>OZ012738.1:148817780-149324427 GCA_963859935.3 Lathyrus sativus | reverse complement strand
ACAGAACTGGGTATTGATCAGCATTATGTTTCCACCAACAAAGAATGTCGAACTTTTCTTTATCTTTTTCATTGAAAGTTAAACATTTTCCAGCAATATAATTTTGAAGCTTGGTTCTTCTTCCACTGAATCAATAGATATCAAATGTTTCTGAAAGGAATTTTCTCTAGCTATATATGTGGGTAAATCATCATTGGCAGCCGTTTCACCATGAGAAACAGCGGTAGCAACAGATGTGACTAAGCCTCCAGCAATGTCATGGGCTTGTTTGTAAAAATCGAACATCTTTGAAAGATTGTTATTGATATCTTTTAATACGGATTTCTTAGTGTCTGAATCTTTTCCATACATATCATCAAAGCACCACTCCACATATCTTAACTTATACCGGGGATAAAAAATAATACCAAAATAAAAGAGTTGGTTCATCTTAGTGATATCAACCCATTATTTACAAAACTTTTCCAACATGTCTCATGCCACATTTGCAAACAATCTATTAAGGTCCATGTTTAATTTCTTAAGTTCAATGTAGATTTTAGCCAAGAATGGAAAAGCAGTATGCAAACTTGCTTTTGTTGAAATAGAAAAAACCTTTGTCGCTTCATAATATTTCTTCAAAAACTTAATAAAAACTCTAACATTATCCAATCTTGACTACTAGGGGGAATCACCGTCAAAGAAATCCCTATAGTCTTCATCCCCATCTTCTAGTTTATCAAAAGTAGTTTGAAATTTCTCAGCCGCATCTAACATCAAATATGTCGAGTTCCATCTAGTTGAAACATCAAGACACACTAACTTCTTACATGTAATCCCGACATATTCCACACAGTCTTTGAACTTTAAAGCTCTACGGGGTGAAGATCTCACAAACCTAATAGCATTTCTAACACTTGAAATTGAGGTGTTGGCTACTTTTAATCCATCTCTAACAACCAAATTCAGTGTATGAGCACAACACCTCATGTGAAACCCAAACCCATCCATTAAAAGTCCATTCATATTTCTTACTTCCTGCTCTAAATATTTAACAGCAACATTATTTGATGCCGCATTATCAACCGTAATAGTAGAAACATTTCTCAGCCCCCACTCCTTCAATACATCCTCAACCTTCTTACCAACCATTCTACCATGGTGATTTGGAATAACGGTAAAGCTAATAATCCTTTTTTGGTAATTCCGATCCCTATCAATAAAATGTGCAGTTAGGGTCAAATAGTTTAGATTTTGAACAAATGTCTAAATATCTGTTGTTATTGCCACCCTACTACAATCAGATTTAAAGAATGCCCTTAACCTCACTTTCTCATCAAGATATAATTGAAAACAGTCTCTAGCTATGGTTCTCCTTGTCGGTATAGAAAATTGGGGCTGCATTTGCTTACAAAAGTACTTGAAACCATCTCCTTCAACTGTAACAAAAGGTTTCTCATCCAAAATGATAAAATAAGCTAACCCCTTTCTACAACCTACAGGATCAAACCTAGAACTTGCTGGAACCAGCCCAACTCCCTGAGTTGTTGAAAATGTCAAGATTGTTTGAGTAGGGTCAGTTGATAGGTTCAACATATACTTAGGGCATGTTTTCATGTGACTCTTTAAGTTTGAAGTTCCATATTTCTTAGAGTCACACATGTACATTTGATGGCAGTATTTACAGGCAGCATAAGGGGGTCACTATTAGGATTAAGGTTAAAGTGGTTCAAAACCTCAGATCTCTTTCTATTACCATTAACATTGGGTCTTCTTTTCTTAAGAATTTGTGGAAGATTTGTGGTTGGTTCAATAGGTGTTGTGGTTGTTGGTACATTAGGTGAGGTTGGAGAATGTTCATTGGTAATTGTAGTGTCTTGCTCCATAACTGAGCAAATAAGCAAAGCCAAAAATAAACACAAATGAGTAACCAAACATAGAAGAAACATGCTCATAACATACACATACTTCAAGTTACAACAATTTTCTAAGCTTACAATTTCCTAAACATGCTTAATGCAATTATTTTGCATACTTCAAGAAACATAAAAAATCACACACCTAATCTTGTATAAACATTTCCTAAACTTACAGTTATTTTGTATATTTATAGCTCCTCGCATTTCTCCAACTCCTTCTGTATCTTGAACTTCTTGCATAACTCTTAAAACTTTCAAGTTACATCACAGCTCACCAGTCAAAATAATCAACCATGTGATATGCTATAATCCAATCACAATAAGACCCTACATAAAAAAAAATTGATATTAATATTAAAAAGTTTAAGAAAATAGAACAGTTTGATAAAATCTTAAAGAAACAAAACAATAAGTCTTTAACAAAATAAACCTATTGAATTAATTATATAGCAACAAAATTCCATTAAATATAGTATCATACCTCTTCAAAAACTTCCAAAGCATTCACCTTAGTATGATACATCTTGCAAAACTCTACAAAATTATAAATTATTTAACAATTAAATCAAGTATATAGTATCCAACAAATAATCATGCATAAACATAAACTATTTCACAATTAAATCATTCATAAACTATTTAACAGACACTCACAAACAAGGTTTTCATACACAAACATGCTCAAACACTCAAAATAACATAATTACAAATTCACACATAATCAATCATACACATAAACATATAAAATCCAATGAATATTCACAACTCATGTTCACTAAGTTCACATATTCACTAAGTTTCAAATTAACATTCACAGAGTTCCAAATTAATATTCACAGTTCATGTTATGTATAAATATTTTTCACAATTTCAATATGATATATTTCAATTAATATTAGTAAAACAAATTTTTATAACAAAAGAAAACAACTATATTTTTAGAGGTAATGAGAATACCAGCCGAGAGTGCAGAGAGTTCCTTGACTTTGGGTTTTCAAAGCTGTGTAATTTCAAACTAAAGTTGTAGTTCAAGCTGCAATATTAGAAAATAATTATGACATAAAAGAATCAAAGGTTAATGTAAAAACGTTAACAAATGTTACCTTAAAAGAAGAATCACGCTTCATTCCATCACTTAGTTGAACCTTGAAATTAAAACACAGCCAAAATTAAAACACAGCCAAAATTAAAACAGATATAAATTTATCTTAAAGTTCACAAAACCAAAATCAAAACAGATCTAAATTTATAAGTTCACAAAACCAAAATTAAACAGATCTAAATTTATAAGTTCATAAAACTAAAATCAATACAAATCTAAATTTATAACTTAACAGAACCAAAATCAAAAACAAATACAAATTTATCTTAAAGTTCACAGAACCAAAATCAAAACAAATATAATTTATCTTAAAGTTTACAGAACCCAAATGTTGAATCAATTTTTTTAAGACACAAAAAATACAGATAAAAAAAACTCTAACCCTATATCACTTTTAGAGACATAGTTAACTAAAACCTAAAAGACAACCCTTAAAAATTTTTAAATCAACAAAATCGAACCTTTTGTAGGAATTCATTTCATTAGAGTGATAGAATCACCTCTTGTAGCTTCAAATCAACTCAACATCTGAAAATAAATAATTTATGAATACAAGATGAATATGAGAAAGACTATGAAGGAAGACATGTGATGCAATGATGATAAAAGGAGATAAATATGAAACAAGGAAGGGTGAACAAAGATTGATGGCAAAGAAGAAATAGGAACACTGTCGGCGACGAATAATGAATAGGAATACGAGTGAGAGAGTGAAATTATGGTTTTTTAATCTGTTGAGAAAATGAGTAGAAGAATAGTAATAGTTGTAATATATTATTAATTGGACTCGGTCGGGTTCGGTGACCGACGGGCCCAATATTTTCATCTGAACCGAACAAAAGTAGTCCAGGTTAAACCGAAACAATCACTCGTTTAAACTGTTAACCCTATATAAATCGACCCAAAATACCCAATTGAATTCGGTCCGGTCGGATAACCTTGGTTGGTTTTATTTTGTCCACCCCTACTTGTACTTATTTGTAGGGTAGCTCTCGTGTGCTAAGAAGGTTCTAGAAGGATCACAACTTCTTTAGAGTGGTTGACTGGGGATCAATATGGTTGGTCTAAAACATTACCCTTTTACCCACGTACTTATATTTATTACAAGGTGTGTGACTCTTGTCCAGTTCAATATTTGGGCCCTTAAAGATTTATCCTATTATACAAAATAGACAAATTGCATTTAGGTCACTCATGTCCTTCGACGTGATTTGTGGAGTTTCCATCAATCGTCATTATGGTCACCTTGTTACAAACATATTTTGATCGACAATAAAGTACACAAATTTGCATCAAGGGTCCCTAGGTTCAGGTCGAAGGGATACCACCATCACCTTGAGAATAAATTATGAAGCTTTCATAACATTCTCTGTAGTATTTTCATGATGGATCAATCAAGTATAAATATTACTCCTCATATTTATACGTATGTGAAGACTCAATAACTCTTTATTCATGGTCTGTGAGATGTGATCATCATCCAATCCACATGATAATCTCAGTTTTTTATTGTTATCCCACTTTACAGTAATGTTTGACTATATATACTTTAAGAATAAGGAAAAATACATTTTTTGGTCCCTTAAATATACCCTTGGGTTCAGATTGGTCTCTTAATATTTTTGTCAGATTGATCCCTTAACTCTTAAAATGTGTCATGTCAGTCTTTATTGTCTAATTAGCGACAGAAAAATTCAAGCATCGGTCGCTAAATGCGTAGCTAATTAGACAAAAATGACTGACATGACACGTTTTAAGAGTTAAAGGACCAATCCAACACGAAAAAAATTAAGGGACCAATATGAACCCAAGAGTATAGTTAAGAGACCAAAAAGGATATTTTTTCCCTAAGAATAATGTCCTTATGTTTAATAAGGTCTCACAATTAAGTCAATTTAATGCTTCATCAAACGGACTAACAAAAAAAATAAAGAGATGTCTTATTGTTAATAGATAATTTGATACAAGTATCAAATTCTAATAAAACTATTGGCCTCTCGGGCTTACACTAACACATGAAAACCAAGATTCTCCCTAACTTCCTTGTAGCTAGGTTCCTGAAAAATCAAATACTTAAAGACTTTAATGTAGGAACGAGCCATAGGATCATCTTGATATGCCTCAATAGGCTTAGAAATTTGTTATGGGAAACACATGAGAAGAGTGACCATGTGCAACTTCTCCGTTAATGGGACGATTCAGGATCACCCCTCTAACTCCTCCTAAACGATTAGCCATGTTTCCGCCAAAATGGAGATTCACATGTTCACTACCACTTTCGATATAAATCTTCATGAACTCGAAATTGTCACTAAGGACTATGAGATTGGAAAAAGGGTATATATCTGCCAAAGGAGAAATAACTTATATTTTTGGGTCTACCACTTATGTGCGAGATGAGGCATCACTAATGTCATCTTCATTGGGTATGCCTATAAATAATTTTTGTAGCTTCATCTACTTAATTTTCCATTGCAAAAAATAAAAAGTAGGAATCAACAATAGTAAACAAGAGAAAAAGAAATGGTACTTGGAAAAAATAAGATATATGAAGGTTAAGATACAATGCAAAATCCCTCAAAATGTGAGAGATCAAATGGGTTATGAAATTTGAAATGGAAAATAAAGAGACAAAGCAAGATGTTGCCATAGTTCAGGGAAAGATGATTAAAATTGAGAGAGAGAGAGAGAGAGAGAGAGAGAGAGAGAGAGAGAGAGAGTGGCAGTTTCTACAAAGGGTGAAACGTGACCTCTAAAGAGGAATTTCCTTTATATAATGGAGCAAAGTAGACAAATAATAAACAAGTTTATTTCAAGATCATAACGACACTTGAGTGCACTTGAGCACCCTAAAGCACAGTGTCACGCCTTACCCTAGAGATCTAGGGACACATGTTATTTCATCATGAAAAACGTTTTAGCAAGAAGGCTTGCATTTAATGTGCTTGTTCCCAATGTTAACCGCTTCCACTCTCCAAAATTTCCACTTCTTTAAGGTAAGAATCTGCCATGAAGACCATAGTCGATGAGGATAATGATATGGTACTCTAAAAATTCTTTCCATATATATGCAATGGTAGACCTTATGGGCAACTGTTTTGAGTTGGCCACATGACCAAGGATAGGAAAGCGCAATCCTGATGAAGCCCGGTCCAAGAGCATGCTTACCAAGATGTTTAGGGCTCAGGGTACTCGCAACCAGGGGCCTGCACTTGATCCCTACCCTCGAACGATTGTCCACCATTATATACAATCAAACAATCCCATGTGTAAGGTGTCAAATCATATGGGGGTGGTTTTAACCACCCACACTATATAAAGGCTAACACGTGCCATTTTTAGGTACTCTCTCATTTATACCTTCAAAATACTTTCTCGTTCATTCACTAACTTTAGCGTTGGAGTTCTAACCTTCAAGATTCACCTCCGCTCCACCATACAGGAAAATCACTCCACCACATCATATCTCGGTTTCATTCGATCTCCATCTAATTCTGATTCCAATTCAAAACACCTCCATTTCCAGCATAATCACTTATGAAAAATGGAATTGCGAGTTTCAAGATAGATAATAGAATGATATAATACAATTATTAATTTAGAAGAGAATATATAATAATGCAATTATAAGCTCCAAGTAAATATAAAATCTAAATTAAATATATTACATCTTTAAAAGTTATTTTTTTCACAATAAGTTAAATCCAATGAATTAATCTTTTTACTTATATTAAAAAAGGTTAAATATGTAACAACACAACATCAAATTAAGGGTCCCACGAACAAGAGATTAAGAGTGATCAGTTCCTCAATTTGTCAATAGACAGACAAAAATCATGATGGGGTACAAACCATCTTTATCAAACTATAAGAGCGTTCATCGACACACTGAGCCACCACTCTACACTTAAAGCATCTTGGAGAAGCACAAGCTTCTCCCCCACTTGTTTCACTCCCACTTCTGCAGACAAAGGTTAGAAAATAAACGTGTACCGACAATGTTTTCACACACATGTCGCATACTAGGGAACAAATAACATTAGACAACTTGGCCAGACAGACCGACCTGCTCTGATACCACTAATGTAACACCCTTTTTCTACCCCACGAATATTATGGCAAAATAATCGAATTTATCAAAGTAAAATATTGAAGCAATAAAATCATCTCAAAATGGCGTACATTTCTCAATAAATTCAAATTAAGGTCAATTCTCTGTAAACAACGGGTTTTCCCAAAATTACTCAAATGGCAGCGGAACTCAAAAAGGTAAAAATCCAAAGTTTTTCTTTGAGCAGCAAGGAAATCAACATAACAAAAACTCAATAAAATATAGTTTAACTCAAAGACCCCAACCCGATATTACACTATTAGAGCAAGACCCTCTAAGTCAACCACAATGGCCAACGACCCAAAAACTTCAAAAAAAGTCCTCGACGGCATCCGCGGCTAAACCTGGTCATTTGCACGTTACCCACGTGGAGACAACATTCAAACAGGCAGGGTGAGTAAAACGATTCATAAGAATCAATATATAAAATAACGTCATTTTCATATTCAACATCATCATAATCATTAAGGAACATCAAAGGCCACAACATTATAAAATACACCAAATTGTCACATAAATGCAAATGCAACAAGACTCATGCATGTGGTATCAATCAACAAAATTTGATGGACACTGGGCCATCAACCCTCCATAGATTCATAATATTAGGATCAATTCTACACGAGAACCGGAGCACAACAAAATACCTCACACCCACACAATGGGACTGAAGCCACAAGAATCAAGGTCCTGAACCGAAGTCCATAATGCATATGAATGCATGATGCACACGTCAACATCATTCTCATAATAAACTCATTAGGTGCATCATCATTCATCAAAATCATCATAATAATCATGTCATCATAGAATCATCAAAACTCATGGAGTCAACATCATAACTCATCATCATTACTATGAAGTCAAGCTTCCTTCAAACATTCATGTTTCGATGACGACAACAAAATATGCTCAAGTATAGATGCGCAAAAAGAAATGATCACTTGTTTCAAAGCTTCAAGTTTTACCCAACAATTACTCAAGCATTGAAGTTCATCTTGGAGTAAAGTAAAGGTTGATTAAATATTTCTTAACATATTTATACAAGTGTTCTTATATTGTGTCATGATTTCATACATGTTTAGGCATTATAGAATACCTTGCCATAAGTTTCATGCTTCAGAAATCTGTTTTTAGGCAAAATATCTCAGTGTTAATCGATTAAGACATTCCATTAATCAATTAACAACCCAATATTTTGAATAATTTTTGCATGTTACAGTGTGTTAATCGATTAACATTGTCCAGATTTCTGAAAATATGCATATGTTCATGGTATTCTTCCTTGCCTCTTCGTTTCTTTTCATGGCATTGTTTCATAGTATGATACCTCTATAGAAAGGTATTTTGTGCATCATATAAATAATTCTTTTTCAGATTTTGAATTCACCTCCAACATTTTTCATAATCAAAATCACTCATATTCTCATTCTTTCAATACATTGTCATAGTGTTCATTACAAACTTTTTGAGAGAAACTTTTAATAATTTTTCAGAAACATCATTCTAGTTTCATCTCATTCATAATAACACTTGTATATCTATTGTAAGTGATATTTTTTCAAGGAGAATATCAATATTCATATTGATAAATATTCACATTGTTACTTATACAAAATTCAGATTCACTACAACTTATTTTTAGGATTATTAAAGATAAGTGTGTAGGGTTTTCCTTGTTATCCGGATTATGGATACAAGAGGTCCTTGTGTGAGATATTCATTCTCGGTAGGACTTTAAAATTGTGTAAATCCAAGAAGGGTGTTCTTGGTTGTTAGAGTTGTCTTGGTTAGGAAATCTAACATTGATAGTAAATTCTCTTTCATGTTGAAAGGGGAGTGGAGTACTCTCGGATTGTGAGGGGAACCACTATATATCGCTGTGTTTTTTACTTTCCACATTTACTGCCTTTCATCACCTAGAAGCACTTAGGATAGTAAAAATACAAGAATCATCAAAAACCGGAAAAAGTGTCTAAGAACCTAATTCACCCCCCTCTTAGGCATTCATATAACTCACATTTGGCATCAAAGCAGGTTAAGGTAACATGTTCCTATCGATTCAGAATGGCTTCCGCTAGCACCAACCCGATTTTCAAAGACGGTGGAAGTAGTAACAAACCCCCACTGTTTTCTGGAGAATATTTTGATTTTTGGAAAATTCGCATGAAGGCACATCTAGAAGCCCAAGGAGAAGGAATATGGGAAACTATTGAAAATGGTCCTCATCAACCGACAAGTGTCGTCAATGGTGTAGGAACTCCAAAGGTTAAAGCATCATACGATAAAGATGACAAGAAAAGTATTCTTAATGAAAAGAAGGCTATCAACATATTACAAAGTGCCTTGAGTATGGATGAGTTCTTCCGCATCTCTCAATGCAAGTCAAGAAATATGGGACACCTTAGTGGAAACACATGAAGGCACCGCCGAAGTAAAGAGATCCAGATTGAACACATTAAGTCAAGAATATGAAATGTTTAGAATGCTACCCGGAGAATCCATTGTGGCATTATAGAAAAGATTCGTTCACTTGACAAATCACTTAATTGCTCTCGGTAAGACCTTTACTAACGATGATTTGAATCTTAAAATTCTTAGATCTTTAACCAGGGAGTGGCAACCAAAAGTGACGGTAATATCGGAGAAGAAAAGTCTTTCAACAATGACGTCCGCATCACTTTTTGGAAAACTTCAAGAACATGAGTTAGAACTTGGAAGGCTTGAGAAACATGAAAATCAAGAAAAGAAATCTAAAGGAATTGCCTTGAAAGTGGAGTCAAAAGAAAATAAAGATGATGATGCATTGGAGGAAGATGAACATTTTATGCTCTTTGTAAAAAGACTTGGTAAGTTTTTCAATGAAAATGATAAATCCCTTTATGTTAAAAAGAATAGACATTTCAGGAAAAGGGAGGCATCCACATCAATGCAAGATGTTACATGCTATGAATGTGGAAAGCAAGGCCACATAAAACCAGATTGTCCAAAACTTCCAAAGAAAGGAGGATTTAAAGGCAAGAAGGACTTCAAGAACAAGAAGGCGTATATTTCTTGGGAAGATAATGAGATAAGTTCTTCATCGGAATCGGAAAGCGATGAATGTGAAAATATGGCTCTAATGGCTTCACACCACTCCGATGACGAAAAAGATGAGGTTAGTAGCAACTTTTCTATTTATGATAATGATGCTCAAGACGCTATTGATGAATTGTTAAAAGAATGCAAAAATCTGTATAAGACTATATCATCTCAAAAGAAACTAATTGCATCTCTAGAAGAAAAGAAAATTGCATTAGGAAAATATGTTGAAGATGAGAAACAAAAATTAATAAGTGAAAAACAAAATTTTGTATGTAAGAATTGTGAATCTCTCTCATTTCAAATTGTTCAACTTAAAAGAGTTATTGAAAGATATGAGAAAGGTCAAATTGGTTTGGAAGAAGTCCTTAGGCATCAAAGATATTCTAATGATAAGAGTGGACTAGGATATTCTATGTTCTCTAAACCAAGTTCAAATGAAACCATCTTTGTTAGGCCTAATGACCAAATTCCTAAGGAGAAAGTAAACAATCCTAAAATTGTGCATCAACATCCTAAAAAAAATTTTTTGCTAAGAAGAAATCTTATGTTCCTAGATATAGAAGTAAATTTGAACCAACCTGTTTTTATTGTGGAATTAAAGGTCACACACCTAATGCTTGTTATGTTCGTAGCTTTAGTGTTCCACAAGGGCATAATGTATGGGTGAAAAGGGGAGCTAACTATCAAGGATCCAAAGCAATTTGGGTACCTAACAAAACCTAATCTTGTTTTGTAGGTATGCTTGAAGACCTTCGGAAACCATTGGTATCTTGATAGTGGGTGTTCAAGGCATATGACGGGAGATATAAACAAATTTTCACAACTAACACTTAAAGCCAAGGGTTATGTTACTTATGGTGATAATAATAAAGGAAAGATTCTTGGCATAGGCACTATTGGTTCACTACCTTTTACAACAATAGACAATGTACTTTATGTCGAAAGACTCAAGCATAATCTTCTCAGTATTAGCCAACTTTGTGACAAAGGATTCAAAATCAAGTTCAACAAAGATGAATGTTTGATAGAAGACGAAGTCACTCATGAGGTTATGTTAAAAGGTAATAGAATCAATAATATTTTTATGATTTCTCTTGACAATGTATCTTTGAAGGTTAAATGTCTTATGGTGAACAACAACGAGTCATGGCTATGGCATAAAAGGATCACTCACATTCACATGGAGCACTTGAAAAAATTAATTAAACATGATTTGGTTATTGGACCGAAGATCAAATTCGTCAAAGATAGATTGTGTGACGCTTGTCAAAAAGGGAAACAAACCAAAGCAACTTTCATATCCAAAAATGTGGTGTCCACAACAAGGCCACTACAATTGTTGCACATGGATCTTTTCGGTCCATCAAGAACAAAAAGCTTCGGGGGTAATGTTTATGCTTTAGTTATTGTTGATGATTTCTCTAGATATACTTGGACAATATTTTTAGTGCAGAAAAGTGATGCTTTCAAAGCTTTCAAGAAGTATGCAAATCAAATTCAAAATGAGAAGTCTCTTACAATAGCCTCCATTAGAAGCGATCACGGTGGAGAATTCCAAAATGCTTTATTCGAAGAATTTTGTGAAGAACATGGAATCTCACACAACTTCTCGGCACCAAGAACTCCTCAACAAAATGGTGTTGTAGAAAGGAAGAATAGGTCATTGGTGGAACTTGCAAGGATAATGCTTAGCGACTCAAATCTTCCTAAGTACTTTTAGGCGGATGCGGTAAGCACAACATGTTTTGTAAGTAACCGTGTTAATATTAGACCAATTCTTAAAAAGACCCCCTATGAACTCTTCAAAGGAAGGAAGCCAAACATTGCTTTCTTTCATATATTTGGATGCAAGTGCTTTGTCCTCAACAATGACAAAGACAATCTTGGTAAGTTCGATGAAAAATCGGATGAAGGCATATTTCTCAGTTATTCCCTTACTAGTAAAGCATTTAGAGTTTATAATAAAAGAACTTTAACTATAGAAGAATCCATGCATGTTAAATTTGATGAATCTAACCCCTCCAAGGAGGATAATGTTGTTTGTGATGATGATGATGATAGCATAGAAGTTCCTCAATATGATGTGGCTAAAGATGATCAAATGGAATATCTAGAAGGAATTCAGCAAGATGATAATATCCATGGTCTACCTAAAGAATGGAGAACTCATAGAGATCATCCAATTGACAAAGTTATTGGTGACATTAGTCAAGGCGTTACAACAAGACTCAATCTCCAAGATGCTTGCTTAAACATGGCATTTGTTTCTCAAATCGAACCCTCCAATGTTGGTGAAGCCCTAAATGGCAATCAATGTATTATCGCTATGCAAGAAGAGTTAAACCAATTTGAAAGGAATCAAGTTTGGGAACTTGTTCCTAGACCTAGTGATAAGCACATCATTGGTACAAGATGGGTATTCAAGAACAAACTGGATGAGAATAGAATTATCATTCGAACAAAGCAAGATTGGTGGCCCAAGGCTACAATCAAGAGGAAGGGATTAATTTTGAGGAAACGTTCGCTCCGGTTGCAAGGTTAGAAGCGATTCGTCTATTACTTGCTTATGCTTGTTCATTAAATTTTCAGCTTTTTCAAATGGACGTCAAAAGCGCATTCTTAAATGGCTACATCAATGAAGAAGTCTATGTCAAACAACCCCGAGCTTTGAAGACTTCAAGAATCCTTCACATGTCTTCAAGTTGAAGAAAGCTCTTTACGATTTAAAGCAAGCACCAAGGGCATGGTATGATCAACTTAGCAATTTCCTTTGCAAAAAAGGATTTGTTAAAGGCAAGGTTGACAAGACTCTGTTTATCAAGAAAGATAAAGGTAATACTTTATTAGTTCAAGTCTATGTTGACGATATCATTTTTGGTTCAACTAACAAAGACCTATGTGAGGAATTCTCATCCATGATGCAAGGAGAATTTGAGATGTCCATGATGGGAAAGATGAACTACTTTCTTGGACTTCAAATCAAGCAATTAAAAGATGGTATCTTCATCAACCAAAGCAATTATTGTAAAGAGTTGTTGAAAAGGTTTGATATGGATACTTGTAAGGCAATGGCTACACCTATGGGATTCGGAACCTATGTAGATCAAGATGAATCCGGTGTTTCTATTGACATAACAAAGTATCGAGGTATGATTGGTTCCTTACTGTATTTGACGGCAAGTCGTCCTGACATTATGTTTAGTGTATGTTTGTGTGCCCGATTTCAAGCAAATCCAAAGGAGTCACACCTCACCGTAGTGAAGAGAATCATGAAGTATCTCGAAGGAACGTCTGATGTCGGCTTATGGTATCCGAAAGGTAGTATATGCAATTTAGTTGGTTATTCTGATGCAGACTATGCAGATTGTAAAATAGATCGGAAAAGCACAAGTGGAACGTGTCACATCCTAGGAAATGCGTTTGTTTCATGGGCTTGCAAGAAACAAGCGTGTATTGCTCTAAGTACGGCTGAGGCAGAGTACATAGCAGCGGGGAGTTGTTGTGCACAAATTCTTTGGCTTAACCAATAACTTGATGATTACGGATTGAATCTCGGATGCATTCCGCTTCGGTACGACAACACTAGTGCAATCAACATAACAAAAAATCCCGTCATGCATTCAAGAACCAAGCATATAGACATTTGACACCACTTTTTTCGCGATCATGTGCTTAATGGAAATGCCAAAGTCACATTTGTGGATACACATAACCAACTTGCTGGCATATTCACCAAACCGCTTCGAAAAGAGCCGTTTTACAAAATTCGTCGAGAACTTGGAATTTTGAGCGAAACAAATCTCTAATTTTTTCATCAAATATTCGTCATACATCATCATAGATAAAAGGTACATGTTTCTTACAATTTTTCGAAATCGGTAAGATGCAATTTTTATGTCTTTTATATTGAAAAAGATGACTTTTTCTAGTTTATGCATGCTTAAATTTATTTTCAATTTTTGGTACTATGATCAAAAGTTGCATTTGTATGTGTATTAACATGTTATCATGGCAAAAGTTCAAAATCTATATCATGTAGGGTTGTACGAAGCTACTGTTTTTCATTATCTGCTTCCATTAATCGATTAACATGTCTAATTTTTGCCTGATATGCTGCGTGTTAAGGGTGTTAACCGATTAACAACATCCCTTAATCGATTAACACTGTATTTATATGTTTTTTTTATTTTTAGAACTTGTTCTCTCTCTCTCTCTCTCTCTCTCTCTCTCTCTCTCTCTCTCTCTCTCTCTCTATTAGTGTTTTGCTTTTAAAACACTTTGGAACTCTCATTCACTACTTTTCATCCTTCTCTCTTCTTTACTAAAAGCTTGTCAACATACATCCCCTTAAAATTCCTCATCCATCAACAACCATTAATACCCACTCAATTTATCTCCTATAAAAACCCTCTACAACCACACATTATCATTCATCTCTCAATATCTCTTAAAATCCTAAAATTCCTTTTACCAAATCTTAACCTTCAAAACTTCATCCACTTCCATGGCACCCACAAGGAAATAAAAGGGAAAAGCTCCAATGGAAGCCTCCAGCTCTGAAAATATCAACTTTGGAAATGATGGTACTCAGAAAAGTGGGCAAGTTGACTACAAAGTGGAAAGCCGAAGTTTTATGCCGGTAAAGTATGTTGATTTACTCACTTTTCCTGAAGCAAGTTTTGATTTCCCTGCATTACTTAAGGTTCAGAAAATAGATAGTTTTGTTGCTGAGATGGGTCTCTTATACCCGGATTATGCTAAGTTGTTTCTAAGTCAATTAAGGGTAGGATTAGATTCTGCAGATAACCATATTGTGCATGTTGTGGTAAATGAATTTGAGATTTATGAGGAAATTGTGACTTTTGGTAGACTACTGAGAATTCCAACTAAGGGTGTTTTTATTCGGAAAAGAATTACTCATGATGAAAATGTGTGGGCTGGATATAATAGGATGAACTATTATTATGAGATTTGCAGGTTTCTAAGGGAAGTCGTTATGAGGGAGCAGAAAAACTCCAAGCTGTTATATGCTAAAAATCTGTCTGTTTCCGACAAAATGCTCCATTATATTATCTGATATGTGCTCCTTCCGAAGGACTCGAATCATGCTCAAATTAATGACCTTGAAATACAAGCTTTTTTTGCTATCAAAAAGAAGATTCCGGTAAACTGGGCTGTTACAATGATGTACCATATGCAGCAGCAACTTTTGCTATCCGGTGGACTTCCTTATGGAAGACTGATCGGTGGATTTCAATTGTGTTTTCAAACGCTGTTTGTCGTTAATTTCGCAATGTTTTTATCTGTTTGCCGAAGCTTTAATTGTTATTATCTGCATTACTCGTAGTTGCGTTTCTTCGAGTCTTATTTTTAAGTTTATATTACTTTTGCCGCTGGTGCGTTTGATTTGGTTTCTTTTAGTGTGTTTTTGGCAGGAATGGATAGCACGACAATCGCACCGCATTCGGAGGCAAAGAAAAGTCGAAAAAGGGAAGTCAGAGCTACAACACGGGTACCCGTGTTGCACAACACGGCCCGTGTCATGGAGGACACGGTTGGCAGACACGGGTAAACCCAAGCAGAAGAAAAGAAGACTCAGACTTACAAAACGGGTGCCCGTGTCATGCAACACGGCCCGTGTTGCAGCCCTTGAAGATGAGACACGCCCTAAGAAGTCAGCAGCCTGACACGGCCACCCGTGTTGCACAACACGACCCATGTCAGGGCCACTGGGAGTGAAATTTGTGTGTTTTCTGATTTTTGCTGTCAGACCTATTTCGAAGGGCATTTGAGACATTTCATGATGTAATTTGAATTTAGATATAAGAGTCACTTTTTAGAAAGTAGGGGACACTTTTGAACTGATATTAGGATTGACAACTGAGAGGAAAGTCGGCTGGAAACAGAGGATCAATCAAAAGCAGAAGCAATTGATGATCCAAGGATTTCAACTTGCATTGTAATGATCTTCTCCTTTTCATTTCTAATTGTTTTTATGTTGACCAAGAACATGAGCAGCTAAACCCCAAGTTGTTAGGGGGTGGTCCTAAGTGCGATGTAATGACTTTTGTTTAATGATTCTATGAGAACTATGTTATTACCTTTATATACTTTATTTTGCATTAATCTTAATCGTATTCATATTGGAAAGTAGAATTCGAATCGTGTTTAGGCTTTAGTCTGGAAAGTCAACCTAACACTTTTGCAAAATAGTATCACGGTCGATATTGCTTAGGAATGAGGATATCCCGTATCACATATCTTATGGTCGGAACTATTGCTTGATGCTTTTCATGGACACTGAGGAATTAGTGTACAGGAAAATCATCAAAGGGTTTTCATTAAAGAATTAAGGCAACTAAAGTGGCCAACTGATAAATTAAGGTTAATAAGTAGTATAGTAGAATAATCATACAGGGTCTTTACTCGCATCGTCTCCACTCCCCTAACACTGTTCTTAGATTGATTCATAAGTCCTTATTTACTTGTTATATTACTCTGCTACCAAACAAACCACTAGACGTTTTGTTCATTTGAATCCTAAAAATTCTGTTAATTACTATGCAGTCCTCGAGATCGATACTTAGGACTTTTCCCTTATTACTACACTTGGTAAAAAATAGTACACTTGCTATTTTCCCGATCAAGTTTTTGGCGCCGTTGCCGGGGACTGCCAAATTAACATTGTTTTTAGAATCCAAAAGAAATTTTGTTGCTCTGCGACTAAAATTTTATTATTTACTGCATAACTTTTATCCGCTTGTATTATCTAACGCTTGTCTAATTGTGTATGCGAGGTCAGGCCTCAGCTAAATATTCTTTTGATACAGAACCAGAACGAGCATTACACGAAAGACGGAGATTAGCTAAAGTTAAAAGACTGGAAGAAATAGAGGAAATTATATTTGTGCAGAGCGACTCCGAAGAGAGAGACAACACCTGAAACTGTTCAAATGGCTGGAAATCCACCTCAGCCTGAAAGACTGCTAGGAGACTATGGAGGGGCCAATGCTCAACCAAACCGGATGACCATTGTGAATCAACCGGTGAATGTTGCGCATTTTTAGCTACACCCTTCCACCATCCGTCAGTTGGAGAGCAAGCCGTTCGCCGGAAGAATCAACGAAGATGCAAATAAACATCTTCAGAGATTCCTTACAACCACCACCTCGCTGAAGATAGAAGGACATTCCGAAGAGGCCAAGAGATTAGTTATGTTCCCGTTCACACTCACTGATGATGCGGAAGAATGGTTTTACTCGCTTCCCGCTGGGAGTATCACAACATGGCAAGAGATGGAAACTGCGTTCCTGAATGAGTATTTCCCTGCCTCAGTGTTCATCCGAAAAAGATATGACATTGTCAACTTCAAGCAAAAAGAAGGAGAATCTTTAGGGGATGCATATAAGCGGTTTAAGAGGTGTCTTACAGCATGTCCTACTCATAACATGGACGCCACTGAGCAGATGCAAAACTTTGTGAATGGATTACGACTCAAAACGAAACAGCTCATAGATACTGCTGCCGGTGGCTCAACCAACTTCTCAACGGCCACATGTATCAGAAGGATCATAGAAGCAATCGCCGCTAACGAGCACCTTGAGTTGTATGATCGCACGGTTAACCAACCGGAAGGTAAGATTGATCTGAAGCTGGCAGACCAGGTTGTTAAAATGGAGGATTAGATCACCGCTGAGGTAGAGAGAAGGTTAAAGAAAATGAATGTTGAAACTCAGGTAGTGGCACAGGTTGAGCCAGTTCAAGCAGCACCTTGTGAAATATGCGGTGGACCACACTTTACAATGCATTGTGTAGCAACTCAAGAGCAAGTGGAACAGATTAATATGTTGAGGCAAAACAATCCCTACGCCAACACATATAATCCTGGTTGGAAAAATCACCCAAACTTTTCATGGAAAGATCAACAAGGAAATGTACAAAAACCGATTCAAGGCCAACAACCATATCAACCTCAGCAACAGCAGTACCAGCAGGCACCGTACCAACCTCAATATCAACCACAAGCGCCTCGAAAAGCTGAGTGGGAAGTAGCCATTGAGAAAATGGCAGCCCAAAGTTCTCAATTTCAAGAAGAAATAAGGAGTAACTTCAGGAATGCTGGAGCATCCATAAAGAATCTTGAAGTACAAATGAGTCAAATTGCTCAACAGCTAGCGAGTTCACAAGCGTCGGGTACACTTCCAAGTGCCACAGTACCAAATCCGAAGGATCACCACCAAATTAAGGCGGTAGTAACAAGAAGTGGAAAATCCAAGGAAGTAGGAGAAGAGGAAACGGAACTAAATGATCAGATGATTGAAGTGGAGCTGGAAATTAAAGAAAATAAAATAGTCGAGGAAGAAGTGGTGACACCGGTACCGGTAACTAAAGAGAAAGTGGTGGAACCGAAACCGGTTATCAAGCTGCCATACCCCTCAAGAAATAAAAAGAAAGGACAGCAAGAGAAGAATTTCGAGAAGTTCCTGGAGCTGTTTAAAAAGTTGGAGCTGAACATTCCGTTGTTGGAGGCACTAGAACAAATGCCCACCTATGCAAAGTTCATGAAGGACATCATTGCTAAGAAGCGGACTAGTGAGTCCGAACCTGTTATTCTAACGGAAACTTGTAGTGCTATTTTGCAGGGTCTGAAGATTCCGGTCAAGAAAAAAGACAGTGGAGCTGTTACTATCCCATGCACTATTGGCGATAGGTCATTCAACAGAGCTTTAATTGATTTGGGAGCAAGTATTAGCCTCATGCCCTTGTCCATCTACAAAAAGTTGGATATCGGTGCGGTTCAAGACACTCGGATGACCCTCCAGTTTGCTGATCATTTAGTTAAGCGGCCATATGGAGTAGTTCAAGATGTACTAGTTAAGGTAGATAAATTTGTGTTTCCGGTTGATTTTGTGATCCTAGAGATGCCGGAAGATGAAGAAATGCCGTTAATTTTGGGTCGGCCATTCTTGGAAACTGGGAGAGTCATGATAGATATGGAAGGCGGCACCCTGACCTTGAAGGTATATGACGAGGAGTTAAAAATTGATGTTAGTAATACCATGAAGCATAAACAGGATCGTGGCACTAGTAGAAACATACAAGTGCTAGAACGAGTCGTAGAGAGCGAACATTTGGAGAGTGTGACCCAACTGCCCCTGGAGAGAGTGCTAAGCATGTCAATCTTTAAGGAAGATAAAGAAGTAGATGAGAATGATAGGGAGGTAGTTGAAATGTTGGACACTCGACCATTCCAAAGGGGATCCCGACCATGCCGATGGGAGGACTTACGACAACTTATAGCGCTGGAAGGTAATGACGAAAAGCCTAAAGGTTCGGAATTGAAACAACTGCCAAAAAATCTCAAATATGTTTTTCTAGACACCGAGGAAAAGTGTCCCGCCATTATCAGCTCTAGTTTGAAAAGTGTCCAAGAGAAACAACTGATTGGGGTTCTTAGAAAATTTAAGAGTGTTATTGGTTGGAAAATCGAAGACTTAAAGGGTATAAGTCCTACAGTTTGCATGCACAAGATCCTTATGGAGAAGGACCACAAACCGGTTGTGCAACCCCAGCGAAGACTAAACCCCGTTATGAAGGAAGTCGTAAGAAAGGAAGTGGTGAAATTATTGGATGTTGGACTTATCTATCCTATATCGGACAGTTCATGGGTGAGTCCTGTTCATGTGGTGCCCAAGAAAGGAGGTACAACTGTGGTGACTAATGACAAGAATAAGTTGATTCCTACGCGTACCGTCACTGGTTGGAGGGTATGCATTGATTATAGGAGACTTAATTTAGCCACCAGAAAAGATCACTTTCCGTTGCCCTTTATTGATCAGATGTTAGAAAGATTGGCTGGTCACGATTACTATTGCTTTCTAGATGGATACTCCGGATACAACCAAATCGCGGTTGCGCCGGAGGATCAAGAGAAGACAGCTTTCACATGCCCGTACGGAGTTTTTGCTTATAGGAGGATGCCATTCGGGTTATGTAATGCTCCAACCACATTTCAAAGATGCATGACTTCCATTTTTGCGGATATGCTCGAGAAACATATGGAAGTCTTCATGGATGATTTTTCGGTTTTCGGGTCATCATTTGATGATTGTTTAACTAACCTGTCACTTGTTTTGCAGAGATGTCAGGAAAGTAACTTGATCCTGAATTGGGAAAAATGTCATTTCATGGTGAGAGAGGGCATCGTCCTTGGTCACAAAATCTCACACAAAGGGATCGAAGTCGATCAAGCAAAAGTGGAAGTAATATCCAAGTTACCACCACCCGTAAACGAGAAAGGTATCCGAAGCTTCTTGGGTCATGCAGGGTTCTACCGCAGGTTCATAAGAGACTTCTCCAAGATAGCTAAACCGTTGACGTCCTTGTTAGTCAAGGACACGGCGTTTGTGTTCAATAAGGAATGTGCTAACGCTTTCGAAAACCTGAAAAATAAGTTAGTGTCAGCACCAATTGTGATAGCCCCAGACTGGTCGCTGCCGTTTGAGATCATGTGTGACGCCAGTGACATCACATTAGGGGCTGTATTGGGGCAGCGGAAAGAGAAGCTTTTGCATGTTATTTACTATGCGAGTCACGTTTTGAACCCGGAACAGATGAATTACGCAACTACCGAGAAGGAGTTGCTAGCGGTGGTGTATGCCTTTGACAAATTTAGGCAATATCTGTTGGGTTCTAAAGTGATTGTTTATACTGACCATGCTGCGTTAAAATATCTTTTTGCTAAACAGGAGTCGAAGCCCAGGCTGCTGAGATGGATCATTCTTCTCCAAGAATTCGATGTGGAGATTCGGGATAAGAGAGGATGTGAAAATACTGTAGCTGATCACCTCTCGCGAATGTCACCGATTGAAGAAAACGAGGAAAAGCGCCCGATAAAGGATGAGTTTGCTGATGAACACATCCTAGTTATTCATGGTGTTCCTTGGTTTGCGGATTACGCCAACTACTTAGTCGGGGGTCTCATACCCGACGATTTTGATTCTAACAGACGGAAAAAGTTTGTTCATGACTGCAGGTTCTACTTATGGGATGACCCGTTTCTTTACAAGAAAGGGGTGGATGGACTAATCAGACGATGCGTTCCGGAAAACGAGCAAAGGAAGGTGCTCGAAGCATGTCATAATTCAGATTATGGAGGGCATTTCAGTGGCGACCGCACCGCAGCCAAAGTCCTCCAATCAGGGTTGTATTGGCCGTCTTTGTTCAAGGATGAACAGAACGTAGTTAAGGAATGCGACTGATGTCAACGGACTGGAAATATCTCGAAAAGAAACCAGATGCCGCAGAATTCCATGTTAGAAGTAGAGTTGTTTGATGTTTGGGGGATTGATTTTATAGGACCATTCCCACCATCATTTGGAAAACACTATATACTGGTAGCAGTTGACTATGTTTCGAAATGGGTAGAAGCAGTGGCACTACCAACAAATGATGCTAAAGTAGTGGTCAGGTTTCTGAAGGAGAACATATTTTCGCGGTTTGGAGTACCAAGGGCCCTTATAAGCGATGAAGGAACTCACTTCCTAAATCATCTCATGGAAAAGTTACTCCGTAAGTATAATGTGAAGCACAAAATATCTACTCCGTACCATCCTCAAACCAACGGGCAAGCCGAGGTGTCAAATCGACAACTCAAACAGATATTAGAGAAAACAGTGCGTGCATCCCGTAAGGACTGGGCAATAAAGCTGGACGACGCTCTCTGGGCGTATCGCACTGCATACAAAACACCCATTGGTATGTCCCCTTACCAACTGGTCTATGGTAAAGCTTGCCATCTGCCTCTAGAGTTAGAACACAAGGCATTATGGGCATCAAAAGTCCTTAACCTAGACCTCACCAGAGCATGAGAGTCCAGAACCCTCCAACTCCATGAGCTAGAGGAATTCAGGAACCGGGCATATGAGAATGCAAAAATGTACAAAGATCAAGCAAAGAAATGGCATGATCGACGTATTCAGAAGAAAGAATTTCGGGAAGGACAATTAGTACTGTTGTACAACTCCCGACTGAAACTATTTCCGGGAAAGCTTAAATCAAAATGGTCGGGACCATTTGTAGTACATAAGACGTTTCCGCACGGAGCAGTCGAGCTGAAAAATCCAGCCAATGGAGACATTTTTAAAGTAAATGGTCAGTGTCTGAAACCTTACTACGAGGGACAGCAGAAAGATCGAAACGATGTCGTTCATCTCAGCTGATACGATGATGGACCGTCGAGCCAGGCGACGTAAAACGAAGCGCTTCGTGGGAGGCAACACACGTATTTCACCTTCAAGCTTTCATTTTGTTTTCGTTTTAACAGGTTTTGATTAACTTGCAGTTCATCGGTGAAAGAAGCATGTCGGAGACCAGAGGAGAGGAAAAAAGTGGAAAACAGCACCCTGACACGGGTGGCCGTGTTACACAACACGGGCCGTGTCAGGCTTAGCATGGCAGGGATGAAAAATTTGAGAAAAATGTGGAGTCAATGGAGCAACACGGGTTCCCGTGTTGTGCAACACGGCACGTGTTGCAGGTTCGTGGCCTTGAAAAAAAAATATAACTTACAGGAGGAGCAACACGGGTGCCCGTGTTGTGCAACACGGCCCGTGTTGCAAGGCACGGTCTGTTTTTTTTTTTTTTTTTTTTTAATTTTTACCATGTGAGGCCCACCACTTTCACCCCCACTTATCATTAGCAACCACACATTTCAAATCATTTTTCATCTTCCTCCTTCTCCCTCACAAAACCCTTAACCTCCATAACCCTCTCCCCACAAAAGCTTCATTATCCACCACACCCACTCATCAGAAACACCTCCGTCCTTCACAAAAAACGTTCTACTCATCATTGTGCTTATTTCTACGGTCGCGTTTTTCACTAACAGTGATTTCGAAATTTTTCGAACCATCTGTGTTGTTTGTGTTTTGCAGGTTCAAGAATGCCTCCTCGTAGAGACACAGGAAAAGCAGTGGCGGAAACTTCGCGCCCCAGAAAGAGAGCACACCGGATGGCGAATCCTCACGGCATACTCTTTGAAGACCCGGATCATCAGAAGAAGTACTCTAACATCATCAAGCGTAAGCTCGCGCCCACAAGGTATATCTGTAACACTACGCTTGATAATCTAGGGCTGAGAGTAGAGGTCCATAGGATGTTTCATACTCTGGGTATGCTAGAATTTATGCAATTGGAAGCGCCGACTTATGAGCGCATAACTGTTGAATTCTTGAGTACGTTAGAATTTCAGTTGAAGCACAGGTGGACAGGTGTGGAGGAGGAGTATTATGGTACACTGAGGTTTAGGTTATTTGATACTGACCATAGCCTGACCGTAGCCGAATTGGGAGATATTCTGAAGCTCCCCAATTTTGGACCCGGAGCCCCTCTGGGAAATTTTAGTGCAGGGGACTTATGGAAGGCTATTACAGGCAGAACTGATTATGTCGCGAAGGCGGCAAAAGCCTCGTGTATCCATAACCCTTGTTTCAGGTACGCTCAAAAGGGATTGGCATATACACTGTTCGGCAGGGGTGACAGCACAGGAGTGGCGACTCAGAGGGAGTTGTACTTCATGTATGGCATGGCAAATCAAGAACTTATTAATGTAGCTGCCTTTGCAGCTGATCACCTGAAGAGGGTTGCGAATGCACCTTCCGGCGAAATAAGTGTAGGCGGTATGATTACTCAAATCGCAAATCACTTTGGCCACGGTGCTCTCTTGAGAGAGGAACCCACTGTTACAGGTAAGACAAGAATAGATCTTGCCACACTGACTGCCCAAGGATGAAGAAGACCAATTTTATGATGGTACAGGTACAGAATTCTTTGAGGATGAAGGAGATCAGGTAGAAGAGGTGCCTATACCGCCTACTCGAGTCTCACCCCATCAGGAATCCGGCTCAGGCTCTTGGAGCTTATCTAAAAAAGAATGGGATTGGATGGAGAATGAGATGTGTCATCTCCGAAGTGAGCAGACGAGGCAAGGCGAGGAGCAGACAAGACAAGGGAACGAACAAATCCGACAAGGCAGGTTGATCGGTGAGATGCATGAATGGATGCGGCAGATGATGATGCGCGACCAACCTCCGCAACCATGAACTCTGTGAGTCCTCTGCTACTAGTGTTCCAACAGTGAGGACACTGTTGAATTCTAGTGTGGGGGTATTTTATTTGTGTTTTTATGTTATTTGTTTATGTTATTTGTGTGTTTTCAATTCTGTTTTAGTTATTTGCTTATTTAATTTCCAGTGTTAGTTTGAGAACATGATAGCAAGTCCACAGGAAGACCCCCCTGACATTGAGCTAATAAAATTAATAACATTGTTGGTTGGGGAACTGTTTAGTGAAGATGTTGAGTGAGGTGATGAGAAAGTATATATAATACTCAGAAAAGAACCGTGAGGATGAAATCGGAATAATCTTGAGAGATAGGTAAAAGGCCAACACCCTGGGTTTCCCAAATGTTCGACGTGTAGATTTGTACCATAGTGCTTTGATCTGAGAAGTACCCCTGAGTAGTTTATTTTGACAATCAGGTTTCATCAAAAATAATCGTGTGTGCAAGGGTAACAAAAAATATTGAGCTAAGGCACAAGAAAAAAAACAAACAAAAAGGGGCAATTAGGCGACTAATCCTTCTAAGTTGGGTAACCCTCACCCGGTTATTCAGCCCAACGGCGGTCGAACCTGAAAGCCATTCAAAAAGAATAACAGTGCCAGAAAAAGAAAAATGTCATTGATAAATCTTGTGCACACGAGGAAAATCATAAAAGCCGTATAGTGATTGTCCGAATGAAAGGGAGGAAAAATCGAAAAAGAAGACTTAAGTACAAAGCATAGTCGGAGAGGTTACCCATTGGGAGACTGAGGTCTGTGGTTTACCGCAGTCTAGTGTTTGCATGTTACCTGTTTTGAGGGAAAAGCCGAGATTAATCCTAGGGGACTTGGAATGAGAAGTTCAAGTATGAGTATTATCATCGTAACTCACAATTCTATGGACGGTTCCGTTACGAAAAAGATATTAAGTTCGGTTTGGCGAGCTTTTTGCTTGAGGGCAAGCAAAAGTTCAAGTTCGGGGGAGTTTGATCGGTGGATTTCAATTGTGTTTTCAAACGCTGTTTGTCGTTAATTTCGCAATGTTTTTATCTGTTTGTCGAAGCTTTAGTTGTTATTATCTGCATTACTCGTAGTTGTGTGTCTTCGAGTCTTATTTTTAAGTTTATATTACTTTTGCCGCTGGTGCGTTTGATTTGGTTTCTTTTAGTGTGTTTTTGGCAGGAATGGATAGCACGACAATCGCACCACATTCGGAGGCAAAGAAAAGTCGAAAAAGGGAAGTCAGAGCTACAACACGGGTACCCGTGTTGCACAACACGGCCCGTGTCATGGAGGACACGGTTGGCAGACACGGGTAGATCCAAGCAGAAGAAAAGAAGACTCAGACTTACAACACGGGTGCCCGTGTCATGCAACACGGCCCGTGTTACAGCCCTTGAAGATGAGACACGCCCTAAGAAGTCAGCAGCCTGACACGGCCACCCGTGTTGCACAACACGACCCGTGTCAGGGCCACTGGGAGTGAAATTTGTGTGTTTTCTGATTTTTGCTGTCAGACCTATTTCGAAGGGCATTTGAGACATTTCGCGATGTAATTTGAATTTAGATATAAGAGTCACTTTTTAGAAAGTAGGGGACACTTTTGAACTGATATTAGGATTGACAACTGAGAGGAGAGTCGGCTGGAAACAGAGGATCGATCAAAAGCGGAAGCAATTGATGATCCAAGGATTTCAACTTGCATTGTAATGATCTTCTCCTTTTCATTTCTAATTGTTTTTATGTTTACCAAGAACATGAGCAGCTAAACCCCAAGTTGTTAGGGGGTGGTCCTAAGTGCGATGTAATGACTTTTGTTTAATGATTCTATGAGAACTATGTTATTACCTTTATATATTTTATTTTGCATTAATCTTAATCGTATTCATATTGGAAAGTAGAATTCGAATCGTGTTTAGGCTTTAGTCTGGAAAGTCAACCTAACACTTTTGCAAAATAGTATCACGGTCGATATTGCTTAGGAATGAGAATATCCTGTATCACGTATCTTATGGTCGGAACTATTGCTTGATGCTTTTCATGGACACTGAGGAATTAGTGTACAGGAAAATCATCAAAGGGTTTTCATTAAGGAATTAAGGCAACTAAAGTGGCCAACTGATAAATTAAGGTTAATAACTAGTATAGTAGAATAATCATACAGGGTCTTTACTCGCATCGTCTCCATTCCCCTAACACTGTTCTTAGATTGATTCATAAGTCCTTATTTACTTGTTATATTACTCTGCTACCAAACAAACCACTAGACCTTTTGTTCATTTGAATCCTAAAAATTCTGTTAATTACTACGCAGTCCTCGAGATCGATACTTGGGACTTTTCCCTTATTACTACACTTGGTAAAAATAGTACACTTGCTATTTTTCCGATCAAAGACTTATTGATAAGATCCTTGAAGCAACAAACCTGGATCTTTCTACACAACCTCGGGTAAAAATGACCTCCAAAATAGATGAGATCAATGTTCGGACAACATTGAAAAATACTGGTATCATTATTGGCAATGACGGAATTTACAGGTACAAAGATGGTGCTTCATCTTCGTCAAACCCCGCTCCTACCATTCCGGCTGGCGGCATTACAAATGAATTCCTTTATGATACCATGCAACACAACCATCACCAAACCACTCAGGCCATTGAATCTCTCCTACAACTTGTCCTCTCTATGCACCCATCCACCCAACCCCTTGAAGTTGAGGAAAGTGACGAAGATGAGGAAAGTAGTGAAAGTGAGAGAATGGATGTTGGTTCCGACAGTAACTAAATTTCTATGTTTTCTTATTGTAGTTTAATTATCTTGGTTTTCCATAGTATGTTGTTCTTGTTTTGATGTTAAAGTCCTATAAGGATAGGCTTTTTAGAACAATGCTTCTGTTGCTACTGTTATGATTGGTTCTGACATTGTTGTCATGTTATGATTAAAGTATGTTGTGTTTCTAATTGTATGTCTGTTTCTGTTATACATGTTGTTATATTGTTTGCTCTTGTGATCCCTATTCCTTTTTTCTTATGACAAAGAGGGAGAAGGATTTGTGGCTGTTTCTCTAACCCTTTTGCAGATTCCATCCCTTCTTTGATTGAAGGGGAGCACAAATTAAGGGGTAGCTTTGAATAGAGAAACATGTGTGGGCAAAATTTTCAAGTACTAGTTGTCATCATCAAAAAGGGGGAGATTGTGAAGTCAAGCTTCCTTCAAACATTCATGTTTCAATAACGACAACAAAATATGCTCAAGTATAGATGCGTAAAAAGAAATGATCACTTGTTTCAAAGCTTCAAGTTTTATCCAACAATTGCTCAAGCATTGAAGTTCACCTTGGAGTAAAGCAAAGGTTGATTAAATATTGCTTAACATATTTATACAAGAGCTCTTATATTGTGTCATGATTTCATACATGTTTAGGCATTATAGAATACCTTGCCATAAGTTTCATGCTTCAGAAATCTGTTTTTAGGCAAAATATCTCAGTGTTAATCGATTAAGACATTCCACTAATCAATTAACAGGCCAATATTTTGAATATTTTTTGCACGTTACAGTGTGTTAATTGATTAACACATTACATTAATCAATTAACACTGTCCAGATTTCTGAAAATATGCATTTGTTCATGGTATTCTTCCTTGCCTCTTCATTTCTTTTCATGGCATTGTTTCATAGTATGATACCTCTATAGAAAGGTATTTTGTGCATCATATAAATAATTCTTTTTCAGATTTTGAATTCACCTCCAACATTTTTCATAATCAAAATCACTCATATTCTCATTCTTTCAATACATTGTCATAGTGTTCATTACAAACTTTTTGAGAGAAACTTTTAATAATTTTTCAGAAACATCATTCTAGTTTCATCTCATTCATAAGAACACTTATATATCTATTGTGAATGATATTTTTTCAAGGAGAAGATCAATATTCATATTGATAAATATTCACATTGTTACTTATACAAAATTCAGATTCACTACAACTTATTTTTAGGATTATTAAAGATACGTGTGTAGGGTTTTCCTTGTTATCCGGATTGTGGATACAAGAGGTCCTTGTGTGAGATATTCATTCTCGGTAGGACTTTAAAATTGTGTAAATCTAAGAAGGGTGTTCTTGGTTGTTAGAGTTGTCTTGGTTAGGAAATCTAACATTGATAGTAAATTCTCTTTCATGTTGAAAGGGGAGTGGAGTACTCTAGGATTGTGAGGGGAACCACTATATATCGTTGTGTTTTTTACTTTCCGCATTTACTGCCTTTCATCACCTAGAAGCACTTAGGATAGTAAAAATCCAAGAATCATCAAAAACCGGAAAAAGTGTCTAAGAACCTAATTCACCTCCTCTTAGGCATTCATATAACTCACAATTACTTATAGGAATCATCATGCAATCATGTATTAATCTCATAAGAATCACAATTATACTCATGGGTACTCATCATACGGTCATGTATTAATCATATAGGAATCACAACTATATTCATAGTAATTCATCATACATTCATTTAATCACATAGGAATCACAGTTATACTCATAGTAACTCATCATACATTCATTTAATCACATAGGGTTCATAGTTATACTCATAGTAATTCATCATACGGTCATGTATTGATCACATACAAATCACAGTTATATTCATAGTAATTCATCATATGATCATGTATTAATCACATAGGAATCACATTTACACTCATGGTAATTCATCAAGAAAATCACAGCATCAAAACATTAAGACATCACTGAACCAAAACACAATCCGCGAAACTCTGCTGTGTTTGCTGGCAAGTTCGCCGTGCGAGTCTGGAGTGAATGTTCGTCGTGCGAACTCGCGATTACAGCAAATCGCTGTTACGCATTAGCACCAAATCTCAGAAGAATCATAGTCATACTCATGATAATTCATCAAAGAAATCACAATATCAAAACATCAAGACATCGCTGCACAAGATCAGAATTCACGAAACTCTGCCATGTTCGATAGCAAGTTCGTTTTGCGAGTCTGGGGCGAATGTTCGTCGTGCGAAGTATTCTTCGTTATGCGAACTTGCGATTACAACAAATCGCTGTTACGCACCAGCACCAAAACCAGTCCAAAAACCTATGTGATTTCCTTCCCCAATGCCCCAAAATCATTCCTAAGGTATTACGGCGATAAAGGCATAAAATCTACGACTTATTAGGCCAATCTCGTATCATATTTATGCCTCCAATTCCCATAATTTCTTACAACTACCTCACAGTCATTAAAATTCTCAAAATCAATTACCCTATGCGGTTAAAACCTTATCAACAGATTTTGGCCATGAAGGCCTAATTTCCTTTATTCTCAAATCAACCTCAAACCTATCAGACCATCAGTTCAAATCCCTCAAACTCATTGAACTCACCATCAGAAAGGCAACAAAAATTCAATACTCAAAAATCCCTAGACCTTTAAATCAACTTTAAACACATTAAATCACATATTGAAAACAATGAAGGCAATACTCTTCGTACCTTAATTGCCGACTCTAAGCCATTCTTCTTTGATTCTCGGAAATCTTGCGAAGCCTTGCCTCAATCCTCTTCCTCAGAACTCTGGCCTCTATAAAAGAATATATGTTGGACGTTATCATATATAGATGTGCAGGGATGAAGGCGTCAAACAAGGGGGAGGATAACGTGACATATCATACAATCAGGTTCTATGTGTTTTGCCATCACCAAAAAGGGGGAGTATGTGAGGGAAAAGCCTCATATATAGATATGCTCGTTGTGATGATGTCAAAACTCAGCTCCATAGAAGAATATATGTTGGACGTTATCACCATGTCGTAGTTGTATGTTTTGTTTCTCATAATTCAAATGCTCGTAAAAATCACGATTGTTGCATATAGATAGCCAAATATAGGGTTGACTTAGTTGGTGTTTGTTGCCATACTATAGGTTTCATCAAAAGTATCATAAAGTATGAAAATAGGAAATTTTGAGTGTTTCAGGGCTTTGAGTCGACCAAAGACTTGTTCTGGTCGATTCATACTGTAAGCCTTTTTTAGTGCATAAGTCTCGGGAGGGCTCGCGTCGACCCTCTGGTCGACTAATACTGTAAGCATTTTCATTTGGCTAAAAATGCATGCCATGCATCGACGCATGCTATGCTCCGGTCGACACATAATCATGTTTTCTGTATAATCTTGCTTTCAGGTCTGCCCAGTCGATCCCCTCTACTGCATAGGTCGACCGCTCGTTGTTTTGTGTCAAAATTCGGTTATGTCAACTGGTTTTGTGAATTGGTTTTGTTTGTTATGTCAGTTATGTTTGGTAGATAAATTCAGTTGCTCTTTCATTTTGAGAACATTGAGAAAAACAAGAAAAGTGAAATTGGTGTGGATTTGGTTCTCATCATCTTCATTCTCTCCATAGCATCTCACAACAATTACACATAATCATCTTTGTTGTGCATTGTACATGTTCGAGGTGATAACATCCAAAGTCAAAGGTTGGTTTATCTGGTTTGGGTTGAGTAACCAACAGGTTTTTCTTGAATAAAACCTTTAGAGTTTTGCCCTCCATGAATCTCAGATTTTGGGGGGGTTTTGCACAATTTGTTCCATCACATATTCAGCTGAGTGAAGGTAATTAAAGAGCTAGAGATTTTGTCGATTTAGTAACGGTAAATGGAGGATTGTGAGTGGGAGTTTCGGGTTCGACACGTGGGTGATTGAAATCAGTCGAGCCAGATTTTGAAGATTGAAGGTTGTTCAAAGAGAGTGTCACAATCGGAGGTTTATTCACAGTTGTCGAAGTACTTGATTCAACTTTAATCAAGGGGCAAGAAGAAATAGGATCTACAACAACAATTACGTTCGTTTATTTGATAGCTATTCGCTTCTTGTATTAACATTGACCAACAGGTTCTATCTATCTATAAACAGGTCTCAATTCTATTGTTAGAATTGAGGGCAGACGTACCCCGAGCGAGGACGATGGGGGAACTGCCTCAACAAATCGTTGAGGTGTGTTGAACTAATTTTGAACCTAGTACAATCATTGATTATAAGAGGGAACTTGAGCACCTAACTCTCAAAACAGAACTTACTTGTAGTGCTCTGCACTCCAAGTGTTTGATAAATTGTGTGAACTAAAAACCTTGTGTGTTGTATTTTCATATTGTTAATATTTTAAAGGCATTGGAACTAGTCACACCACATAGTGAGCATAATAAAATTGAAAGTGTGATTAACATAGTGATTCTCATATCTTGTTTATTTGATTCCATAGGCTTAAAGCATATTCGGTTTTCTAGTAACCGTTCATTTTAGACGTGTATAGTTCCTCGGCTGATTTTGCAATTAAACAAATTTTAAAAACCAATCTTATTGGTAGCGCCGACTCTTTTAAGCAAGCGATCTATTCAACCCCCTTTCTAGATCTATGCCATCATCTAACAAGTTGTATCAGGAGCACCAGTTAACTCTGTGCTTCAAGTATAACTTAGTAGAAAATGGCTAACGAACCTAAAGGGGCTTATAATAGAGCATCTGTTTTTAATGGATAAAACTATAGTTACTGGAAAGATTGTATGAGTGTGCATATAAATTCCATTGACAGGAAGGTATGGAATGTTATTTTGAACGGTCCTATGGAAATAACCATGATCGATGAAAATAACATGATTTTGCCTAAGCCTGAAGCACAATGGAATAATGATGACGAGAAGAAGTATAATTAGATTGGAAAGCCATAAATATTCTGATCTCCTCCTTGGGAGTTGAAGAATACTATAGGGTTTCTCATTGTTTGACTGCAAAGGCTATGTGGGACTCACTGCAAGTTGCACAAGAGGGAACCAATGATGTTAAACTAGCGAGAATCAATACCTTAACACAAGAGTTTGATCTCTTTCACATAGAGCAAGAGGAAACCATTGCTGACATGCAAAAGAGATTTACTCATCTTATCAATAGACTATATTCACTCGGTAGGCCAGTTGCCAATGATGTTACTACGAATAAAATCTTAAGATGTCTTAACAGGGAATGGCAACCAAAAGTAACCGCCATAACGGAAGCAAAAGATCTTATTATTTTGGACCTTACAACATTGTTTGAAAAGCTTCAAGAGCACGAACAAGTGCTTCTTAGTCTAGAGCAATATGAGAAAAAGGAAAAGAAGGAGAAAACGAAAAATATCGAAAAGAAGTTTATCGCTCTCAAGACTTCTTGTTCAAAGTCCCACACAAAAGAGCTTAGTGATTACAATACTACTGATGACGAAGATGATGAACAGAGTGAGGATATGAGGCTGTTTGTGAAGCAATACAATCGCTAAATCAAGAAGAACGGTATCCAACATTTTGAGAAAAATCTAGTCAACTTTCAAAAACAATCAAGATATTCCAGGAATGACGACAATAAAGGTGGTAAAACAAATGGGTCGTATTATAACTACAGAAAAATCGGACACTACAAGTTGGATTGTCCCTTGATGAAAAAGGACAAAATAAAGGAAACAAGTCGGTCACATAAGAAGCAAGCTAAGCCAAGGAGAGCGTATATCACATGGGAAAGTGATAGTGAGTCATCTGAGGATGACAACTCTAGTAACGAAGACAAATCCGTCAATCTTTGTCTCTCCGCTCATGAAAAGAACAAAAATAAAAAGGTACAATGTCTTGAGACTACCGAGAGAAGATGGATTCTCGACAGTGGCTGCTCAAGACACATGACAGGAGACATATCTCTCTTCATTGACTTTGTGGCAAAGAAGAAGGGAATTGTAACCTATGGAGACAACAACGGGGGTGCAATACTTGGAAAAGGTAGTGTAGGTAATCCCCCATCCACTACTATCTCCGATGTGTTGATAGTCGAGGGCCTTAAACACAATCTCATTAATATTAGTCAATTATGCGATAAAGGATACAAAGTATCGTTTTTAAAAGATTGTTGCCTAATTGAACACAATGATAAAATGAAGGATGTGTTTAATGGTCTAAGAGTAAATAATGTCTATATGCTAGATTTGAGTGAAGTATCATTGACTAGCGATAAATATCTCATGACAATGAGTGAGGACTCATGGTTATGGCATAGACGTTTAACGTATGTCAATTTTGACTTGCTAAATAAGATATTTTCAAAAGATCTAGTCATAGGCCTGCCCAAAATCAATTTCACCAAGGATCACTTATGTTATGCATGCCAAATGGGGAAGCAAACAAAGATCTCATTTAAATCTAAAAATGTTGTTTCAACTACGAGACCTCTTGAACTTCTCCATATGAATCTATTTGGGCCATCTAGAATTAAAAGTCTAGGTGGTAACTATTATGGTTTTGTTATAGTCGATGATTTTTCTAGATTTTGTTGGACTATCTTCTTGGCTAGCAAGAGTGATACATTCTCAGCCTTTGAAAAATTTGCTAAGCTTTCTCAAAATAAGTTAAACACAAACATCATATCAATTAGAAGTGATCATGGACGTGAGCTCGAGAATTATCTGTTTGAGGAATATTGTGGTAGACACGGAATTGATCATAACTTCTCCGCTCCGCGTACCCCTCAACAAAACGGGGTTGTAGAGCGTAAAAATTGAATTTTAGAAGAATTAAGGAGAACTATGATCAACGAAAGTGCGTTACCTAAGTATTTCTGGGATGACGCCATTAGTACGGTATGTTACGTATTGAATAGGGTGCTTATTCGCCCTATTCTAATCAAAACACTGTATGAAATTTTGAAAGGGCGAAAGCCAAATGTGTCTCACCTACATGTATTTGGTTGTAAGTGTTTCGTGTAAAACAATGGAAAAGAAAGTCTAGGTAAATTTTATTCCAAGGCAGATGAAGGTATCTTCCTCGGATACTCTCAGTTAAGTAAAGCTTATAGAATATACAACAAGAGATTACTTACTGTCGCTACTGCGAAAATCGGCGCCGGCTGACAAAAGAGTCGCCACCGTGCGTTATTTATCCCAACGGAGGGAAAGGAAACGCTCGAAGTAAACCTCGCAAAAAACGGGAAAAGGTATGGTCGTCGCAACCAAAACCTGGGTTCGGGAGTCGGTTACGCAAGGGGAAGGTATTAGCACCCCTCACGTCCGTCGTACTCGACGGGATCCACGCTTGCTTGGGTTGTCTAAGGATGCAAACAATCTATCTACGGCTGATAAATCTGAACATAAGGGAATTGACTCGATAGAGCGTCGCACTCTATGCCTACGTATTCTCAAGCGAGAAAGTCAGAGTCAACGTAGTTCGGGACTACGGGGAAAATTGGCTCGCCAAGATTTCGCGTCTTGTGCCTACGTACTTCCAAACTGCATGGAAGATCAGAGCTTTACGTAGTTCCGGCTAACTACGGCTAATCAGGGTATTCTCACACAGCAGTGAGAAAATAAACTGGTTTTAAAGGTACGGGAACCTACGGGCAAAACTACGGTTTGGTCTCAAATGCCCTCAGGCAAGAGAGAAAAAAAGGGTAACATCAGTCGTCAGTGGGAAAGTCTCGATCGCACAGCAGCGAGAGAACAGAAAGTCAGTTGTTAGTGTGCTCGCTAGGATATCGCATCCTATGCCTACATATTCTCGTCTGGTACGAGAAATCAGAGCAGCTGTAGTTCGGCTACTTCGGGACCACAGCTCAAATCTCGTTTTATTAACATTCTGAAAAATGATTACAATGATTGAATACTGAAAATAAACCTCCTAGGAAATACTATCCTATCCTATCCTGAAAAGTCGAATGGAAAATAGTTCCCTAACAAGTGAACTTCTAAACTATCCTAAAATGGTGTAAAACTCTATGAAAAAAATACACTCTAAAAAATATTACATCTAATATTTTTCTCTTTTCCCTAACATTTCTTTTTCTTTTTTTCTCCTCCATCTCTCTTTCAATATTTTTTTCAAATATATTTTTTTACTATTTTTTTTCAATATTCTTCCTCCTTTCTCTTTTCAATATTTCTTTTTCTTTTTCTTTTTCAACTATTCTTTTATTTTTTATATTTTCTTTTTCTCACTATTTTTCAATATATTTTTTCTATTTTTCCTTCAATATTATTTTCATATTTTTTCTTTCTACAAACTAAACAAAATGAAATAAAAAGAATAAAGAAAAGAGAACAGGGGGGGGGGGTACATAGCCCAGCTGGGGGTGTGATTAAGCAGAAATAAAATAAAAAAAACCAGACTGGGCCCAGCCCAGCAGCTGTTTGCTGCAAAAATTCGGAGGGGGGTGTGGCAACCAAAAACGCAGAGTGTATGCCCAGAAGGTCTTGCGTTGGGCCCAGCCCATTGATCCACAGCAAACAAAAACAAAAAAAAAACAGCAATGGAGGGTGGCAACCAGGGGGTGTGTACGGGTCCAAATCACAATTGGGCCCAGCCCAGTCCACTCACAGCCTTCCTCTCCTTTCGTTCATCTCCCACTGTGTAACCCTAACCTTCTTTCTCCTTTCCACTGTTCACCGGGCGCCGCCGTCTCAAACCCTCTCTTCTCAGAAATTCCGTCTCAGCTTCTCACACAACCAAAAAAAATCATCCAAATCTTTTCTACTTCAACAACCCTAACACCGTCTCCTATCCTCTTCCTTCCTTCTCCTATTCTACTCAATATTGTTCCAACAAACAAAGACATAAATCTCTGTTGATGATCGCCTTGGAGTTCTGGATCTAAATTCACGCGAACATGGATTCAAGGATATTGGCGGAGATTCTCATTGATTTTGAAGGTCTCAGAGGTTTTAATGAAGGAAGATGAAGATCTATACATAACTTTGTACGAACCTGGATCAGAGTTCCCTTTGAAGATTCGCATGCTTAGCGATTTCTGGAGAATGAAACGAATGCTTGATGTTCTTGACGGCAAGATCTATAAACACTTGTTGTTCTTGATGAAGAACGGTGTGTATGGTGATTCTGTTGAACATTGTTGATGAGGATGGTTCTTGAATATTGCATGTTGAAGATGATCATGGATGATGATTCTGGGAAAATGGACGAATACGATGATGAATCGCTGGGAAACTGGATGAACACGATGATGGCGATTGAAGCTGATGATTGATGATTTTCTGGAATTTTGTTCTTGGCGAGGTGATGAAGATCCATCGTGTTTCTGGAAATCTGGAGGAGCTTTGATGAACCTGATGGACATTGGATGAACGATGATGACGATTGGAAAGTAGATGAGGCTTGTTGATGAAGATTGTTGGTTTTCTGGAAAAGTCTTGGAGATGATGAATGTGGATGATGATCGGAGTTGAAGGTTGATGAAGTTGATCAGAATCTGGAGATTCGGTGTTCTCTGGCGAAACTTTGGTGATTGTTGATGATCGGAAACTGGAGATGATTGGAGGAGATGGAGGTTTCTGGGAATGAGATGATGCGGATGATGAAGGTTGATCGGTGATGGAGGAAAATGACCGGAGAGGATGAAGATTGAAGGAGGAGGTTGGAGAATTTCTGAGTTTTGGTTTTCCGGTGAAGCAGATGGTGACCGGAGTAGGTTAGGGTTGTCGCCGGCGGGTTGTTGCGGCGGTTGCATGGCCGCCGACCATGCAACTGGTGGAGTCTCAGGTGGTGACGCGTGGCACCGGTAGTGGGAAGGAGTGGTGCATGGACGCCACTTGTTGGAGACGTGGCAGAGTGAGAGGGAACGTGATTGTGATGTGGCGTGTTTCTGAGTGTGAAATATGGGTCCTCTCTCATTCAACACGTGGCTTTGGACTCTTTATAGGACTTTGAATTTCTGGACAATTCTAGATTCTTCTGGACTGATTCTGAAGCTGCATTTGGATATTGGGCCTTGCGAACTGGATAAAAGCCCACACGAAAATAACCCCAAAAAACTGCATTGAGATAAAAATGATTAAACTAATTGATTAAAACTAAAGTGATTAATCCTAATTAATTCTAATAAGATCTCAATTAAACCTAACAAGAGAATTATCCTAATACTCTAATAAATCTCTAAAAAATTCTAATAAACCCACTAATTTAAAATTTATTAAATCCCTATTAAATTTTCTATATTACCTATATTATTCATTTAAAAGAAATTCTCTCATTAATAAAGAAAAAATCTATATATCTAAAAGGAAATCTACATTATCCTATTAAAGAAATGATAAAATCTATTTAAATTCTATAAAAGAAAATTCATTATTAATAAAAGAAAAATCTATTTATTCTATTAAAAAAATAGTAAAAATCTATTTAATATCTAATATTCTAAAAATGATTAAAAGAATGATTTAAATCTATATAATATCTACTAAATTCTAAAAATGGATTAAAACTATTAAAACTATTTTTAAAAACTATTGATATCCTATTAAATCTTAAAATGATTAAAATCTATCTAAAAAGAATTAAAACTATTAAAAATCCTATTAATATTCTAAAAATGATTTAAAAGCTATTAAAAAAATCTAAAAATGGTCAATAAAATCCAGAAAAATCACAATAATTTCCCGAGGGAACAAAAATAGCACCGAACGACAAATAACTTCGCGAGAGTGCATCAACATAGCCGGTAAAAATAAACGGACACCGAAACATCCTCAGAAACACGATTCTATCTATCCAAACTGATTAAAAACACCTGAGACGCGAGACGAGAGCTGTGATCCCGATAAAATCAAAACAAATGAAAAATGCACTGTATGCGATATGCAGATGCGAATACGGTCATGCGTCGAAACATCGAGCCAGATACGGGACCCGGTTGGTCAAATTTTAGGGTGCAACAGCTGCCCCTATTCAAGCGGCTTCGACCTGAATGGGTGAAGAGCGCTCAGCCTTCAAACATTCAAAGGTAGATGACGGTTGAATACAAATGGAACCCTGAAATTTGCCAACCGCGGGAATATACTGCACAACTGCTTGAGGAATAACTTCCAATGAACTGAAGTTTGGTTGTCACGGCAACAACTGGTCAATTTTCTGATAAATTTTCTTCTCCTTGCCAATCACCTGTGTGACGCCGCAAGTATTGGAATAATGCTTCGAAAAGCAAACGACTTGATTCCCATCTCTCTTATGGGATCAAATCCTTTCATCTCACAGTTCACAGCGAACTTGAGGACAATTCTCCTGGGGAACTTCTGAATCTACTGCTTGGCGCCCATTCTGTCAACAGGCCGCAGCTTCAGAAATCTGATATATGTCAATCTCTGTTGTTGTTTTTTTTCGATGCTGACGTAATAACCAAATGAAGAATCACTCTGCTGGGGGAGACGAGAAGCTTAACCACACAACTCTGCAAGGGAACAAATTTGAAATCCAATAGGTAACCAACCTGATCCATGTTTCGACATGCGTATGCTTGAAATGATGCGATGCCCTATATGACATGTAAATGTTATGCTTGAAAATGCGAGGCCCAGACGGCATGGATACACTATATGCTTGTATGAATGCAAATCTAACGATATATGCAAATGCTAATGTAAGCTCGAGCTGCCAGAGAACACCAGGTCTGCAAACCACTTGGCAAAATAAATGCCGAAGGCAACGTCAACTCTACTGGGGATGAACCGAAGTCACAGAATCATCTCAGCAAAATAAATGCTGGAAAAGGGAAACCAAATCCGCTGAGGATAACCATCCTGCTGGAGAAATGAAAAGGCAACCCTGCTTGGCGACTTCACTGGGGAAAGAAAACAACTCTGCTTGGGGATGCTCCCTTCAAACCTTTGGCAACTGATTGTGCTCTGCGGGGAATTGACCCAAACTGGGATTGATTGCACGCAGCACACTGCTGGTAATGCCCCTACTATCAAGGATATCAATCTTAATCTGCTGAGGATACTCCAAATCCTACTCTGATGCGAGGTAAAATACAATCTCGACTCTTCCGGGGATAATACGCAACTTTCATCTGCTGAAGAGTAGCAATTCTGACTTAACAACATCCACGAGGAATTCAAACATTTCCCGGAGCACTGGAATGTGTCGAGCTTCGTATCGGGGAACATGACAATATGCGAGTCATTGGGAATTTATTGTGTCAGATACCTTTAGGTTTTTGTTTTTCTGGTTTAGAATAAACATGGACTATGTACACAGTGGAAGATATGGAAAATACTAGACGAGAACTAGCATTCAAAGGTAGACTACCAGACGAAAACTGATAGCAAAATCGATTAGGAAAATTGATTTGGTTTGGACATCAGACAGGGCTGACTGGATAACAGACTGAGGCATAGACAACCAGACGAGAACTGGCTGAAAGCTGACGTACACCAGACGAGAACTGGTATAACACATAGGTTAAAACACACGATGACCAGACGAGAATTGATTACGCGACAACATGTACCAGACGAGAACTGATACAACACTTGAAGAAACGGTGACCAGACGAGAACTGGTTACAATAAACTACACCAGACGGGAACTGATGCTTACAATAAACTACACCAGACGGGAACTGGTGTTTACGGAATGGTGGACCAGACGAGAACTGGTTACCGGTTTGCCAGGCGAGAACTGGACTTTGGAAACAACTGGTTACTGACACGCAACAGGTTTAAACTGCAGGATAACGATCCAACGACAGCACGGCCTTTTCGGAATGTTAAGGTTTTTGGTAAGGGTATTGACATGATTCCCCGATACTCAACTCCGGCTGGGGATAAACAAACTGGCTTGAACAACTTGCCCCAGTACACTCAGCTGGGGATAAAAAGACTGGCTTGAACAACTTGCCCCAGTTCACTCAGCTTGCCCCAATCTAACTCTTGGGAATATTTGCTCTGAACAGCTTGCTACGAGACGACTTCGGGAATATTTGCCTCAGTATCTGTACGACAACAGAATTCAATCTCCATTAAACACCTATCAACCCGGCTGGTTTCAACACTCTCTGTGGTGACTTGCCCCTGAATGAGCGTTCTAGCGACTTGACCTGATCTGATTATCCACCTGAAGTATCTGCTTTCAAATCTCAACGTTCTGCGTAATTGCCCCTGATTGGCTCTCGAGAAGACTCACTTCTGATCAACTGCTTCTCAAATAAACTGCCCCTGATCAACTGAAGCTTCGGGACTTGTCCTCAGACTGACTGGTTCCGAACTTACTGGAAGTCAATGCCCCTGATTCACAAGGCTTCACAACATACACCATTCTGGTTCAGACTGCTGAATTACTCAGTCCTGCTCGATAGTTCCCTGCTGGAATTTCTTTCATGCCAACTACTAACCTGCAATTAAAAATCAGCTATTCACGAATGGTAATTCTAATGCAGTGTTTATGCAGATTTTGAAAATTTTTTGAGCTGTCACTCATTTACATGTCATGATTGTGAGTGACGAGTGAACCAAAGTTCAAACGTAGTGATTTCGTGGTCAGTGAAAAATACAACAAGGACGTGACTAGCAAGTCGAGAGGGAGTCAGGTTACTCAACCTTATCGTAATGCGTTTTCAGAATAACCCTACCTCAATTAGGTCTTTTGAGGGTTGTAGCGTGGTCGGGTTCACGGTTCGCAAAACAAAGGATATTCGACTCAAATTTTGATTTGTACCCACCCCTTCTACGTGATGATCTCCGATCCTAAGGTTCAGTTAACCTGGCACAAGCGCTCGCCTCTTCAAGAGGTATGCTGAATGATAAGAACCACAGTTAAGGAATTCACATGGTTTTTCCAGAGTGATAGTTACTCCTTCTTCGCTTTTGGTGTCTGTGTACACGACTTTGTGACTTGCTGGGGAAAAAAAAATTTATCCCTTCTTTTTCATTCTTTTGATTCCCTAATTTTTGCCTGGACTGACTCCTTTTGAGTTTTTTTCGATTTTTTTCTTTTGAAGTCCAGCGGGATGCCCTGATTTTTGCCTAAGTATTAGCCTTCCAGCTTTTTCTTTCTTTTTACTTAGCGGGCTTTCTTTCTTTCTTTTGGAACAAAGTCGTGTGACACTGGTTGTCTTGATTGCTCCGAAAGGATTGCAACTGTCTCACTCCTGATTGGTGAGATATGACCTCTTGAAAGGTATAAACTGATTGGTCCCTGAAAGACAACACTCCTCTGTAAGACTTGAATGCTCGGTCAAGCTAATTGACAACTACCCTGCCCCGGGTTAAGATGTGAGGGTTAAAAAGTCCGAAAAAACTTCTACTTCCTGGCTCGAAGTGGTTAACAAGGGACTAACTCCTTATATCTCCAGTGTTTGGGGGATTTGAAACAATGCCTTGTACGTCATCGGTAAGGTTTTATCTGAAGGCATACGATCATTGGTTATGAGTTTATTTCGTCATCCTCCCTCCAATCTTTGCTAGTCACAGGGATAAAGTGGAGTGAATAAAATGCAAGTGTCAGTGCAATGCAGTAAATGAGCGACAACGACATGATTAATTCAGAAAAATGCATAGTCACTTTATTATTATCACCATTCGAAACATACAATGTTTAAAAGCAGGTAGTAACTAACAGAAAAAGAAACTACAAATGCAAATGATATAAAAGTCTGAGGACTGCCAATATCGAGGCGCCTGCCTGTCTGAATCACTGGCTTTTGCTGGAGAATACTTTCCGAGTCTACGAGCTTAGACAACTGAGCGGTTGGGATGAACAAACAGAAATCCTTCTCGAAAGGAAATGCGATCCTGGTCAATCAACTGCTGTACTTTCGCCTGAAATGCTTTACAATCTTCTGTCGAATGCCCTGGAGATCCACCATGGTAACCACACTGAACGTGGGGATTGTACCCAGGAGGGTAAGGTTCTGGCACGGGCTTAAGAGCTTTAGGTTCCACCAAAGAACTCTGGATCAAAGATGGTAGCAACTGGCTATACGGCATAGGCACTGGGTGAAAAGAAGCTTCCCTTCGTTCCAAGTTGTTGCAAGGTCGATTCTGATTCTGACGCTGAGTCTGATGACCTCGACCACGAGTTCGCTGCTTTGTAATGGAAGCGACATAAGATTCCTGATAGGGTGCCCCAGGCACGGCTGTCTGTTCAGTATAGCAAGCCACAGGAGGTACTGATCTCTGATAAGATGAAAAACCAACAAAATTCACTGATTCGCTTCGAGGATATTCAACCTTTGGCATAACTGCATTGATCATAACTCCTTCTTCATCCTGATAGTCACAAGGATATTCAGTTTCACCAGCTTGATCATTTGAAGCAATCTGAATTTTCCCAATTCTGATGGCATACTCAAGGCGTTCTCCTAATGCTATCACGTCAGAGAAACTTATTGGTAGTCCGAGCAATCTTTCGAAGTACGGATCTTGTAGGGAATCTACAAACATGCTTGTTAGCTCTTGGTCTAACAGCGGTGGATGCACTCTAGCAGCAAATTCTCTCCATCTCTGAGCATACTTCCTGATAGGTTCATTATTCTCTTGAGACAGTTCTTGCAACTGCATGCGATAGGGAGCTATGTCTAGATTATAATCGTACTGCTTCAGAAAAGCTCTGGCTAAATCCGTCCATGACTGAATCTGATTTCTCTCTAACTGCATATACCACCTCAAAGATGCCCCAGTCAGACTATCTTGAAAGCAATGGATCATCAATTTGTCATCTCGCACAAACGAAGTCATTCTTCGACAGAACATCATCAAATGTAGCTTCGGACAGCTATCTCCCGTGTACTTCTCAAATTTCGGCGCTTTGAACTTGTAAGGCAACACCAAGTCAGGAACCAAACACATGTCTACAGCATCCAGGTTAACAACATCTTTCGTCTTCAAAGCTTTCATTCCTTCTTCCAATGCTCAGAGTCTCCTATCCTTTTCGAGAGCTCTTGGATCTACCATCCTGGCCATTGGAATATCTCTTCGGTAATTCATCGTAGGGAAAGCAACACCTTGATTGTTAACATGAGGAGGACGTTCATTTCGGGCAACAAACTGCTCATGTCGATCTCTGTCCTCAACGGAAGGCTGTACAACTTGGTCTGCAGTAACGTTGTTCACTTGTGGGAAGTCTCCCATGGAATCATACAGAGGGTTGGACGCCATAGTGAACCCCGTCAAGGTGTTAGGAGACTGGAAATGGCCTTCAGACATAGCTACCAATAATCTTCAGCTGACTTCAATGCTTAACTCTGCTCAAATCTACTCAACCCCTAGGTCGGTCTTCTGACAATCAACAGCTGCTCAATCCAAACTTCGGGTAATCACCTTCAGGAAACAAAGGTTGGATCAGAACTCTGGCTAGCTGGAGGATGATATGCAATATGATGCAACACTGATATGCACATGATATGCAAGATGCAGCAAACAACGGGACTACAGCCCCCACACCAATCTGGATACTGCTGTGCTGCTGACGGAATACGGTTGCTCTGAAGAGAAGACCAAAATAACGGGTAGGTTGGAAGTCAAGTTTCCTGCAAAAAACCCCCCCACTCACAAGTATGGACCTATATCTTACAAGGTACGGCATCCTATGCGGTCGTTAGCGTCACAGACTTTCAAAACTGACGATACGATTCCCAGAAGGAGTGGCATCATCGAGTCTTGAAGAGGCCTCACTTAGCTAACTTCCAAATGATCGGTTCCCAGAGTCGACAATCCAACTAACCAGCAACCCGAGCCACCCAAAGGGTGGGACAAGAGGCCAACCAGAAGAACCTCGTCTGAGCGTAGATTTCGCGGGACACTAATACAAGCAAAGTCGGTAGGCGCCCACTAATCTCTACTCTAAGTCTAAGGTGCACTCAAGCCCAGGTCCGGCTTATCTCTCAATCATAGAACACCCGTAACACCCCAACAGCAACAGATAACATCAATAAATAAGCCCTAATAGACAAGTAAACAAGCGCTAGGATTGACTCTCTCTGAGGGGACGTTGGATCCCACATGCATAAGGACTATCGCAATCCTTAGCAGCCAGGGGACGTTGAATCCCCAGCAGAGTCGCCAGCTGTCGCTACTGCGAAAATCGGCGTCGGCTGACAGAAGAGTCGCCACCGTGCGTTATTTATCCCAACGGAGGGAAAGGAAACGCTCGAAGTAAATCTCGCAAAAAACGGGAAAAGGTATGGTCGTCGCAACCAAAACCTGGGTTCGGGAGTCGGTTACGCAAGGGGAAGGTATTAGCACCCCTCACGTCCGTCGTACTCGACGGGATCCACGCTTGCTTGGGTTGTCTAAGGATGCAAACAATCTATCTACGGCTGCTAAATCTAAACGGAAGGGAATTGACTCGATAGAGCGTCGCACTCTATGCCTACGTATTCTCAAGCGAGAAAGTCAGAGTCAACGTAGTTCGGGACTACGGGGAAAATTGGCTCGCCAAGACTTCGCGTCTTGTGCCTACGTACTTCCAAACTGCATGGAAGATCAGAGCTTTACGTAGTTCCGGCTAACTACGGCTAATCAGGGTATTCTCACACAGCAGTGAGAAAATAAACTGGTTTTAAAGGTACGGGAATCTACGGGCAAAACTACGGTTTGGTCTCAAATGCCCTCGGGCAAGAGAGAAAAAAAGGGTAACATCAGTCGTCAGCGGGAAAGTCTCGATCGCACAGCAGCGAGAGAACAGAAAGTCAGTTGTTAGTGTGCTCGCTAGGATATCGCATCCTATGCCTACATATTCTCGTCTGGTACGAGAAATCAGAGCAGCTGTAGTTCGGCTACTTCGGGACCACAGCTCAAATCTCGTTTTATTAACATTCTGAAAAATGATTACAATGATTGAATACTGAAAATAAACCTCCTAGGAAATACTATCCTATCCTATCCTGAAAAGTCGAATGGAAAATAGTTCCCTAACAAGTGGACTTCTAAACTATCCTAAAATGGTGTAAAACTCTATGAAAAAAATACACTCTAAAAAATATTACATCTAATATTTTTCTCTTTTCCCTAACATTTCTTTTTCTTTTTTTCTCCTCCATCTCTCTTTCAATATTTTTTCAAATATATTTTTTTACTATTTTTTTTCAATATTCTTCCTCCTTTCTCTTTTCAATATTTCTTTTTCTTTTTCTTTTTCAACTATTCTTTTATTTTTTATATTTTCTTTTTCTCACTATTTTTCAATATATTTTTTCTATTTTTCCTTCAATATTATTTTCATATTTTTTCTTTCTACAAACTAAACAAAATGAAATAAAAAGAATAAAGAAAAGAGAACAGGGGGGGGTACATAGCCCAGCTGAGGGTGTGATTAAGCAGAAATAAAATATAAAAAAACCAGACTGGGCCCAGCCCAGCAGCTGTTTGCTGCAAAAATTCGGAGGGGGGTGTGGCAACCAAAAACGCAGAGTGTATGCCCAGAAGGTCTTGGCATTGGGCCCAGCCCATTGATCCACAGCAAACAAAAACAAAAAAAAACAGCAATGGAGGGTGGCAACCAGGGGGTGTGTACGGGTCCAAATCACAATTGGGTCCAGCCCAGTCCACTCACAGCCTTCCTCTCCTTTCGTTCATCTCCCACTGTGTAACCCTAACCTTCTTTCTCCTTTCCACTGTTCACCGGGCGCCGCCGTCTCAAACCCTCTCTTCTCAGAAATTCCGTCTCAGCTTCTCACACAACCAAAAAAAATCATCCAAATCTTTTCTACTTCAACAACCCTAACACCGTCTCTTATCCTCTTCCTTCGTTCTCCTGTTCTACTCAATATTGTTCCAACAAACGAAGACATAAATCTCTGTTGATGATCGCCTTGGAGTTCTGGATCTAAATTCACGCGAACATGGATTCAAGGATATTGGCGGAGATTCTCATTGATTTTGAAGGTCTCAGAGGTTTTAATGAAGGAAGATGAAGATCTATACATAACTTTGTACGAACCTGGATCGGAGTTCCCTTTGAAGATTCGCATGCTTAGCGATTTCTGGAGAATGAAACGAATGCTTGATGTTCTTGACGGCAAGATCTATAAACACTTGTTGTTCTTGATGAAGAACGGTGTGTATGGTGATTCTGTTGAACATTGTTGATGAGGATGGTTCTTGAAATTTGCATGTTGAAGATGATCGTGGATGATGATTCTGGGAAAATGGACGAATACGATGATGAATCGCTGGGAAACTGGATGAACACGATGATGGCGATTGAAGCTGATGATTGATGATTTTCTGGAATTTTGTTCTTGGCGAGGTGATGAAGATCCATCGTGTTTCTGGAAATCTGGAGGAGCTTTGATGAACCTGATGGACATTGGATGAACGATGATGACGATTGGAAAGTAGATGAGGCTTGTTGATGAAGATTGTTGGTTTTCTGGAAAAGTCTTGGAGATGATGAATGTAGATGATGATCGGAGTTGAAGGTTGATGAAGTTGATCAGAATCTGGAGATTCGGTGTTCTCCGGCGAAACTTTGGTGATTGTTGATGATCGGAAACTGGAGATGATTGAAGGAGATGGAGGTTTCTGGGAATGAGATGATGCGGATGATGAAGGTTGATCGGTGATGGAGGAAAATGACCGGAGAGGATGAAGATTGAAGGAGGAGGTTGGAGAATTTCTGAGTTTTGGTTTTCCGGTGAAGCAGATGGTGGCCGGAGTAGGTTAGGGTTGTCGCCGGCGGGTTGTTGCGGCGGTTGCATGGCCGCCGGCCATGCAACTGGTGGAGTCTCAGGTGGTGACGCGTGGCACCGGTAGTGGGAAGGAGTGGTGCATGGACGCCACTTGTTGGAGACGTGGCAGAGTGAGAGGGAACGTGAGTGTGATGTGGCGTGTTTCTGAGTGTGAAATGTGGGTCCTCTCTCATTCAACACGTGGCTCTGGACTCTTTATAGGACTTTGAATTTCTGGACAATTCTAGATTCTTCTGGACTGATTCTGAAGCTGCATTTGGATATTGGGCCTTGCGAACTGGATAAAAGCCCACACGAAAATAACCCCAAAAAACTGCATTGAGATAAAAATGATTAAACTAATTGATTAAAACTAAAGTGATTAATCCTAATTAATTCTAATAAGATCTCAATTAAACCTAACAAGAGAATTATCCTAATACTCTAATAAATCTCTAAAAAATTCTAATAAACCCACTAATTTAAAATTTATTAAATCCCTATTAAATTTCCTATATTACCTATATTATTCATTTAAAAGAAATTCTCTCATTAATAAAAAAAAAATCTATATATCTAAAAGGAAATCTACATTATCCTATTAAAGAAATGATAAAATCTATTTAAATTCTATAAAAGAAAATTCATTATTAATAAAAGAAAAATCTATTTATTCTATTAAAAAAATAGTAAAAATCTATTTAATATCTAATATTCTAAAAATGATTAAAAGAATGATTTAAATCTATATAATATCTACTAAAATTCTAAAAATGGATTAAAACTATTAAAACTATTTTTAAAAACTATTGATATCCTATTAAATCTTAAAATGATTAAAATCTATCTAAAAAGAATTAAAACTACTAAAAATCCTATTAATATTCTAAAAATGATTTAAAAGCTATTAAAAAAATCTAAAAATGGTCAATAAAATCCAGAAAAATCACAATAATTTCTCGAGGGAACAAAAATAGCACCGAACGACAAATAACATCGCGAGAGTGCATCAACATAGCCGGTAAAAATAAACGGACACCGAAACATCCTCAGAAACACGATTCTATCTATCCAAACTGATTAAAAACACCTGAGACGCGAGACGAGAGCTGTGATCCCGATAAAATCAAAACAAATGAAAAATGCACTGTATGCGATATGCAGATGCGAATGCGGTCATGCGTCGAAACATCGAGCCAGATACGGGACCCGGTTGGTCAAATTTTAGGGTGCAACACTTACTGTCGAAGATTCCGTTCACGTAACATTTGATGAGTCTTATCCGAGAAGTGTTAGAAAAGGTAGTTTAGTTCATGGTGCAGGTGTATCTTCGGAAGACATACTCAAAAGTGCTGACCCGGGAATTGATCAATCTGACCTAGCCAAATTTGAGGAGGAAAAGGATGACCGCCATGAAGAGACTGAGGAAGTTCATCCGTCTGACAAAGATGATCTCCCTCCAGCTTGGAAGTCCTTCAAAGACCATCTCATCGACATTATCCTCGGTGATATCTCAAAGGGAGTGACGACTCGATCAAAGCTAAGTAATTTCTGTTATCATTTCTCTTTCACTTCTCAGGTAGAACCTAAAAACCCAAAAGAGGCTTTACTCGATGAACATTGGTTCCTATCAATGCAAGAGGAACTTAATAAGTTTAAGAGAAATGAGGTTTGAGACCTTGTCCCTCCTCCGCGAGGTCATCAAGTAATTGGCACCCGATGGGTATTTAAGAATAAATTGGACAAAAACGGAGTAATAACACGTAATAAGGTGCATTTAGTCGCGCAAGGGTATAACCAAGAGGAAGGCATCGACTATGAGGAGACTTGTGCGCCGGTTGCCCGACTCGACGCTATATGCCTTTTACTTGCCTTCGCATGTGCGAAAAATTTTAAGCTATTTCAAATGGATGTGAAAAGTGAATTCCTTAATGGCTATATAAATGAAGAAGTTTATGTTGCCCAACCTCCGGGATTTGAATTCCATGAGTATCCTAATCATGTATACAAATTAAAACGTGCCTTGTATGGACTCAAGCAAGCCCCTAGGGCTTGGTATGATCATCTAAACAAGTTTCTTCTTGATCAAGGGTACTCAAGAGGAAAGGTCAACACAACCCTTTTCATTAAGCTTCAAGGAAAACACTTAATTTTGGTAAAAATTTATGTTGATGATATCATTTTCGGGTGAACCAACATGAATCTTGTAAGGGAGTTTTCTACTTTAATGTAGGGGGAATTCAAAATGAGTATGATGGGAGAACTCACATATTTCGTTATATTACAAATTAAGCAACTACAGGAGGGTACCTTTGTGAGCCAGACGAAATATTGTCTTGAGTTTCTCAAGCGGTTTGACATGGCAAACTCCAAAGCTATCGATACACCAATGCCAACATGTGCGAATCTCAGTCGAGACGAAAGTGGTAAGGATGTAGAGGTGAAAAAGTATCGAGGTATGATTGGATCTCTCCTCTATCTCACTGCCTTTAAACCTGATATTATGTTTAGTGTCTGTATATGTGCTAGGTACCAGTCATATCCTAAAGAATCCCATTTGAAAGCAGTAAAGTGCATACTTAGATACCTCTCGGGTACTCCAAAGTATGGGCTCTGGTATTCTAAGGGAAATGATTGCTCCTTGGTTGGCTTCTCTGGTTCTGATTTTGTAGGATGCAAATCAGATAGGAAAGGTACGAGTGACACGTGTCATTTATTTTCAAACTCTTTGGTAAGTTGGCATAGCAAAAAGAAAGTCTATGTAGCTTTGTCAACCGCCAAAGCGGAATACGTTGCAGCCGGAAGTTGTTGCGCTCAAGTCCTATGGCTTAAGCAACAATTGCTCGACTTTAACCTCAAACTTGAGCGTATTCCTATTTTCTGTGATAACACGAGTGCCATCAATCTAACCAAGAATCTTGTGCTGCATTCACGCACCAAACATATCGAAATTCGACATCACTTCCTTAGGGATCATGTGGAGAAAGGCGATGTGGTTTTTGAGCATGTTGACACTAAAAATCAACTTGATGATATCTTTACAAAACCTCTTGCTACTGAGCCTTTCTTTCATATCCGACGGGAACTAGGTGTCCTTGATATTTCGGGTCGTGCTTAGCAGTATCTCTAGTATATTTTATATATTTGTATCTACATGTGCTTTGTCCATCTGTTATCTAACAAATGAAGATGTTAAAAGACATATGTTAGTGCATATCGTTACATTTGGAGCTGAGGTAATATCCTTCCTTAACTAGAATCTCTCAAAACTTTCATGTTCACAAAATGAAATGTATCAAATTATGTGTCATCATTGTCGTGTATATCATGTTTGCACGTATTTCACTTCTTTGTATGCTTAAAATATGTTTTGGCTTGCTATTTATGTCTTTATGTATGCTAAAATGGTAAAAAAATTTAAGTTTTGCTGGTGTTATCTGCATGAGTCAATCTATACAGGGTAGCGGTCGACTCACAAAATGAACATTTTTTTTGCCTGAGACACGGGTATGCTCAGGTCGACCCTCCGGTTGACTCATACCCCTGCTATTTTATACGTGTTATTTTCAACACAGTATGCACCGACGCATAGACCTTCCGGTCGATGCATCATGCGAATTCTATGAAAAAATTTCTGCTACAACTGTTCATTTCTCATTAAATCATATTGTTCATTCCAAGTCATGTTCATTAAGACATTTTGCATTGTAAATTGTAACCTACATCAAGGCTATATTCCCTCTTCCTCTCTTCCTAAAACCTAGTATCTACCACAAAAGGGTAAAATTATCATCATTCCTCTATCTTCAATAGAAATCTCTTCATCACCCATTCCTCTTCTCCAACTTTGACAGTGAAAATGTCCATGCAGAATCACCGACAAACGATCAAATAGAGCTTCTTCATCCCATGCAGGTCCATCATATGCAAACCTTCCGAAAACTGTTGTGTCCCTTGTACCTCCTGAATTTGCTGAGATCTATGACAAAAACTTCAGTAAACGATCTGTCGTGAAGCAGCATGCGTACTACCAACTGTCTGCTGAGCATATGCACATCCTACAGGTGATAAATCTTCTTGATGCTCAAGGTTTTAATAATTTCTTAGAGTGAAATACAAAGTACAATGAAGACCTTGTAAGGGTATTCTACACTGGTCTTCAAGGAAAATTTCAAGATTTTGAGTTCAACATGAAAGTCGGAACTACAAAGGTATGTGGTAACAACTCCGTTTGGAAAACTTTGTTTAATATGTCTCCAGTATCCGCTGAGCCCGTCATTAAGGTCACGAACGCTAAAACTGTCCTTGGCTACGAGTTCAAAGAAGCCTTGAACTCCATGCTAAAGAAACCTTATGCGGATGATATTGTGGCAAGTGACCTCTTTCCTAAGACTGTCACCATGGGAAAGTTAAAACCAATGGATAGAATCTAACAGTGGATTGTGACGCACATTTTGCGGCCCAAGAAAGGCGGATATTCGCACGTTGATCAAGTTGAGGTACATTTGATCTACATTTTGAAGAAAAAGATCAAAATCAGTTGGCCTCACTATATAGCAAGTCATATTTATTCACTCAGAGACTCTGGTAGAGGACTGCTCTCTCGTATGGGTCTTTCATTCAAGAAGTTCTCAACCATGCCAAAACCACAATTCCAGGTATTCCATATAAATCTATAACCTTTGATCAAGAGTCCTGCCAAAAGACTCTTACAATAATGGGATATATATGGGATCAAACACAAAGTCGTTATAGGTTCATTGTCAAGGCAACTACCTCTCGGCTGGAAGAATCAGATGAGAGTGATTATCAAAACAAAGAGGCACAGGAAGAAGACCAAGATGAACAGGTTGGCGGACAACCAATGGAGACTGAAGACCAAGATGATGGAAGGTGGTTTAACCAACCTCCTCCCTCAGATCATGCAAACGACCAAGGGTGGGTCGCCTGGCAACATACTGGTTGGACATCGTTAGGTGACAATTATATGCCTCAACAGCATTCGGAGTATCAAGAAACTCCAAACTGGAGCTATTAGCCTACACTATTCCCAAATCTTCCACAACAAAACTCTGATGAACTCCTCGATATGATGAGGACTATGTAGCTTGAACAACGCTCCTTCATGACTGCTCAGGATGAGCGTCTTTCTCAACTCGAAAGTCAATTCGAGACTCACACTGAAAATTTCAATGCTTTTTCATCTGGTGTCATGCGAAGGTTCGATGGGTTTGTTGAAACAACCGTCAGTTAACACAAGGCTCTTCCCACTAGCTTCAACACCCTAAACCGAGCGGTCTTGGAGTTCACCGAATGAGCCGATGCTCAATTACCTCCGGAGTATCCCTCTCGAGGGTGTTGCCACCATTTCAAGGGGAGGAGACCTTGAAGTTGCTTTGTATCCTGCATCTTGCATCTCATTATTTTGTTTTTCAATGTTGATATGTATTGTTGCACTTATGCATGTTTTTTTGCCTCTGACTGTCATGGATTATGAACTTATATGTGATAAATGACTTTTTCCTTCTTAACTAACTTAGCAATCTTTACTTTTTAACTATGCATGGCTCTATTTATCATTTCTTTCTGTTATATGTTCATTAACTACGTTATATGTGAATGTATGTTAATGTATAGCCTGTTGCGAATGTTTTGAAATATGCAAATTTCTGTTACTGTTATACCATTCATTGACAGGTGTTTCTTTCTTTTTGATGTTGTCAAAGGGAGAGAAAGTGTCAAGCATTGCAGTAGAACCAGAAACATCACAAGTGAAGACTTAGTATTAACACAAAAGAGTGTGTAGGGATGAAGGCATCAAGCAATGGGGAGGATAATGTGACATATCATACAATCAGGTTCTATGTGTTTTGCCATCATAAAAAGGGGGAGTATGTGAGGGCAAAGCCTCATATATAGATGTGCTCGTTTCGATGATGTCAAAACTCAGCTCCATAGAAGAATATATGTTGGACGTTATCACCATGTCGTAGTTGCATGTTTTGTTTCTCATAATTCAAATGCTCGTAAAAATCACGATTGTTGCATATAGATAGCCAAATATAGGGTTGACTTAGTTGGTGTTTGTTGCCATACTATAGGTTTCATCAAAAGTATCATAAAGTATGAAAATAGGAAATTTTGAGTGTTTCAGGGCTTTGAGTCGACCAAAGACTTGTTCTGGTCGATTCATACTGTAAGCCTTTTTTAGTGCATAAGTCTCGGGAGGGCTCGCGTCGACCCTCTGGTCGACTAATACTGTAAGCATTTTCATTTGGCTAAAAATGCATGCCATGCATCGACGCATGCTATGCTCCGGTCGACACATAATCATGTTTTCTGTATAATCTTGCTTTCAGGTCTGCCCAGTCGATCCCCTCTACTGCATAGGTCGACCGCTCGTTGTTTTGTGTCAAAATTCGGTTATGTCAACTGGTTTTGTGAATTGGTTTTGTTTGTTATGTCAGTTATGTTTGGTAGATAAGTTCAGTTGCTCTTTCATTTTGAGAACATTGAGAAAAACAAGAAAAGTGAAATTGGTGTGGATTTGGTTCTCATCATCTTCATTCTCTCCATAGCATCTCACAACAATTACACATAATCATCTTTGTTGTGCATTGTACATGTTCGAGGTGATAACATCCAAAGTCGAAGGTTGGTTTATCTAGTTTGGGTTGAGTAACCAACAGGTTTTTCTTGAATAAAACCTTTAGGGTTTTTCCCTCCATGAATCTCAGATTTTGGGGGGGTTTTGCACAATTTGTTCCATCACATATTCAGCTGAGTGAAGGTAATTAAAGAGCTAGAGATTTTGTCGATTTAGTAATGGTAAATAGAGGATTGTGAGTGGGAGTTTCGGGTTCGACACGTGGGTGATCAAAATCAGTCGGGCCAGATTTTGAAGATTGAAGGTTGTCTAAAGAGAGTGTCACAATCGGAGGTTTATTCACAGTTGTCGAAGTACTTGATTCAACTCGAATCAAGGGGCAAGAAGAAATAGGATCTACAACAACAATTACGTTCGTTTATTTGATAGCTATTCGCTTCTTGTATTAACATTGACCAACAGGTTCTATCTATCTATAAACAGGTCTCAATTCTATTGTTAGAATTGAGGGCAGACGTACCCCGAGCGAGGACGATGGGGAACTGCCTCAACAAATCGTTGAGGTGTGTTGAACTAATTTTGAACCTAGTACAATCATTGATTGTAAGAAGGAACTTGAGCACCTAACTCTCAAAATAGAACTTACTTGTAGTGCTCTACACTCCAAGTGTTTGATAAATTGTGTGAACTAAAAACCTTGTGTGCTGTCTTTTCATATTGTTAATATTTTAAAGGCATTGGAACTAGTCACACTGTATAGTGAGCATAATCAAATTGAAAGTGTGATTAACATAGTGATTCTTATATCTTATTTATCTGATTCCATAGGCTTAACGCATATCCGGTTTTTTAGTAATCGTTCATTTTAGACGTGTACAGTTCCTCGGCCGCTTCTGCAATTAAACAAATTTTAAAAATCAATTTTATTGGTAGCGCCGACTCTTTTAAGCAAGCGATCTATTCAACCCCCCTTCTAGATCTATGCTATCATCTAACAAGTGGTATCAGGAGCACCGGTTAATTTCGTGCTTCAAGTATAACTTAGTAGAAAATGGCTAACAAACCTAAAGGTGCTTATAATAGAGCACCTGTTTTTAATGGAGAAAACTATAGTTACTGGAAAGACTGTATGCGTGTGCATATAAATTCCATTGACAAAAAGGTATGGAATGTTATTTTGAACGGTCCTATGAAAATAACCATGATCGATGAAAATAACATGATTATGCCTAAGCCTGAAGCACAATGGAATGATGATGGCGAAAAAAAGTATAATTACGATTGGAAAGCCAAAAATATTCTGATCTCCTCCTTGGGAGTTGACGAATACTATAGGGTTTCTCATTGTTTGACTACATAGGCTATGTGGGACTCATTGCAAGTTACCCATGAGGGAACCAATAATGTTAAACTAGCGAGAATCAATACCTTAACACAAGAGTTTGATCTCTTTCACATGGAGCAAGGGGAAACCAATGCTGACATGCAAAAGAGATTTACTCATCTTATCAATAGAATATATTCACTCAGTAGGCCAGTTGGCAATGATGTTGCTACTAACAAAATCTTGAGATGTCTTAACAGGGAATGGCAACCAAAAGTAACCGTTATAAAGGAAGCAAACGATCTCATAATTTTGAACCTTACAACATTGTTTGGAAAGGTTCAAGAGCACGAACAAGTGCTTCTTAGTCTAGAGCAATATGAGAAAAAGGAAAAGAAGGAGAAAACGAAAAATACTAAAAAGAAGTCTATCGCTCTCAAGACTTCTTGTTCAAAGTCCCACACAAAAGAGCTCAGTGATTACAATACGAGTGATGACGAAGATGATGAACCGAGTGAGGATATGGGGCTGTTTGTGAAGCAATACAATCGCTATGTCCAGAAGAACGGTATCCAACATTCTGAGAAAAATCTAGTCAACTTTCGAAAACAATCAAGATATTCCAGGAATGATGACAATAAAGGTGGTAAAACAAAAGGGTCGTGTTATAACTGCGAAAAATCCGGACACTACAAGCCGGATTGTCCCTTGATGAAAAAGGACAAAGGAAAGGAAACAAGTCGGTCACATAAGAAGCAAGCTAAGCCAAGGAGAGCGTATATCGCATGGGAAAGCGATAACGAGTCATCCGAGGATGACAACTCTAGTGACGAAGATGAATTCGTCAATCTTTGTCTCTCAGCTCATCAAAAGAACAAAAATAAAAAGGTAAAACATCTTGAGACTACCGAAAGAAGATAGATTCTCGACAGTGGCTGCTTAAGACACATGACAGGAGACATATCTCTCTTCATTGACTTTGTGGCAAAGAAGAGGGGATTTGTAACCTATGGAGACACAACGGGTGTAGTACCCCAAATTTTACCCTTATATTTAGTCCGTCATTTCGCATATCATCTCATATGTACATTTGCTAACCACTAACAAGTTATGAAGGTGTTTGTTTTGCAGATTTGGTCCCAGGGGTATTTTGGTCATTTTACGCAAATTCTACCAATTCCTTGAAGACGGGCTGTTATTAAAATTCTGAGGCGTTTGATACATTTATCTATCACCAGGTCTGATCATATCAAGCTCTTGGCATTTGGTCCGTGGAATTTAATTACGAGTAATGTTACTGTTGATGCTGAAACTGTTGTGATTACGGTGCCCATATGTGTTTGGTTATGAAATGGTTGGTTAACATTTTACTCGGATGATGAGATTAGGGTTACAAATGAGACGAGTGCACCAATAAGAATACCACTTGGGAGTATTTATGTTTTATGCCTATGTTAATGAATTTAAATACTTGTGGATTTATTCACAAATGTTTATATTTTTTTAACTAAGAATAAAATATAAATAAATTCAAAATTTTGGGAATTTTATTTCATAAAAAATGTCATCATACAAGAAGTGGAGATTGCTTCATATTTTATAAGTGTTGTTACAAGGAAATACATTAAAGTTCTAAATCCTAAGGGATTACATTAAAGTATCTATCCTAAATCCTAAGAACATCTAAGTGTCTTCATGTTGTCTTTGAGTTTCTCCACGAATCCTCGGCTAACCTGCACATCAGAAAGAAAACAAACAGTACAGAAAAAATGTTAGAAGTTTTTTTGACACTCTCAGAACAATGTCATCATCGAGTGCCGGGAGTGGCACAACCGAAGCTGCGTCCTACCCCCGTTACCGATCCGCGCCGTGGGCGTCAGATCAGGTAATACCTGTTCTTATCGATACGGGACATCCGAGAGATAGAAGAAATAAAAGAAGCGGGATTGATTCGTTTCGCCGCGATTGGATTTCCAAACTGATGCGAGAATAAGGCAACATAGGCAAGTTCTGACTCAGACCCGGATGCCGGCAGGTCTAAGTCACTTTGGTTTCAAAACGTCCAACACCTGAAAAGCCACAAGCATCATCAGAACTCAAAGCATAAACAAAACCAGGAAGGGGCTCGCGCCAATACAGGTATGAATAGCCACCAAAGAAACAAATCTGTTACCAAACAGAATGAATAGCAAGTTCAAAACAGAACAAGAGAAACCAAACAGCATCATACGCTGCATCAAAGCCTTCGGCTCAAAAGCATACCAAAACAAAACAAGAGAATTGAAATACAAGCCAAAGCTGCATCACATTGCAAACAGGATACCATATGCAAACTAAACAATGCATCAGAAGGCAGAATTATGCGCAAGAAGCCACAGAAAACATCCTGTAAATCATGCCCAACAAGATCCAAAGAAAGAGGTAACAGCATAGAGCAAGAAGAATGAAGTATCCACACAAAACTGCATCAAGCTGCCTAAAACATACCAAAGGTTGTCAGTTAGGAGAGCCAGCTTCACCCGATACGGATGGCAAGTCACAAAAATGGACACCAAGTTGCAGCACAAAGCATAGCGCAGAACGGGGCTCAGTCGAGAGCATCATTGCCCCCAACAAGTACACAAACACATGGCTCGGTTAACCAAACACCATAACCCAAATCATCATCGCCCAAACTCACTATCGCGTAAGTGTATCGAGGCAGCATTAAGCATTCGTAGTTGGACACAATGGCCCATAGTGTCAGCTCTGAAACACAAGAATCAAACATCATCAGCAGTTAAAACAACTCAAAGAGAATAAGTGATAAACCACACGCGAAGATCCTCAGAAGCAACCGCGACACCGTCGAAGAAATATCCCTCGAAGGCTCAGAACGGTATCATCACTGCCGTATACCTTTCCCGACAATTTTGATTCGACCGAAGTCGTAGCATCAACCCTCTCTGAAAGGAGAAGAGGAAAAGAATCTGAGCTGCATCAAAGAAGCGAACCAATCAAAAAATGAGTCAGTTCGAGTTCAAAGCATCAAACAGAGATACGAATCCATTAAGGAATCCTGGGAATTAAAATCAAACACCAATCAATTCAATCCAAGGCAAACCATATCAGAAAAATAGAGAGATTTTGATTTGATAATTAATCCCAAAACAGATCAAAGCAAATCAGTTCAGACTAATAAAATTGAATCGAGTCAGGAAATCCTATCAGCTCAATCAGGATTCCAAGAGGAGAAACGAGATCCCAATCGTATCAGAAAGCCCTTATTGGAACTCAATCTGGAAAAACCAGATGATCAAATCAAATCGAATCCCCATTTGCACTTAACCTGAATCAATCAAACAAATCAGTTCAGATTATATTCAATCACAAAGTTCTGAAGACAGAAATCTTTGAACCAAATCAGAAGAATCATATCAGCTGGAGATCAGAAAGGATCAATCAAACCCTAAAAAGGGAAACAGAGTTCAATCAGCATCCAATCGTAATCCAATCAGTATCTGAGGAAAACCAAAATCAAAATCAAATCACATCAACACGAAATCAAATCTCAGAGCAATACAAATCCAATACAGATTGAAAGCCCAAAAAATAAAGCGTATATAAAAAGGGAGATACAACCTGATGGAAGGGGAGATCGTTGAAACCCTAGACGGAGAGTACCAGAAGCGGCGAAAGAGTCTCATGCGAAAACCCTAAACGGCGTGAGCTCAGACGAAGCGATCGTCATCATCGCTCAGAGAGATCACCATCACCGAACGCGAATCATCGCTCAGAGAGATCACCTTCACCGTTCGCGAAGAACGACGGGCAATCGACTCCACGGCCTCAGCTTCAACATCATCGGCCAGACTAAATGTAAATGCGTTATCTCACATATTTTTGTGGTTCATGTTTTGGTTTCAGGAAAAGGGATGATCACGACGCGAGGAAGAAGAAACGGGCAATGAGAGTAACGAAGGCAAGACGAAGAAGACGAGAGAAACGGCGCCGCTAGGATGAGGGTTCTGAAACCCTAGAGTGACACTTTGGGATGTATTCACAATAACCGGGTTGGGTCCGGGTGTGATGACCGGCCCAACCCTTTTCCCTTTTTATTTTTTTTGTTTTATTTTTTTATTAATTCGTTTTATGTTTTAAAAAAAAAAGTTTTTCTTAACATTTTAATTCCATAATTTTTTTTAAAAAATATTTTTCCTCATTTTAATCCTTTTAAAATATAATTATTAAGAATAAATTAAAACCTTTTTTAATAAAATTAAACTTTTGTAAATATAAAATGAAAAACTTTTTTAATAAAATAAATAAAAACTCTTTTTAAAAAAATATAAAAATAAAAAACCTTTTTTTTAAAATTTCTCTTTTGCAAGCCAACATTAAATTAGTAAGATTTTTTAAATAAACAATAGTAAGATCTCAATCTTCTCTGCCTACTAACGGGTGTTCGTTTTTGCAGTTCTTATTTATTGCTATCGTGTCGAGTTTTCATTTAAGTTTCTCTATATTTGTATCTGCTTCTCATATGTAACCTCGCGAACCTAATAATCGCGTTTACTTTTCGCATTTAAATTTCCGCTAATGTATGGTTTAAATTTCTGCTGATGTATTGCAATATTTCTGTCACATTACACGCTCCGAAGGAACTAGGTCTAGCATTTGATCGCCGTGTCAATAGTCCTCAACCTCAACTTCAAACCCTTACAACCTCACAAACCCTAATTTTTACAAATGCCTCACCGCAGGCAAAATTACAATTTTACCCCTAGCATTAGGTCAAAGAGCCGCCGCGCTCATTTTAGGGTTTCCCGCCGTGGAATCCCTAATTTAACCCTAATTACAACTTAACATTTCAACATAGAGATTTGGAGTTTCTACACTCCACATAAGCGTGTCCTTAAGATGCGTTTATTCCCCTTGAGACCTTGACCACAGTCAAGAAGTCTCTAACCTCCCTTTTGAGGGGAACTACGATTACTCTGATTCCACTCCCGTAAGGATACGTAGGCACAAGACGCGATGTCTTGCCGAGTAAACTTAGAATTAACCCCTTAGGCCTCTTTTCTCACTTTTAATCCTTTGTGCATATACCTTAAGCAAATGAATAAAGCAGATAGTAAACATTTGAACAAAAGGTTCCTGTAGAGTACTACAGAAGTTTAGGGTGCTAATACCTTCCCTAAATTTAACCAACCCCCGAACCCTAGATCTTTCCCCGCATTGTGTTTACGATGCAAAAATAGGTTTTCCCTCTTTTGACCTTTTCCTTCGGATAAATCAAAGAGCGGTTGTGAATTGAATTGCGATTCAAACTCGTTAATAGTTTGTGATCCTATTTCCACCGCAACAAAAAATGGTGACTTCACTGGGGACTCTTAATTTTTGAGGGTTATCCCTAACTTGTTCATATTTATTACTATCTGTGTTATTATTCATTTACATATATATATATATATATTGGTGTTTTGATTTTGGGATAGTTCCTTGTGTTGTGAGATAAGTCCTACGCCCGGACTAGTGACATTATTATAGGATGGGGATATATTCGATGAGGCTTATAGGGAGTGAATCCCGACCAAGCTGATTCGAGAATCACCGCTCAGTTGAGACCCTTTCGAAAATGGTTCGGTTGAACGAGTAATCGCGAAAACTTTTTCCATGGTCGACTGGAGTCTGTGATATTGAGGACCGTAGTACCTTAACACCACCTCGGCCTTATTTAGGACGTAGTGCGGGAGCTATGTGGGAGTAATCTTACAATAGCTGCTACGCGATACTACACTCAAAAGAGGTTCTCTTGAGAATATTATTAACCCCTGAGTCAGTCGGAAGGTTGATAATATCCGAAAGATGGGCTGATGACTTTGGGCACTTTTTAGAACCTTGTTCGGCAGGTACAACTAACCTATAGTACACTCCTTTTGGGATGGGTAGACCTTGACTCCGCTCACGTTCCTTTAACCTAGGACTTTGTGTGTTTTCATGCATTGCATCCATAAAGCATCTCATTGCATTGTATTTCATGGAGTTCAATCATCATTTATGGATATCGCGGGATACCACGAATAAAAAAAATAATAAGATGAAAAACAAGAAAAAGATTTCCTCGGTACCCCACGACATTCGTAAATGTTTGAATTCCATGAAATCTTCATTTGCATCATAGCATCATTTACTTTCTTGCATTGCATGTGTCTTCCGTTTTCTCATGTTCGGTTCTCTCGCCTTCCAGTTTCGTCACCCTGAGTTCTCGGCACCAGTACAACACCAGAGCTCAAACTCGGAAAAGAATGGAGGATCAGGCAAAAGAGATTGATCGCCTTAGCAACGAACTTGAAGACCTTCGAGGGGGTATGGGGCGTATGATGGAATTGTTACATGTCATGAATGCTAAGATGGATACCCAGCCCACTGTTGTTTCTGAGATTACCGGCGTTACTGTGGACCCTCCACCAAGTGTGACCGTAGCAAGGGACCCACCTTATGGTCTTGCTCCCGGTTTTGTGCCTCCTCAAGCCACTGTTCCGATTAATCAGCCTGTTCAGCAAGCCGTGCCTTTATTTTCTGAAGTTCCTAGGGGGGCTCCTATCTTTGCACCACCTGTTGTACACACCCGTGCGCAACCGTACTTCAACGAGACAGCTTTTGATAATCTTGATGAGAATGTTGAGGGTTATGAGAAACATGATAAGCTTCGTGAGGAAGTAAATACCATAGTCCAGAGATTGAAGAAGGTAGAGGGTGATCAAATTTTTGGGACTGCTGCAAGGGATGTTTGTTTGGTCTCAGGTTTGGTTATTCCCCCGAAGTTCAAAACTCCGAATTTCGATCGTTATGAAGGTGCCACCTGTCCTAAGAGTCATCTGATCATGTATTATCGCAAAATGGTTGCCCATGTTGAGAATGATAAACTGATGATCCATTGCTTCCAAGATAGTTTGAAGGGTGCTTCCTCCAAGTGGTATTTAACTTTGGACAAGTCTCGCATTAAGAGCTTTCAAGATTTATCTGACGCTTTCATCAAACACTACAAGTACAATATGGATCTGGCTCCTGACAGAAGACAGTTGCTGAGTATGTCACAAAAGAATTCTGAGTCATTCAAAGAGTATGCTCAAAGGTGGAGAGAGACTGCTTCGCAGGTAGAACCTCCTTTGACCGAGAAAGAGTTAGCTGATTGGTTTGTCGACACGGTCCGTCCAGAATTTTACGAGAGAATGGTGGGTAGTGTGACTTCAAATTTCTCCGACATCGTTGTTGTGGGTGTCAAGATTGAATTGGGTATGAAAAGTGGTAAAATGACAAATAATCATGGTGCTTCTAAGGATCAGCCGAAGAAACCTCCGTATAGCTCCCAGAAAAAGAAAGAGGGTGAGACTAATGCTATATCCTCTGGTAGACCCAGAGAACGCTTTTATCGACATCCGCAAGGTTATGCTCAACCTCAAGGGTACCCAGTCCAATATGCTCAACAACCCTATGTGGCAGCTATTACACCTTCTTTCAATCAACAGGTTCCCATGTATCAACCTATGCAACAACCTCCTGTTTATCCGCCTCCTATCAACTACCTACAGGCGCCCAACGCTCCTGCTCCTCAACAGCCAAAGAGTCCGGCTCCTCGCCAGAATGTTCCGAACAGAAGAACGTATAAGCCTTGTCCGCCGATTCCGATGACTTTTACCGAGTTGTATCCCTCTTTGGTCAAGCAAGGTCTAATCACCACTCGGGCTTTGGGTCCGCCTCCTAATCCTCTACCCGCCAATTACAACGCCGCCGCTCATTGTTTATTTCATGAGGGTGCGCCTGGTCATGATCTGGAGAATTGTTATGCTCTCAAAAATATTGTCAGGGATTTATTGGAAAAGAAGATTTTGTCATTTGAAGATCCTCAACCGAATGTTAAGAAGAACCCTTTTCCTAACCATGAGAGTGTCAATGCCATTAGTGCTAATTCGGGGAAAGGTTACGCCCTTGACGTTGAACAGATTAAGACTCCTCTCAAGGTGTTCCATTCGAAGCTGATTGAAGCTGGTTTGGTAGATACTTCCCACGTTGCGTGCGTAAGTTGTGAATCCAGTATTAAGGGTTGTGTGTTGGTTCAGAATGATGTTCAGAGGTTGATTAATGAGGGTGTTTTGCAAGTGACAAGCCAAGCCAAGAAGGATGAGATCGCTGTGGTTGAGCCTGTCTTCCATCAGCCCGAATCAAAGGGTAAGGTGCCAGTGTTTAATCTATCAGGGGCAGTTTCTGCCAATCTCGTGTTCGATATACCAAAGTCGTCTATCCCTAAGGTGAATCAGCATAGGCCAATAGTCATTCGAAAACCAGGTCCGTTTCCTTTCAGTGATCCTAAAGCTGTGCCTTGGAAATACGACGTGACGATGATTGACAAGGAGTCTGGGAAGGTTATTCCAAATGAAGAGGTTAAGGGCACTGTGACCAATATCGCAGAGGCAAGCAGGATGACTCGCAGTGGCCGTGTGTATACTCCCCATTCCAATGAGGTCCCACCTAAGGAAACAACTAGTATCCCAGTGTCTGCCAAAGACAAAGGTAAGGGAGCCGTTACGAATGATGAAGATGCCGAATTTTTGAGGATCATCAAGAAAAGTGACTATAAAGTTATTGACCAACTTCATCAGACTCCTTCCAAGATTTCGATTTTATCTCTGTTGATGAGTTCACCCGCTCATAGGATGGCCTTGCAGAAGGTTTTGACTCAAGCACATGTGGATCAAGATATCAGCACCAGTCGGTTTGATAGTGTGATTGCCAATTTGACCGCCTGCAACACCCTTAGTTTCAGCAATGAAGAGTTACCGAAGGAGGGTCCGAACCATAATCGTGCTTTACATATATCGGTGAAATGTCAGGAGGACAATTTAGCGAGAGTGCTAGTGGACACCGGGTCTTCTCTGAATGTTCTACCCAAGAGAGTTCTTGACAAATTGGCTTGTAAAGAGACTGTGTTGAAACCTACTCCTTTGGTCGTCAAGGCTTTCGATGGCTCTCGCCGGTCGGTAATGGGGGAGGTTGAGCTTCCTATCCTGATTGGTCCGCAGGTTTTTAATATCACGTTTCAAGTCATGGACATTAATCCCAATTACAGTTGTTTACTTGGAAGGCCGTGGATTCATGCCGCTGGGGCAGTAACCTCAACTTTACATCAGAAGATGAAGTTCGTGATCGATGGAAAGTTGGTTATTATACACGGTGAGGAGGATCTGATGGTCAGTAACCTGTCTTCTTTCCGTTACATCGAGGCCGATGAGAATGCTTTAGAAATCTCCTTTCAAGCACTTGAGATCGCCAATGCCGTTCTGCTAGAAGTCGAAGAGACAGTGGGTCAGGGTAGTCCATCTTTCGCATCTCTGAAGAGTACCAAATCGACAATTGACAGGGGCATTCCTGAAGGTTGGGGAGAGGTAATCGATGTCAAGACCAAGACTGATCGCTCTGGGTTGGGTTACAAACCAACTCAGAATGGAGCTGCCACAACTGTCGAAGGGCGTCCGAAGGTTATCCAAGAGGTATTTGTCAGCGGAGGTTTCCAAGTCAATGCCATCAGTAACTGTGAGGAAAATGAAGAGCTGAACAGCCTGGTGTTTAAGGGTGATGCAGTTTTGAGCAACTGGGAGGCCGTAGAGATCCTTGTTATTTTTCCCTTGTCAAAGTAATTGTTTTTTTTTTAAGTTTCATTTACATTTTCAAATAAAAATCCGTAGCTCTGCCCAAGGCTATAGGGTCGTTTTTATTGGGCCACCTTTCATTCCTAAAAAGATATTAATAAAAGCATTTTGTTCAATTCCACTTTGTTTCATTTGCGTTTTTCGTTTTCACTTTCAAAAATGAAATTGGCAACCTTTTTTTCCGAAAAAAAAAACAAAAAAACAGCATTTCATTCTTACATATCTTCGAGCATTTTAATTAAGTAAGCCTTCCATCATGCAGAGACGTCGTAAACCTTGTTGGATCCAATGACTTTACTGACACTCCTGACTGGGATGCACCCATCAATCAAGCTGAGGACGAGGGTGAAGAAGATTTTGAAGTACCCGCTGAACTGACAAGATTGATTGAGTACGAGTACACAGAGCTTCAGCCGCATAAAGAGCAGGTGGACTTAATTAATCTTGGTACAGATGAGAACAAGAAAGAGGTCAAGATTGGTACAAAGCTTGGGACAGAGGTTAAGCCGAGGTTGATTAAGTTGTTAAAAGAGTATATGGATGTGTTTGCGTGGTCGTATCAAGATATGTCGGGCCTAGACACGGATATTGTTGTTCACAAGCTGCCGCTTAAGCCGGATTGTCCACCTATCAAGCAAAAACTTCGAAGAACGAGACCCGACATGGCTTTGAAGATTCGAGATGAGGTTAAAAAGCAGTTGGATGCAGGTTTCTTGGCAGTCGCAAAATATCCAGATTGGGTTGCCAACATTGTGCCAGTGCCTAAGAAGGACGGTAAAGTTAGGATGTGTGTAGACTATAGGGATCTGAACAAAGCAAGTCCGAAAGACGACTTCCCCCTGCCACATATTGATACACTGGTAGACAATACAGTCAGTTTTGCGTTGTTCTCATTTATGGATGGTTTCTCTGGCTATAATCAGATCAAGATGGATCCCGACGATCGAGAGAAGACTACTTTCATTACTCCTTGGGGAACCTTCTGCTACAAAGTCATGCCCTTCGGTTTGAAGAACGCTGGGGCAACTTACCAACGCGCTATGACCACTCTCTTTCATGATATGATGCACAAGGAGATTGAGGTGTATGTGGACGATATGATAGCCAAATCTCAAGGTGAAGAGGAGCATCTAGACCATTTGGTGAAACTGTTTGAACGACTCAGGAAATATCAGTTGAAATTGAATCCTGCTAAATGTACCTTTGGTGTCAGATCTGGAAAATTGCTTGGTTTCATTGTTAGCCAGCGAGGGATTGAGGTGGATCCTGACAAAGTCCGAGCCATTCAAGATATGCCAGCTCCGCGAACCGAGACACAAGTAAGAGGTTTTCTGGGACGTTTGAATTATATTTCCAGGTTTATCTTCAATATGACCGCTACTTGTGAGCCGATATTCAAGTTACTTTGCAAGGGGCAGACAGTTGAGTGGAACCCCGATTGTCAGAAAGCGTTTGAGAAGATTAAGGGTTATTTGCAATATCCCCCTATTTTGATTCCTCCCGTGCCTGGAAGACCGTTGTTTATGTACCTTACCGTTCTTGAAAAGTCTATGGGTTGTGTGCTGGGGCAACATGATGAGACTGGAAAAAAGGAACATGCGATTTATTACCTGAGCAAGAAGTTCACCGATTGTGAAAACAGATACTCACCATTGGAGAAAACTTGTTGTGCATTGGCATGGGCCGCTAGGCGCCTTCGGCAATATATGGTCTGTCATACCACATTGCTGATTTCTAAAATGGATCCGATCAAGTATATTTTTGAAAAACCTGCTCAAACCGGGAGGCTAGCCCGTTGGCACATGTTGTTATCCGAATATGACATCCAGTATGTACCCCAGAAGGCGATTAAGGGTAGTATTTTATCTGATTATCTCGCAGACCAGCCAGTTGAAGATTATGAACCTCTTAAGCTCGATTTTCCTGATGAGGATATTTTGTTGATTAAAAGAGATTGTGAAGAGCCAGATCCGAGCGAAGGTCCAGAACCAGGTCTTTGGTGGAGGATGATGTTTGATGGTTCCTCGAATTTCAATGGGCATGGTATAGGCGCCGTTTTGATGAACCCGAAGGGCGGATTCACACCATTTACAACAAGGTTGGACTTTGAGTGTACTAATAACGTCGCAGAGTATGAAGCATGTATTCTTGGCCTCGAAGCGGCGATTCACCTCCGAATCAAACTTCTTAAAGTGAGTGGTGACTCAGCCTTGGTTATTTACCAGGTACAAGGCAAATGGGAAACGAAGAATGAGAAGTTAATCCCTTATAAGAACTTTATTATTGAGCTGATCAAGTATTTCGACGAGATAGAGTTCGAGCATGTTCCTAGATCCGAGAATCACGTAGCAGATGCTTTAGCCATGTTAGCATCCATGTGGAAAGTTAAATTCGTTAATGAAGCACCTCTTATCCATATTGAGCGCAAAGTTGAGCCCGCTTATTGTCAGATGGTCGAAGAAGTTGAGGTGGATGAAAAGCCTTGGTTTCATGATATCAAGAACTATCTCGTCAAGCAGGAGTATCCCGATGGTGCTACTGGTCTGGACAAGAAAACATTGAGAAGACTGGCGTCCAAATTCTTTATCAGTAATGGTGTGTTATACAAGAGAAATCACGACATGGTTCTGCTCAGATGTGTTGATAAACGGGAAGCGGACATGTTACTGCAGGAAATTCATGAGGGGACCTTCGGAACTCATGCCAATGGTTATGCTATGTCCAAGAAGATGTTAAGGGCTGGGTATTACTGGTTAACCATGGAAGCCGACTGCATCCAATACGCTAGAAAATGCCATAAGTGCCAAATTTATGCTGATAAAATGCATGTACCTCCGTCACCGTTGAATGTGTTGTCTTCACCATGGCCGTTCTCTATGTAGGGCATTGACATGATTGGGGCAATCGAGCCGAAAGCTTCTAATGGTCATCGTTTTATCCTTGTTGCTATTGATTATTTCACCAAGTGGGTAGAGGCTGCCTCCTACACCAACGTGACCAAGCAAGTGGTTGCCCGATTCATCAGGAAAGAGATCATCTTCCGTTATGGAGTCCCAAGCCGGATAATAACTGACAATGGCACCAATCTGAATAATAAGACTATGAAAGAGCTGTGTGATAGTTTCAAGATCACTCACCACAATTCTTCTCCGTACCGTCCTAAGATGAATGGGGCCGTTGAAGCTGCGAATAAGAATATCAAGAAGATCTTGCAAAAGATGGTTGTGACTTACAAAGATTGGCATGAGATGTTGCCGTTTGCTTTGCATGGATACAGAACCTCGGTGAGAACTTCGACAGGGGCAACACCTTTCTCATTGGTGTATGGAATGGACGCCGTGCTCCCCATCGAAGTAGAGATACCTTCTTTAAGAGTGTTGATGGAAGCTGAGCTTGAGGAAGCTGAGTGGGTTCAGGACAGATTGGATCAGTTGAATCTCATTGACGAGAAGCGCTTGACAGCCATGTGCCATGGGCAATTATATCAGAAACGGATGAAAAGAGCGTTTGATAAGAGGATTCGTATCCGTGAGTTCCGTCAAGGAGAGCTCGTACTCAAAAAGATCTTACCAGTACATAAAGATATGCGTGGAAAGTGGATGCCCAATTATGAAGGCCCATTTGTTGTAAAGACTGTTTTCTCTGGAGGGTCTCTGATACTTACGACAATGGACGGTGAAGAACTAGCACATCCCGTGAATTCTGATGCAGTCCGAAAATATTATGCCTAAAAACCCGCTAAGTCGAAAACCTGCAAAAGGCGACTTAGGCAAAAGTAAGGGTTGAAAAAAAGAAATAATAATAAAAAGCCCGCTAAGTCGAAAACCTGCAAAAGGCGACTTAGGCAAAAGTAAGGGTTGAAAAAAAGAAATAATAATAAAAAGCTCGCTAAGTTGAAAACCCGAAAGGGCGGCTTAGGCAAAAAAGAGCGTCCTGGTGGATTGAAAACCCGAGAGGGCGGTCCAGGCAAAAGTTAGGGACAAAGGCATTTCATTGCATCAGAGGATACTGATCATCTCGAACACACTTTCCACATGAGAGCCATGTTTCAGTTCTTTCATCCTAGCCCAAAGCAAGATTCTGGATTAGTCTTAGTTATTAGTGTCAGTAGGTGTCATTGGATTCAATGTAACCTTTTCCCATGTTGCCAATTTCAAAACATAATCATCTGTGGAGCTACGCCTTCAGCGAGCTACCGCCCTTTAAATAAAAGATACCATCTTGTTACTTATATTCCTTGGTGCATTGCTCTTTGTTTTCTATTGTTATGCAAAATGCGTTTATTCTTAAAATTCGAAAATGAAAGGTGCATTGTAGATTTTTCAAAACTGTTTTTCAAAAACAACAAATTCGAAATGTAATAAATTACTTTGACTAGTGGAAATTTCGGAAGGATCTTTTCACTCCCCGGAAATATCATTATTGCAGAAACACTTTCAAACCATTGCTCTAACACAGTCCCCAGAGAGACTATAAGCTGACAACTTTTTCTTAGGTAACTCGAAAGTGTCCCTCAGGTTTTCTTCTCCCCGTGTGAAGACGTGATACTGTGCAATTTACTTCCTCCCCAGAGGATTCAGAATTTTGAAACCAGAGTTGGTCCTACCATTCCCTCCCATGATTGACGTATTGGTTGCAGAGAACACAGGGTATTTCCGACGAGATGTTTATTTCATCTCTCGTCCCGTCTCTAGTCTGTTTCGTCGGCATACGCAAGGGCATAAGCATCACATGCCTATTTCATTACATATTCATTACATACTCAGTACATACTCATTTCATAACATCTTGCATACATAAACATTAACATACATTCACATTAACATATGCATATGCGTTAGCATTCACAGGTTCATTATGTTTCACCATCATTTGGTTGTTACCGCCGAGTAACTGGGTTCGTCCATTCTCTCCAAATAGATTGTCAGCCCTAAGCATAAAATACTTACTTGTTTCCAGTTTCCCCACGAAGCTCGATCCTCGTGGATGACGGTTACTTCAGCTATCTTTCCTCGCCAGGATAAGATACCTACCCTTCGAGTTCATTCCCTCGATGGGTCTTGATTACCAGTCTTCTTTCTAGCTCAATCCTAGATTGAATCTCAGTCTTGTCGGTCGTCAAGCCCAACCGGACGTGCATTTGTTTTGCACCATCTAAAGGTTTTCACCATACCATGACAGGTATGCGACTGTTCTCGCCCGAGAAGGTTATTACGGTACCCGGACGTGCATTTATTTTGCACTATCTTTCAAGAAAATCAACTACAATCCTTTACAGATACACGACAGTTCACGCCTGGAAGATCTATCAGTACAACACTTTACAATCCTACATGTTACAACAACACTTTACACTTTACATCTTACAGCATCAATATACAACATTTCTCACCTAAGAAACCGATCCTATCTTCGTTATGACTTGCAGCAAATGGCCATCTCCATGGAGCAGTTGGGCTTCCATTTACCTGTCGTCTTGAAGTATAGGAGGTATGAACCAAATCGTATTCAGGAGAGCACAATCTTGAAATACGGGGAGGTTTGAGCGGAATCATATTCAGGAGAGCACGATTCTGAAGTTATGAAGAAGTTCATTTATCCTTTAGTAAAAGAAGGGGCAGAATCATATTCAGGAGAGCACGATTCTGAGTTATGAGGAAGTTCAATTGGCCGTTTTTCAGGAGAGCACGATTCTGAAGAATGAAGAAATTTCAAGAGCCGAATCACATTCAGGAGAGCACGATTCTGAGTTATGAGGAAGTTCGATTATCCACTTTCATATTCAGGAGAGCACGATTCTGAAGTATGAAAAAATTCATTTACAACCAAATCATATTCAGGAGAGCACGATTCTGAAGTATGAAAAAATTCATTTACAACCAAATCATATTCAGGAGAGCACGATTCTGAAGTATGAGGAAGTTCAGTTAGCCCTTTTCATATTCAGGAGAGCACGATTCTGAACTATGAAGAATTTCATTTACCCGAAAGAGCGGAATCATATTCAGGAGAGCACAATTCTGAAGTATGAGGAAGTTCAGTTCACCCTTTTCATATTGAGGAAGGCACGATTCTGAAGTATGGAGAGTTTCATTTACACAAGAAAGCCGAATCATATTCAGGAGAGCACGATTCTGAGGTATGATGAAGTTCAGTTTACCCTTTTCATGTTCAGGAGAGCACGATCTTGAAGCATGAAGAAGTTTATTTATCCTTCAGTAAGAGAAGAATCAGAATCGTATTCCAGGCGCCGACCTTAAATGCGAAAAGATTTATTTATCAGATAAGCAGCAGCCTCTTTATTTGAGTACTTATCCATTTTGGCACATAAGTCCCTTCCAACGATAAGTGACAATTCTCCCTCGAGAAGTTTATCAGGGCATTTCCCTTCAAAGTCCATTTATTTTGGCATACAGCCGGTCGTTACCCTGTATATTTGTTACGGAGCTCCGAAAGGTCCGTTTGATCCTGTCACGAGAGATAGTTTACAGAAGCTTGGATGTTATTCTTTGCTCAATGCTCCAGCATTCTGTAATCGATCTTGCGATCGTACGTGATCCAGTCTTATTTTTATTCCCCAGTGGAGGCCGTCTCACAGGTGTCACCTCCATTTGAGAATCTCGTTCCCAAGATGACAATTGGTCGTGTTCGCACCAGTTGACTATCATTTTAGGATTCCCCAGTGTTTGCACTGTGTCTCAGCACGTCGTTTTCACCAGTGTGTTCTTCTCGTAGCGTCTGCCTCGTAGCGCTTGTCATCATTTTCATATTCATCATTCCAGCATACGCATCACATCATATCCATATCATCTGCATTAAGCGGTCCTCGCTTTGTCCATAGCATGGCATACCGTCGCATATAAGGGCAAAATTTTCGGTTATCTATATTTAAATCTCTCCACCACGATTCCTCGAGTCTCTGTCACTCAAATCGTCCGGTGTAGCTATTTAAATAGGGGCAACTGTAGTACCCCAAATTTTACCCTTATATTTAGTCCGTCATTTCGCATATCATCTCATATGTACATTTGCTAACCACTAACAAGTTATGAAGGTGTTTGTTTTGCCGATTTGGTCCCAGGGGTATTTTGGTCATTTTATGCAAATTCTACCAATTCCTTGAAGACGGGCTGTTATTAAAATTCTGAGGTGTTTGATACATTTATCTATCACCAGGTCTGATCATATCAAGCTCTTGGCATTTGGTCCGTGGAATTTAATTACGAGTAATGTTACTGTTGATGCTGAAACTGTTGTGATTACGGTGCCCATATGTGTTTGGTTATGAAATGGTTGGTTAACATTTTACTCGGATGATGAGATTAGGGTTACAAATGAGACGAGTGCACCAATAAGAATACCACTTGGGAGTATTTATGTTTTATGCCTATGTTAATGAATTTAAATACTTGTGGATTTATTCACAAATGTTTATATTTTTTTAACTAAGAATAAAATATAAATAAATTCAAAATTTTGGGAATTTTATTTCATAAAAAATGTCATCATACAAGAAGTGGAGATTGCTTCATATTTTATAAGTGCTGTTACAAGGAAATACATTAAAGTTCTAAATCCTAAGGGATTACATTAAAGTATCTATCCTAAATCCTAAGAACATCTAAGTGTCTTCATGTTGTCTTTGAGTTTCTCCACGAATCCTCGGCTAACCTGCACATCAGAAAGAAAACAAACAGTACAGAAAAAATGTTAGAAGTTTTTTTGACACTCTCAGAACAATGTCATCATCGAGTGTTGGGAGTGGCACAACCGAAGCTGCGTCCTACCCCCGTTACCGATCCGCGCCGTGGGCGTCAGATCAGGTAATACCTGTTCTTATCGATACGGGACATCCGAGAGATAGAAGAAATAAAAGAAGCGGGATTGATTCGTTTCGCCGCGATTGGATTTCCAAACTGATGCGAGAATAAGGCAACATAGGCAAGTTCTGACTCAGACCTGGATGCCGGCAGGTCTAAGTCACTTTGGTTTCAAAACGTCCAACACCTGAAAAGCCACAAGCATCATCAGAACTCAAAGCATAAACAAAACCAGGAAGGGGCTCGCGCCAATACAGGTATGAATAGCCACCAAAGAAACAAATCTGTTACCAAACAGAATGAATAGCAAGTTCAAAACAGAACAAGAGAAACCAAACAGCATCATACGCTGCATCAAAGCCTTCGGCTCAAAAGCATACCAAAACAAAACAAGAGAATTGAAATACAAGCCAAAGCTGCATCACATTGCAAACAGGATACCATATGCAAACTAAACAATGCATCAGAAGGCAGAATTATGCGCAAGAAGCCACAGAAAACATCCTGTAAATCATGCCCAGCAAGATCCAAAGAAAGAGGTAACAGCATAGAGCAAGAAGAATGAAGTATCCACACAAAACTGCATCAAGCTGCCTAAAACATACTAAAGGTTGTCAGTTAGGAGGGCCAACTTCACCCGATACGGATGGCAAGTCACAAAAATGGACACCAAGTTGCAGCACAAAGCATAGCGCAGAACGAGGCTCAGTCGAGAGCATCATTGCCCCAACAAGTACACAAACACATGGCTCGGTTAACCAAACACCATAACCCAAATCATCATCGCCCAAACACACTATCGCGTAAGTGTATCGAGGCAGCATTAAGCATTCGTAGTTGGACACAATGGCCTATAGTGTCAGCTCTGAAACACAAGAATCAAACATCATCAGCAGTTAAAACAACTCAAAGAGAATAAGTGATAAACCACACGCGAAGATCCTCAGAAGCAACCGCGACACCGTCGAAGAAATATCCCTCGAAGGCTCAGAACGGTATCATCACTGCCGTATACCTTTCTCGGCAATTTTGATTCGACCGAAGTCATAGCATCAACCCTCTCTGAAAGGAGAAGAGGAAAAGAATCTGAGATGCATCAAAGAAGCGAACCAATCAAAAAATGAGTCAGTTCGAGTTCAAAGCATCAAACAGAGATACGAATCCATTAAGGAATCCTGGGAATTAAAATCAAACACCAATCAATTCAATCCAAGGCAAACCATATCAGAAAAATAGAGAGATTTTGATTTGATAATTAATCCCAAAACAGATCAAAGCAAATCAGTTCAGACTAATAAAATTGAATCGAGTCAGGAAATCCTATCAGCTCAATCAGGATTCCAAGAGGAGAAACGAGATCCCAATCGTATCAGAAAGCCCTTATTGGAACTCAATCTGGAAAAACCAGATGATCAAATCAAATCGAATCCCCATTTGCACTTAACCTGAATCAATCAAACAAATCAGTTCAGATTATATTCAATCACAAAGTTCTGAAGACAGAAATCTTTGAACCAAATCAGAAGAATCATATCAGCTGGAGATCAGAAAGGATCAATCAAACCCTAAAAAGGGAAACAGAGTTCAATCAGCATCCAATCGTAATCCAATCAGTATCTGAGGAAAACCAAAATCAAAATCAAATCACATCAACACGAAATCAAATCTCAGAGCAATACAAATCCAATACAGATTGAAAGCCCAAAAAATAAAGCGTATATAAAAAGGGAGATACAACCTGATGGAAGGGGAGATCGTTGAAACCCTAGACGGAGAGTACCAGAAGCGGCGAAAGAGTCTCATGCGAAAACCCTAAACGGCGTGAGCTCAAACGAAGCGATCGTCATCATCGCTCAGAGAGATCACCATCACCGAACGCGAATCATCGCTCAGAGAGATCACCTTCACCGTTCGCGAAGAACGACGGGCAATCGACTCCACGGCCTCAGCTTCAACATCATCGGCCAGACTAAATGTAAATGCGTTATCTCACATATTTTTGTGGTTCATGTTTTGGTTTCAGGAAAAGGGATGATCACGACGCGAGGAAGAAGAAACGGGCAATGAGAGTAACGAAGGCAAGACGAAGAAGACGAGAGAAACGGCGCCGCTAGGATGAGGGTTCTGAAACCCTAGAGTGACACTTTGGGATGTATTCACAATAACCGGGTTGGGTCCGGGTGTGATGACCGGCCCAACCCTTTTCCCTTTTTATTTTTTTTGTTTTATTTTTTTATTAATTCGTTTTATGTTTTAAAAAAAAAAGTTTTTCTTAACATTTTAATTCCATAATTTTTTTTAAAAAATATTTTTCCTCATTTTAATCCTTTTAAAATATAATTATTAAGAATAAATTAAAACCTTTTTTAATAAAATTAAACTTTTGTAAATATAAAATGAAAAACTTTTTTAATAAAATAAATAAAAACTCTTTTTAAAAAAATATAAAAATAAAAAACCTTTTTTTTAAAATTTCTCTTTTGCAAGCCAACATTAAATTAGTAAGATTTTTTAAATAAACAATAGTAAGATCTCAATCTTCTCTGCCTACTAACGGGTGTTCGTTTTTGCAGTTCTTATTTATTGCTATCGTGTCGAGTTTTCATTTAAGTTTCTCTATATTTGTATCTGCTTCTCATATGTAACCTCGCGAACCTAATAATCGCGTTTACTTTTCGCATTTAAATTTCCGCTAATGTATGGTTTAAATTTCTGCTGATGTATTGCAATATTTCTGTCACATTACACGCTCCGAAGGAACTAGGTCTAGCATTTGATCGTCGTGTCAATAGTCCTCAACCTCAACTTCAAACCCTTACAACCTCACAAACCCTAATTTTTACAAATGCCTCGCCGCAGGCAAAATTACAATTTTACCCCTAGCATTAGGTCAAAGAGCCGCCGCGCTCATTTTAGGGTTTCCCGCCGTGGAATCCCTAATTTAACCCTAATTACAACTTAACATTTCAACATAGAGATTTGGAGTTTCTACACTACACATAAGCGTGTCCTTAAGATGCGTTTATTCCCCTTGAGACCTTGACCACAGTCAAGAAGTCTCTAACCTCCCTTTTGAGGGGAACTACGATTACTCTGATTCCACTCCCGTAAGGATACGTAGGCACAAGACGCGATGTCTTGCCGAGTAAACTTAGAATTAACCCCTTAGGTCTCTTTTCTCACTTTTAATCCTTTGTGCATATACCTTAAGCAAATGAATAAAGCAGATAGTAAACATTTGAACAAAAGGTTCCTGTAGAGTACTACAGAAGTTTAGGGTGCTAATACCTTCCCTAAATTTAACCAACCCCCGAACCCTAGATCTTTCCCCGCATTGTGTTTACGATGCAAAAATAGGTTTTCCCTCTTTTGACCTTTTCCTTCGGATAAATCAAAGAGCGGTTGTGAATTGAATTGCGATTCAAACTCGTTAATAGTTTGTGATCCTATTTCCACCGCAACAACGGGGGTGCAATACTTGGAAAAGGTAGTGTAGGTAATCCCTCATCCACTACTATCTCCGATGTGTTACTAGTCGAGGGCCTTAAACACAATCTCATTAGCATTAGTCAATTATGCGATAAAGGATACAAAGTATCGTTTTCAAAAGATTGCTGCCTAATTGAACACAATGATAAAATGAAGAATGTGTTTAATGGTCTAAGAGTAAATAATGTTTATATGCTAGATTTGAGTGAAATATTATTGAATAGCGATAAATGTCTCATGACAATGAGTGAGGACTCATGGTTATGACATAGACGTTTAATGCATGTCAATTTTGACTTGCTAAATAAGATAGTTTCAAAAAATCTAGTCATAGGCCTGCCCAAAATCAAGTTCACCAAGGATCACTTATGTGATGCATGCCATATAGGGAAGCAAATAAGGATCTCATTTAAATCTAAAAACGTTGTTTCAACTACGAGACCTCTTGAACTTCTCCATATGGATCTATTTGGGCCATCTAGAATTAAAAGTCTAGGTGGTAACTATTATGGCTTTGTTATAGTCGATTATTTTTCTAGATTTTGCTGGACTATCTTCTTGGCTAGCAAGAGTGATACATTCTCAGCCTTTGAAAATTTTGCTAAGCTTTCTCAAAATAAGTTAAACACAAACATCATATCAATTAGAAGTGACCTTGGGGGTGAGTTTGAGAATTATTTGTTTAGGAATATTGTGGTAGACACGGAATTGATCTTAACTTCTCTGCTCCATGTACCCCTCAACAAAACAGGGTTGTGGAGAGCAAAAATCGAATTTTGGAAGAATTAGGGAGAACTATGATCAACGAAAGTGCGTTACCTAAGTATTTCTGGGCTGATGCCATTAGTACAACATGTTACGTATTGAATAGGGTGCTTATTCGCCCTATTCTAATCAAAACACTATATGAAATTTTGAAAGGGCGAAAGCCAAATGTGTCTCACCTACATGTATTTGGTTGTAAGTGTTTCGTGTAAAACAATGGAAAAGAAAGTCTAGGTAAATTTGACTCCAAGGCAGATGAAGGTATCTTCCTCGGATACTCTCAGTCAAGTAAAGCTTATAGAATATACAACAAGAGATTATTTACTGTCGAAGAGTCTGTTCACGTAATATTTGATGAGTCTTATCCGAGAAGTGTCGAAAAATGTAGTTTAGTTCATGGTGCAGGTGTATCTTCGTATGACATACTCAAAAGTTCTGAGCTGGGAATTGATCAACCTGACCTAACCAAATTTGAGGAGGAAAAAGATGACCGTCATGAAGAGACTGAGGAAGTTCATCCGTCTGACAAAGATGATCTCCCTCCAGCTTGGAAGTCCTCCAAAGACCATCCCATCGATAATATCCTCAGTGATATCTCAAAGGGAGTGACGACTCTATCAAAGTTAAGTAATTTCTGTTATCATTTTGCTTTCGTTTCTCAGGTAGAACCTAAAAACCCAAAAGAGGATTTACTCGATGAATACCGGTTCCTATCAATGCAAGAGGAACTTAAACAGTTTAAGAGAAATGAGGTTTGGGACCTTGTCCCTCCTCCGCGAGGTCATCGAGTAATTGGCACCCGATGGGTGTTTAGGAATAAACTGGATAAAACAGGAGTAATAACATGTAATAAGGCGCGTTTAGTCGCGCAAGGGTATAACCAAGAGGAAGGCATCGACTATGATCCTTTTCACTCTTCGAATATATCAAAATATCATCAATGAACACAACCACAAACTTGTCCAAATAAGGATTGAAAATCCTGTTCATATACTCCATAAATACACATAGTGCATTAGTCACACCAAATGGCATCACAGAATACTCATAATCTCAGCACCATCCTGCACTGACTCATCAAAACAATCTGTAAGCACTTAGCTTAACTCAAAACAATTCACTGCACACGCCATCTAAGCTTGCAAGACACGTCCTATCCCATCCAACATGGCTTCGTCTACTATCAACAAGATATTAAGGGTGATCAGTTCCTTAATTTGTCAATAGACAGCCGAAAATCATGATGGGGCATAAACCATATTTACCAAACTATAAGAGCGTTCACTGACACACTGAGCCACCACTCCACACTTGAAGCATCCTGGAGAAGCACAAGCTTCTCCCCCACTTGTTTCATTCCCACTTCTGCAGACAAAGGTTAGAAAATAAACGTGTACCGACAGTGTTTTCTCAAAAGGGCATACAGTTCTCAATAAATTCAAATCAAAGTCAATGCTCCGTAAACAACAGGTTTTCCCAAAATTACTCAAATGGCAGCGGAACTCAAAAAGGCAAAAATCCAAAGTTTTCTTTGAGCAGCAAGGAAATCAACATAACAAAAACTCAATAAAATATAGTTTAATTCAAGGACCCCAACCCGATGTTACAATATCAGAGCAAGACCCTCTAAGTCAACCACAATGGCCAACGACCCAAAAACTTCAAAAAAGTCCTCGACGGCATCCACGGCTAAACCTGGTCATCTGCACGTTACCCACGTGGAGGCAACATTCAAACAGGTAGGGTGAGTAAAACGATTCATAATAATCAATATAAGAATCAATATATAAAATAGCGTCATTTTCATATTCAACTTCATCATAATCATCAAGGAACATCAAAGGCCACAACATTATAAATTACACCAAACTATCACATAAATGCAAATGCAACAAGACTCATGCATGTGGTACCAATCAAAAAAATTAGATGGACACTGGGCCATCAACCCTCCATAGATCCATAATAGTAAGATCGATTCTACAAAGAACCGGAGCACAACAAAATACCTCACACTCGCACAATGGGACTGAAGCCACAAGAATCAAGGTCCTGAACCAAAGTCCGGAATGCATATGAATGCATGATGCACACGTCAACATCATGCTTATAATAAACTCATTAGGTGCATCACCATTCATCAAAATCATCATAATAATCATGTTATCACAGAATCATCAAAACTCATAGATTCAACATCATAACTCATCATCGTTACTCATAGGAATCATCATACAATCATGTATTAATCTCATAAGAGTCAAAATTATACTCATGGGTACTCATCATATGGTCATGTATTAATCATATAGGAATCACAACTATACTCATAGTAATTCATCATACATTCATTTAATCACATAGGAATCACAAATATACTCATAGTAACTCATCATACATTCATTTAATCACATAGGAATCACAGTTATATTCATGGTAATTCATCATACGGTCATGTATTAATCACATACGAATCACAATTACACTCATAGTAATTCATCATACGATCATGTATTTATCACATAGGAATCACAGTTACACTCATGGTAATTCATCAGGAAAATAACAATATCAAAACATCAAGACATCACTGAACTAGAACACAATCCGTGAAACTCTGCTACGTTCGCTGGCAAGTTTGCTGTGCGAACTCGCGATTACAGAAAATTGCTGTTATGCACCAGCACCAAATCTCAGAAGAATCATAGTCATACTCATGGTAATTCATCAAAGAAATCACAACATCAAAACATTAAGACATCACTACACAAGATCAGAATTTGTGAAGCTCTGCCATGTTCACTGTGCGAGTCTGGGGCGAATGTTCGTCGTGTGAAGCATTCTTCGCTGTGCGAACTCGCGATTACAGCAAATCGATGTTACACACCAGCACCAAAACCAGACCAAAAACCTCTATGATTTCCTTCCCCAATGTCCCAAAAACATCCCTAAATCATTCCTAAGGTATTACGACGATAAAAGCACAAAATCTACGACTTATTAGGCCAATCCCGTATCATATTTATGCCTCTAATTCCCATAATTTCTTACAACTACCTCACAGTCATTAAAGTTCTCATAATCAATTACCCTATATCGTTAAAACCTCATCAACAGATTTTGGCCACGAAGGCCTAATTTCCTTTATTCTCAAATCAACCTCAAACCTATCAGACCATCAGTTCAAATCCCTCAAACTCATTGAACTCACTATCAGAAAGGCAACAACAATTCAATACTCAAAAATCCCTAGACCCTTAAATCAGCTTTAAACACATTGAGTCACATATTAAAAACAATGAAGGCAATACTCCTCATACCTTAATTGCTGACTCTAAGCCTTTCTCCTTTGATTCTCGGAAACCTCGCGAAGCCTTGCCTTAATCCTCTTTCTCAGAGCTCTGGCCTCTATTTCTTCCCTTTTCACGGTCTAACAAGAATGAATCCTAATTCCCTCAAAATTCCTTTTTGTTAAACCTAACTTTAGGCCTTAAAATGAGCTTTCCAATTTCACCCTCACAAACTCCTCCTCAAATGTCTACTTTGCCCTTAATTCCCTTATATTTATTTAAATTAATAATAGTACCAATGTATTCATATGATATACTATTATTTAAATAAATAACTCAAAAATCTATAATTCCCAATATTCACACTAACCACCGAAAATCACCAAAAATGCGAATATTCATATTTAAATAAATTAAATAAATATTTCAAGAATTTGGGGTGTTACATTTTCCGGTGTACTCATGAGTTTTCTAGTGGATATTCAATGGGATTTTGGGTAACACACTAGGGAGGATCTCGCCGTGTAGGTTTTAGAGATTGTCATATGTGTCTCCTTGCACCATTGTTGTGCCATTTGAGTAGGGGCTTAGGTTGGGGACATTGTCCTCAAACCTTCGTGCACCCTTTCACTTGACTAATGGTGGAAGGGTGAATTTGACTTTGTCATCGAATTCACTTTTGTCCCCTTCTTTTTAGGTAAAGGAGATGTCTCATAAAGCTGAGGACGAAGTTATAAGGGAACTATTCGTGAAGAGCTCCTCGGAAGATAGCAGCACGAATGACACGTTTGCTCCGCGGAATGATGGCAAGACCTCCAATCCCCGGAATGACGGCGAAAATTCCGCCCCAAGTAGTACCGCGGAAGAGTGGGTCATTGCTGAGCTTCGGGAGCATGTCTCCTTTTTTGTTTCTTATACCCGAGATGCCTTCGCGACGGTGGGGGCTCAGGGAGATGGGAGGTTCCACTTTCCTCGAGAGAACGATGGAATGTGTTCGGCATACAGGGAGAGGTTCCCCATGTACGAGTACATCTTCAAAGAAGGGTTAAGGTTACCTTTTACGGACTTTCAAGTGGCAGTATTTGCACATCTAGATTTGGCGCCCTTGCAACTACATCCAAACTCGATTTTTTTCATACGGGCATTCGAGCTGACATGTGAGTTTTTGAAGATAGAATCCATTCTTTCCCTTTTCTTCACCATCTTCCATCTTCAGTTCTAGGTTACTGGCAGGCAGTTTGGATGGGTCTCCCTAAAGTAGGGGGAATTTATTCAATCCTTTCTCTGAGTCCATCAGGACGTTCAAGGAGAGGTTCTATGTCATAGAGCCCATGTCGTAGAGGGCCACAGACTCCTCGTTTATTTGGGATGTTTCAACAAACGAGAACGAGGAAGCCCTTATTGACAAGGAGGGCAAGGTTCAAGGGCAGAGATTGTTGAAGTTCCCCTTCTGCTAGAGTGGGGATCACTTTACCCGGGGAACCGATGATTATATTTTCACTCCTCACATGCTGGGGGACGATGATCGGGCCAACTATGCCAAGCTTGTGGCCTTTGTAGACAGTTTTCTCCCTGCTCAGTGCGTGAACAGAAGCGGGGAAATTATTAATGAAGAAGACGGGGGACCCAAGGTGGAAACCCGATATATTAACACGAAAGAGCTCCTCGAGTGCAGCACTCACGAGAAGGCTCTGGAACTTCTGGGTAGCTATTTACTTCTTATCTTGTTCCTATTGTTATTTGGCTTGTTTACTAATGTATGCTCGTTATTTTGTAGGTAAGATGTCTTCATCCCAAGAGCGCATGGTGAAGAACGTCCAGGAGAAGCTTAAAGCGGGCAAGAAGGTCAGAAAAAGCCGCCTGGGCAAGCAAGTGGTTCCACCCCCGATGGGGTCGGGGACTTCAACCTTCGGAGTTGCAGCTGCCTAGACTTCCCTGCTGTCTGTAACTTACCGGGACAACCGCCCTCGGATGGGCGAGATCCTCGACCTGACTAATGAGGGGGAGAAGAGTAAGTTTGACCTGCCTCCATGATTTCTTAACAGGAGTTTCTTCGAAGGCTCCTCCCTCGCACTTCTTCGGGCGGAGTCTTTGCACCTCGAGGAGCAAGGCCGTCCGAGCAAGAGGAAGATGTTGACCCAAGATGCTGCTTCCCTGATGAGGGTTTTGGATATGGCGGTGGTCTACATTGAAGAGGGGGCTCTCCAAGAAATGGAGTTAAAAAAGGCACAGGCCGCGAACCCGACTCTAGAAGAAAAGCTAAAGGTTGCGGAGAAGGCAGCGAAGAAGTTTGTCGAGGAGACAGTGAAGAAATACAAGGATGAATTGGTCAAGTTCACCGAGGATAAGGACACCTTGGTCGCGCAGAAGAAAGTTGTGGAGGAGATCGTCACATTTCTGAGGGTTGTCACCACTCCTGATGAGGACGAAAGCGATGAGGTGAAGAGTCTGAAGACTCGAGCCGAGCTTGTCGCCCACATTAATCAGGCTGAGGAGGACTGCTTGGGGATCACCAATAACGCTTTCAACAATACTATGGGGTAGCTGAAGATAGCAAACCCCGAGTTCGAGTTGTGTACAGAGGGGACCGGGTTTCTCTACAACGTGGTAGACGACCAGATTGTAATCCCAGACTTCCTTAAATTTGGTGAGGAGCAGGGGTAGCCTACTCGCGACGAGGCTCAATCCATGGTCGATTAGTATCCTTTTTGTTGTATTTCGGACCTGTGTGCCATAATCTTGTATTTTATCTTTTTGTGTGGGGTGTGGTCTCCTTTTTAATGTAACAAGTACAATTGCGGCCCTCATGGCCATTTTATGTTAATATTTATTTTTGGTTGTGTATGATTTATTTCCGGTGCATTTTTTTACTTTGCTTTAAACTTGCTAAGTATCACACGTTGCTCTTTAATTGGACTCGTTGGATGGGCCATTCAAGTGAACAATTTTGTTAAGTCTCAGGGTTCGCTCGACAAAGTGATGTTTGACAATGGGGGGAACTGGTCAAAAGGTCAGGGTCATTTCCGAGCATGAGAGCGGAGCTTAGGTCGCGTTTGTGGCCTGAGTTCGCAGCGTGAACTTCCCATCGTGAGCTGGGTGTCCTGCCTTTCTTGGTACGCTGTCGACGGCGAGCTCGGTCGAGGGGCCGCTGTCGGGCAGGGTTTTTTTTCGTTTTAGAGCAAAAGCCCTCCTTTATTCATTTTAGTATGCGACGCTTGTACTGTAACATGCACTTCTAGTTGGTACTTTGTGCTCATCATGAGCATGCTGACGGATGTGGCCTTAGCTATAATATTGTTTTAGCTTTTCTACTTTCCATGGTCGAGTGAGTTCGTCCCCGTTAAGATGTTCTAGGTAGTAGACCCCATTCTCTATTTTTGCTCGAACATGATATGACCTTTTCTAGTTTGCGGCGAGTTTGGCCTCAAGAATCTTTGTGATTTCTCCTAAGGACGAGACTGCCTACTTGGAAGTCTCGTCGTATGACTTTGGCGTTGTGCCTAATTGAGATTTTTTATTTTAGTGAGGCCTCGCGAAGGACGGCTCCTGATCGGACCTCTTCGACGAGATCAAGCTCCTCCCTTAATGCCTCGCTGTTGTTTTCCTCGTCCAGGGGAGCTTTAGTTCACCTGGAGGGTACATGTATTTTGATAGGGATCACCGCTTCAGTCCCGTACACTAGACGGAAAGGGGTTTCCCCGGTTGAAGAGTGGGGCGTAGTACGGTAGGCCCAAAGCATGTTGTACAGCTCCTCGACCCATTATTTCTTGGTCTCGCCTAGCCTCCGTTTGAGACCTCGTAGGATCACCCTGTTGGCTACCTCAGCTTGCCCGTTCATCTGTGGGTGCTCGACGAAGGTGAAGTGTTGTTTGGTGCCCAGGTGGGCGACAAACTCATGGAACTTTTTGTCCGTGAACTGTGTCTCGTTGTCTGTAACGATTGTTTGGGGGATGCCGAAACGAGCACAAATGTTTTGTTTGTAGAAGAGAAGTATATTGTGAGCCGTTATTTTGGCTAGAGCCTCTACATCTATCCACATTGTAAAGTATTCCATGCCTACTATTAGGTATTTGTTCTGATTTGACCCTACGACGAATGGTCCTAGGATGTTTAGGCCCCACCATGCAAAGGGCTAGGGGGAGGACATTGCTTTCAGCTCATTGGGTGGTGCCAAGTGCATGTCCTTGTGACCTTGGAATTTGTCACATTTTTTTACATTCTCCTTTGCGTTACGTTGCATGGTCGGCCAATAATAACCTGCTCATAGGGCCTTCCTTGTGAGGGATCTCCCTCTGAGATGCTGAGATTTGATCCTTTCGTAGATCTCGCGCAGGACGTGGGTGACCATTTCTTCCTCAAAGAACTTGAGGAGAGGAATGGAGAACCCTCGCCTATAGAGCTTATTTTCGACTAGGATGTAGGAGAAGGCTCTACATCTGACCATGCTGGCTTCCTTTGGGTCTGACGGTAGTTCGTCTTTGGCGAGGTAATTGTAAATTGGGGTCATCCAGCAGTTGTTGTCGCCAATGACGTGAACATCGTGGATCGTGGGAGATTTCTCGATGCTATGTCGAGGAATTACTTCTTGGATGACGAATTTGTTTCCCCCATTCTTCTTTATGCTTTCCAGCTTTGACAGGACATCTGCCCAAACATTATGTTCACGGGGAACGTGTTTCACCGCCACCAATGTGAACTTCATCATTTTTTCCTTGACCAAGGTCAAGTACTCGAATAGGTTGTCGTTCTTGGCCTGATACTCTCCCCGAACCTGGAGGGCCACGGGGTGAGAATCTGTGCAGTTTACAACTTCCTTAGCCCCCAAGTCTTCGGCGAGACGCAAACCTGCAAGGAAGGCCTTGTACTCTACCTGATTGTTGGAGGTGGGGAAAGATAGGGTAAGTGAGACTTCAATGAGTATCACTTCCTCGTTTTCCAGGATAATGCTTGTTTCGCTCCCTGCTGAGCTGGACGCTCCATCGACGAAGATTATCCACCTACGAGCTTCGCAATCTGGGGAGTCGGGCAAGGTCATCTCTGCCACAAAGTCGGCCAGCGCCTGAACTTTGAGGGCTTTCATGCTTTTGTGCTAGATGTCGAACTCAGAAATCTCTAGTGAGTATTTGAGAATTCTTCCAGCCATGTCTGGGCGGCCTAACATTTGCCTAACAGGATGATCCGTGTATACCACGATTGTGTGGACTAGAAAGTAGTGCCTTAGTCTCCTCGTAGCGTTGATAAGGGTCAGGGTTACTTTTTTGATCTGCTGGTATCTAAGCTCTAGTCTTTGTAGCGCTTTTCTCGTGAAGTATATGGGCTTCTGCCCCTCGGTGGTTTCACGAATGAGGGCGGCGCTGATGGCCTTGGTCGCGACGACGAGATAGAGATAGAGAATCTCCTCGCTATCTGGCCATGATAGGACTGGTGGTTCTGATAACGCTTGTTATAGGTGGAAGAGGGTCTTATCGCATTCCTCCGTCCATTCAAAAGTTGCCTCTTCGTGGAGGAGTTTGAAAAAGGGGAGAGCGTGTTGATCAGACTTAACCATGAATTGGGACAACGATGTGAGCATCCCATTCAGGGACTTGATCCACTTTTTTGAACTCGACATGGGGAATTTGGAGAATACTCTGCATTTGTTAGGGTTGGCTTCGATTCCTCGTTCCGTTAGATAGAAATTGAGGAACTTTCCTGCCCGTACCCCGAACGTGTATTTTTCAAGGTTGAAGCTCATCTTGTACTTCCTGGCCTACTCGAAGACTTTCTTCAGATGGAGCGTGCAATCGGATTCCTCGTGAGATTTCACGATCATGTCGTTCATATAGACTTCGAGCATATCCCCAATTTCTCCTCAGAAGATTTTGTTCATCATTCTTTGGTAGGTAGCGCCAATGTTTTTCATGTTGAATGGCATTATATTGTAGTAATAGTTGCCCGATTCGATCATGAAAGTTGTGTACCTTTTATCGCTTTTGGCCATGGGTATTTGGTTGTAGCCTAAATAGGCGTCCATGAATGATAACAATTTAAAACCAGTAGAATTATCAACTAATTTATCTATGTTAAGGAGGGAGTATGCGTCTTTAAGGCAAATCCTATTAAGATTGGTATAGTCAATGCATATTCGCCATTTTCCATTAGCTTTCTTTATAAGTACAACATTGGACAGCAAAGTAGTGTACTTGGCCTCCGAGATAAAGTTTGCCTCTAGAAGGTCTATTACAGCTTGTTCGGCAACCTCCGTTTTCTCTAGAGACTGCTTTCGCCTATGTTGAGCTACTGCCCTAACAGCGGGGTCGATGGTCAGCTGGTGGCAGGCCACCTCAGGATCTTGCCCGGGCATCTCTGAGGCGCTCCATGCGAACAAATCTGCATTCTTTCGAAGACAGGCTTTGAGCTATTTCCTTTCCAGGTCGGGGAGGCCGGTCTCAATCTTCACTCCTTTCTAGGGGTCTTCGCCGAGTAGGACTAGTTAGAACTTGCCATCTGGGACTGGCCGCATTGGATGAGAGGTCTGGTCGCTGTTTGATGATGTGGAAGGGTTGCACGAGCTAGGCAGGATCTCCTTCCCCTTTGGCTTCTGGTCCCTCAAGTCTTCCTCGGAGAAATGAATGTCGAGATTGATGGAGTCGACACGGGGCAGCAGCTTTGCCTCTTCAGAGCTGCAGGGCATAGTAGGCTTGCTGGGAGTCTTTAGCCGGACGTCAATTATGATCAGCCCTTTTGAGGCTGCCTCGAAACATCTTCTTATTGCTTTGATGTCTCAGTGTAGGGTGGCCACGAGACCCTTGGAAGTGTAGTACTTTATTTTCAGGTGCACGGGTGATGGTACAACTACCAGTTCGGCCAGAGTTGGTCGTTTGAAGATGCATTGTTAGATGGATGGGCAGTTATGACCAGGAACTGGACTTTGATGGACCTAGTTGTTTCTGCCACCCTAAAATTTACGATCAGCCCCACATACCCCTACGACTTTGTAATTGACCCGTTGAAGCCGTATAGATTAGAGCCTACGTAGGGCGTCAAATGGGTTTCGTCCAGCTGAAGCATGGAGAATAGCTAGGAATACATAATGTCAACCGAGCTCCCTTGGTCAACAAGAATGCGCCAAACGTCAAAGTTAGCAATTTGCGCTCTGATGAGCAGAGGGATGCTGGAGTTAGGAGCACCACCAAGGAGTTCCTCGCGGTAGAAGGTGATGGGGATCAACTCTCCCCAAACCTTATCAAGTGTGGAACTCCGGCTCAAGCTTGTGCTGATGAGACGCTCAAACTTCCTCTTGACGGATCTCAAGGTCACCTTGTTGAATCCTCCTCCTGAGATGACCATGGAGAAGGGGAAGGTTTCCCATGGGGCGTGCGCAGCAAAATAAGGGGGAACGTTGATGCGTCCGCAAGTGCACGAAAATATCGAAGTAATATAAAAGATTGTCGAACCCACAGAGACCAATGTCAATCTACCGTTATCTATTATTACGGCGTAAAGCTAAGGCTATTGGAATTAGGAAAGTTGAATGCGAATGAAATTAAATGCAAAGAAATAAAGATAATTGGTTTATGGAAAGGATGGTAAAGGGATATCGGCATGCAAGGACTTAGTTATCGGGGATTCAACAGGTCACCGGTGCTTTCTACTCTTTGCAAACACTTAAGAAGAAAATAACGGTTTAAAGACCTTTGTCTCACGATGGTTGTTGACGCTAGTCGCAACTCTAAGGCGGAACGTATGTTGTCGCTATTCCGTTCGGGGTTAAAATTACTTTTTGAAATCCATTAAGTTCTAATCCCTTTTAAAGCACTGTCGCTGTTTTTAAAAGGAATGCCTAGTTTTTACTATCTGGTCTTAGCCGCAGCTGTCGCTTGTTGGTTCGTACCTTAATATGGTTTCCCACTGTCGTGGCAAAACCGCCGTAAATAGCTTCTCACTGTCATGACAAAGGTTTATTTAGAATTTAGATTAAAAACTACGGCCAGAAAGGTTGTTTGTAAAAAGGGAAGATGCCGGTTACTATCGAATCCTATCCTACTAATTCGGTTACATACCGATAAAACTAACATAGCTAGACATGATAATTAATGCAAACGAAAATAAACATAAACAACAGAATAGTAAAATATGCATTATGACAGAAATAAAGTAGTAATTTAATTAATAAGAACCTGGAAAGTAGTACTGATATTGAAGAGTAGTCCTCCACAATGTCGGCAGGATTCTACTTTGGCCAATTGGCCAAATAAAATTGCAGAAAGAAAAATACAAAGCTCTGAACAAAAAGGGAAAAAGGAAAATAAATAAAAGTAACGATGACTTCATTAGAACTTTGACAATCCTTCGGGATGAAGAATCCACCCCCTTTTCTCTGTGAATCTCTTGTCTATTTATAGGAGATATTTCATTCTTCAACTTCCAGAGATCATGGGTGAGTTATGGAGGGAGTGGGAGTAACTTCCAGTAGTGGGCAGTGAGTGGAGAAAGTGTAGGAAGAAATTAAGTTAAGATTGATCGTGACTTCAGATTCTGCATTTTTGTCTGCATGACGGTCGTCATGATATGTGACGGTCGTCAGGACTGTGTGACGGTCGTCACAGCAGCAAAATCCGTATCTGCTGTTTTTCATCTGTTTTTCATTTGTTTTCCTTCCATTTCTTCTTCTTTTCTTTCTTTAGTCCAAATTCTCCCCAATCTGCTAAACGGAGTGAATTAATCATATAATAGAACATAAATCAAGATAAATTAATAAAAGTCACAAATAAATGCATGTAAATCAAGCCAAATAAACGATATGATTTCGCGTTATCAAACACCCCCACACTTAAACCATTACTTGTCCTCAAGCAATCAACCAACACGGTGAAAAGAAATAAGCATAGTTCGAAACAAAGACACGATGAGACTCTAATCATACGTGGCTGCTAGGCTAATGTTAGATCGATAGGTACTAAATATCGATACCAAGGATAACGTAACGACATAATTTCAAAAACTCCCTACTTATGTAAACCAATCGGAATCATGCCATTATAACTCAACCTATAACTCATGCTCTCTTTCACCCCATTTTATTATAGTGCAATCACATTAAGCCTGTTATCCATACACATTCATGGCAAGTAAACCTGTTAGTGACTATGATCTCATTATCATTTCATTTTTCTCTGCAAATATGCTTAAGCATCAATTGGACTTAAAGAGTTTGTACCGTTAGGCTAAGTGCTCGGGTGAGGAGCACCTAACTTAGAAGGAACATGTCTTTTCTTCATAATTTTTCTTGTCTTTCTTAGTTTCTCATTTTAAACTAGACATCATACACTTATTTTCATCGGTTTCTTACTTAGTGTGTTTAGGATGGTGCTGACTGCTTAAATAAACTACTTAGGGATTACTACAAGAACTTGGAGCTTTAAGGTCTCGGCATAATGGGTACTCAAATTGATTTTGCATATTCAGGGGGTTAAGGTTGTCAGGACGATATCAATTTGATCAAAACTTTCCCAAGTTTTTCTAACATAGTCTAAACAGCCTATATACTTTCAGAGTACCATGTCATGAATCGAAGCAAAAAATTTGTTGGAGGTTAAAATTTTGAAAATTTTGAAATTTTGAAATTTCGGGGAGATTGAATAACAAGCGAAAACCACACATAAAGACTCGACAGCACATGCAAAGACTTTGACATAGCATTAAAAGTAGATAAAAACAATAAATCAAACTAAAAGGCAATAAAATGAAAGCGATAGAGTTCCTCCCCCACACTTAAACCAAACATTGTCCTCAATGTTTTAGTAAAAGGTGGAAAAGGAAAGATAGAACCTGTATGAATGTTACTGATCTTGCTATCCTTGTCTTCGTTGATCACTTCTACTTCGGCGGCGGGCATTTTGAGACACTTTGTTTGTGTAATTCTCGAACCAGCTCATCATGTTGCTCGCCTCCAGAGGAAGTACTCATCATCAGTGTCCCCACCAGCAGCGACACTCGTAGGAATGTCCGTAGGTATAACTCATCTTCTCAGATCGTCATCTAGAGATTTTTCGCCTAGAAATAGCTAAAGCATAACAAGCGATACATTTCTTTATTTTCTGCAAATTTAAACAAACAAATTAAAATAAAGACCTTGTGGGTTGCCTCCCACACAGCGCTTTGTTTAGCGTTGATAGCTCGACGGCTAAGGAGTGCAAGTACTCATGGCGATTCTTTCGAGAATGGTTCCTCGATCGAACTTTGAATAGTCTTCGATTTCCATGGCCACTTATCAAGCCATCTCTCATATCCCTCACCTTTTCGTTTCTTTCTTCTGTAGGGTGGTTCCTTGTTTTGAACGCGTGGTGGTGGTTCTGGATCTATCTTGCGTATCAGCTTTTCAAATTTGGGCATAGTTATTTCATCCACCACCTCAAAAGTTAATCGTACCCTTTTAACAGTAATAATGACCTTAGTTTCACGGTCCTCGAATTTTCTTTTCCTATGAGGGACCTTAGACAAAGGTGCATTGGTGTGGGTATTTTCCAGTACCTCCACATGTGTTTTGGATTGGGAGTCTACCCTGGCTTCCGCAACCAATTGTGAGAAAGAATTAGGTGGGGTATAGGGAGGAGAAGCAACAATGGGTGCTTCCTTCTCTACCTCTTCGACAACCTCCCTTTCGGGTGGTGTCGGTGGATTTTTCTCAATATTTGTGCTTTTCTCACCAAAACTCTCCTCGGACTCATCATCACTCTCCCTAAGATTTTCTATTTGTTCTTCATTACTGGTTGTTACAACATTCACATGGCCTTCTGGGACGGGTCCTAAAGGTGTTTGTCTAAGCAGGGAGGTTTGTGCCTCCAAAGCCTCGCTGTGAGTTGCAAGGGAATCGACAATAACGTTCATTTGCTTAAGATCTTCATTAATTTGGAGATGTTGTTTTCTAAAGTCTTCGTTTTGGAGAGTTTGTGTCTCCACAAAACTCTCCATCATAGATTCTATCATAGAGTGAGTAAACGTCTCTTCGAATTCTTCTAGTAATAGTTCAAGGTTGGACGTGTCGAATTCTTGCGTTTCCTCAGAATATTGGGAGTGGTCATCATAGAGGGAATTTGGTCGAGAATGCGTCGTATTGAAATCTTCTAATAATATTTCGAGGTCAGATTTAAGCGGATCTTGTGGTTCCTCAAAATACTGGGGGTGGTAGCTATAATAATGGGGATGGTAGTTATAAGGGAAATTTGGGCTATACATAGTAATTGATGATAAGAGTACCTTAGTCTATACTATGCAACAATGGAATCACAATATTGACTGTTGGTCCCCGGCAACGGCGTCAAAAACTTGATGCGTCCGCAAGTGCACGAAAATATCGAAGTAATATAAAAGATTGTCGAACCCACAGAGACCAATGTCAATCTACCGTTATCTATTATTACGGCGTAAAGCTAAGGCTATTGGAATTAGGAAAGTTGAATGCGAATGAAATTAAATGCAAAGAAATAAAGATAATTGGTTTATGGAAAGGATGGTAAAGGGATATCGGTATGCAAGGACTTAGTTATCGGGGATTCGACAGGTCACCGGTGCTTTCTACTCTTTGCAAACACTTTTAAAAAGAAAATAACGGTTTAAAGACCTTTGTCTCACGATGGTTGTTGACGCTAGTCGCAACTCTAAGGCGGAACGTATGTTGTCGCTATTCCGTTCGGGGTTAAAATTACTTTTTGAAATCCATTAAGTTCTAATCCCTTTTAAAGCGCTGTCGCTGTTTTTAAAAGGAATGCCTAGTTTTTACTATCTGGTCTTAGCCGCAGCTGTCGCTTGTTGGTTCGTACCTTAATATGGTTTCCCACTGTCGTGGCAAAACCACCGTAAATAGCTTCTCACTGTCGTGACAAAGGTTTATTTAGAATTTAGATTAAAAACTACGGCCAGAAAGGTTGTTTGTAAAAAGGGAAGATGCCGGTTACTATCGAATCCTATTCTACTAATTCGGTTACATATCGATAAAACTAACTTAGCTAGACATGATAATTAATGCAAACGGAAATAAACATAAACAACATAATAGTAAAATATGCATTATGACAGAAATAAAGTAGTAATTTAATTAATAAGAACCTGGAAAGTAGTACTGATATTGAAGAGTAGTCCTCCACAATGTCGGCAGGATTCTACTTTGGCCAATTGGCCAAATAAAATTGCAGAAAGAAAAATTCAAAGCTCTGAACAAAAAGGGGAAAAGGAAAAGAAATAAAAGTAACGATGACTTCAATAGAACTTTGGCAGTCCTTTGGGATGAAGAATCCACCCCTTTTTCTCTGTGAATCTCTTGTCTATTTATAGGAGATATTTCATTCTTCAACTTCCAGAGATCATAGGTGAGTTATGGAGGGAGTGGGAGTAACTTCCAGTAGTGGGCAGTGAGTGGAGAAAGTGTAGGAAGAAATTAAGTTAAGATTGATCTTGACTTCAGATTCTGCGTTTTTGTCTGCATGACGGTCGTCATGATATGTGACGGTCGTCACCCGTGTGACGGTCGTCAGGACTGTGTGACGGTCGTCATAGCAGCAAAATCCGTATCTGCTGTTTTTCATCTGTTTTCCTTCCATTTCTTCTTCTTTTCTTTCTTTAGTCCAAATTCTCCCCAATCTACTAAACGGAGTGAATTAATCATATAATAGAACATAAATCAAGATAAATTAATAAAAGTCACAAATAAATGCATGTAAATCAAGCCAAATAAACGATATGATTTCGCGTTATCAAACGTTGAGCTCCTCGAGGATGTAGAAGTCTTCGAGCCGCGAGATGCTCGTGGCGACCTGAATACTGGTTTCTTTCAAGGAAGGCAACTCCTCCTCGACCTTCTTTGATTCCTGGTCGTTTTTCCTAGGAGCATCCTTCTTTTTAGCGAACTGTTTCAAGTGCCCGTCCCTGATTAAGATCTCGATCGCATGCTTTAGAAGGATGCAATCGTCGGTCATATGGTTGTGGATCTCATGGAACTGGTAATACTTTGTCTTATCTGTGTTCGGCTTGGCCAATATCTGTTTTGGAAAGCGGACCCCTGCTTGGCGGAACTCTGAGTTTGCACACTCAAAGAGAATCTTCTCACGAGAGACTGTTAGTGGAGTGTAGTCGTGGAACCGGCCAGATGACCCTTTATGATCCCGGGATTCCCGGGGGCGATCATCACGTCTTTTTTCGGCTCTCCGACGAGATGTCGAGGCTTCATCGTGCTTTGAGGACTTGACATTCTCCTGGTGCCTAGAGTCCCAGGCGGTGTTGGCTACTTCCCTCTCTTTATACTGGATGTATGTCTGCGCCTTGAGGAGGAGGGCATCCAGAGTTGCGGGGATCTCGATGCCAACAGCCTTGGTAAATTTGGAGCGGGGATGGAGCCCGCGTTCGAGCAAGTATTTCTTCATATCGTCGGTCGTGGCGACCTGGACGACTTCTTTGTTGAACCTTTCGATAGAAGCTCGAAAAGGTTCGTATTTCCCTTGAATGACTGCTTCAAGGGAGGCTTTTGTCTTTGGGTGGCGACGGGAGGCAGTGAAATGCCTGGAGAACATCCTCATCAGTTGTCTCCAAGAAGTGATGAACTCGAAGGGGAGACTTTTATACCATGACATATCTCCCTTTCTCAGCGTGGTTGGAAACAATATGCATTTGACAGCGCCTCTGACACCGCGATAACGAGCAGAGCATCGATATATTCGATATGCTTATCTAGGTCAGTAGTGCCACTGTTTGTACACAAGGGGGGGGGTTTATCCAGCCTTTTGGGTAGGCGTATGGCCATAATATCTTGGGACAACGGGTCGGGAGGCTCGTCGTCGCTGCTGCTGCTAGACCTCAAACGGGAGTGGGTACTTCATCCAAGGAGAGGACTGCGATCTCTGCGGGGAGATGGACTTTGTGCTTAGCCTTTGGATCTGGGTGGAGGCGAACGATAACGCTCTGTCTGGAGATCCCTTCTGGTCCTTTTAGCCCCTAAAGAGTGTTGGCTCCAGGGAGAGGTGTGGTCACGCTTTCTCACGGACAGAGAGTCTAGTTCTACTTGCGCCTGACGCTCTCTTCCTCGTCTGGGAGAAAGACCCCGAGATCTTCAGTGTTCTTTCCTTGATGGAGGTGATCTTGGTCGGCGAGACTCTTCTAAGGCTCCAATTCTTGCGTTCTGTTGGAGGATCAGAAGATTTGTTTTATTGAGGACCTCGAGTTGACGTTGGGCGGAACTGGAACGGTCAACGTGATAGGGGAAAGGAGACGCAGTGGCTCCATCTCTCTGCTGATGGACTTCACTCCCAAGAAAGGGGGTTTCTCCGTCAGCGTCTGTCTTGCTAACGGGGAGGATGGTGTTACGAGCATTGTGGACATTGTCATGTCTGACCATGATCGGAATCTTAAGAGAACTGCTTTGGTCTTGAATTTACGGGAAAAGAAAGACGGGGAGAACAAAGTTTCCCACAAACGGCGCCACTGATCTTGACGGCTGATCAGAACCTGAAGTGGGCCAAAGACTTTGTCGGTGATGCTGGGTTGCAAGGATGAGGATGGGTTGTACTTGCAAGGCACTCTGATTCTAAAGTAAGAATCAGGCGAAGAGAAGGAAAGTACAAAAAGAGTGCGTCTTAGGGTGATTTGGAATGATTTAGAATATCTGACCTCCTCAAGTGAGAGGGTTTTTATAATGCCCTCAACGCTTGGCCATTGGTCCCTATTTTCGGGGCGAGATATTCGCTCCCAAAGAATAGGTAACTGTCAAAAACTAGTCGTTGGGACGAACAGATGTGCTCGAAACTAGTCGTTGCCCCGGGCACAGGCGTTGTGACTAATTTTGGATGGTGAAACTGTGCGTGACGGGCAAGAATATGAAGAGGGGTGGCTGATTCTGGGGGTCCGCTGGCCAGCCTTCCTCGACAAAAGGGCAGAGGAGGGAAAACTTCAGTTTGCCCTTAGCTTGCAGGGCTAAGACTATTCGATTGTTCTGGGTGCAGAAGTGGATTGGGTCATGCCTAGCCATTGGGTCAGTCCGGAACAATTGTAATATAAATCAAATCTCTCAGACTGTGACACTCATCTAGGTATATCTTACCCGTTCTTTTGTTATGCTCGTTCTTGCAATTGTATGGCACCATACGAGCATGACACTCACTCAGTCTTCCAAGTCGGCTTTTAAAAAATAAAAAGATATGGATATGGGTTTGGTTCACCTTGATTTGGAAGAAGAGATTGAAACGAGTTTAGTAGAGATGAAACGAAGACGTGGTCGCCTTGTTTGAAGTCTGCGTGCAATGTTCTATAAAATTTAAGGAAGAAAGTGGGAGAATACGATAATTAAAGTTAGAATAAAACATGATTTGGAGAAGATGGTATTTAAAGATATTTTTTATAAATAATTCAAAGTAAAACAAATATTTTTAAGAATTTAATTTTATACACTTACACTGTCAGTAAATTATAGTCGCTAAATTTTGTAAAAGTTTGATTTTTTTAAATCACGTAAAGTATTACTCATAAATGGTTGTAATGTTCTGATTTTGTAAAATATTTTACATTGATAATACATACCAATTATTCTCTATTTTTAATATTTAGATTTCATAATTATAAAATATTTTAATCTAACTAAATCCATCGTGGCTATCTGTTTATCTTTTAAAATGTCAAAAATATGTCCGTTATTCTTACACATCATCTTCTCTTAGAAGAAATTAATAAAAAAGACTAAAATCGTGGACGGAGAGCTCAAAAAAAATTGAGAAATTAAAATTAAATTATAAGGATATTTAGTGGAACCTAACATATTTAAGGAAATGAGTTTGATCAATGAATTATATATATATATATATATATATATATATATATATATATATATATATATATATATATATATATATATATATATATATATATATATATATATATATATATATATATATATATAATAATTTGTTGCAGTTACCAAAGTTATACTGTTGCGAAGTGAGTGAAACCTAGTCCCAATATTTAACCGATTAATAATCTGTTTTCTTTAATTTAAGAGGCATGCTTTAAATTAGTGATACATATTACTGTATTACTATGTTATAAAAAATGTAAAACCAAATAAGGAGTTACATTAGAGCACCTCCAATGGTGCAATCCATTTTTGGGTTTTTTGTAGGACCCACTCTTTTAAAGCAACTCATTCAATTTTTACTCCAATGGTGCAACTTCAAAGAACCTATATTGGGTCCCACCACTTTATTTAAAATATATTATTTATATTAAATTTATTTTATTTAAAATTATAATTTAAATATTTAAATTTTAATTAATATAAATACAAATTAAACATAAAATTAAAATTAAACATAAAATTAAAAATAATAATTAAAATTAAATTTAAATACATGTCACATAATTAAAAACAATAAAAATAAATAACATCACATAATTAAAAACAATAAAAATAAATAACATCACATTAACAAATGTAATTTGAAATAAAAAGATGAAAATTTGGCCTAAACAAATGTAATTTGAAATAAAAAGATGAAAATTTGAAATAAAATGATAATGAGAAGAAATTATTGGAAAAAAATTAAATATTTATGAATAAAATGATGAAATTGTGAGAGAGAAATTTGAAATTAAAGAGCAAATAAAAAGGAGAGAAAATAGGAATAAAAAGGAGAGAAAATAGGAATGATATAAATTTTTTCCAACAAACCTATATTTATAATAAATAAAAAAGTTAAAAAAATAAAATAAAACTAAATGATTATTTTAATAATAAACCAAATGAAGAACCGTTGTTTATGTTTGTAACGTTCTACAGCTGGAATAACATTTTGTTGACATTTTCAATGCCAAGCTGGCAAACCAATTTGAAAAATCACCGTTGGAGTTGGTCTTAGAAGCATGAATTGAATAAACAGATAGTGAGAAATAAAGCTAATAAAAGAGGTAGAAATAAGAAGAGATAATACGTGTCAAAAAAAATGATTGATTCATCATGTATACTAACAAAAGATAAGAAAAAAAAATCCTAGAACCGTGAATAATCTTACCTCTGAAATTATTTCTTGTCAAAAATTTACATTGATCATAATGAATGGCCGAAAGTCTCAACCAAATCGCGCTCCTTGGGCTGTACCACACACTCAGCAAACATGTCTTTGAGCTTTTCATGCTGTTTCATTTGATCAAGAACTCTATCTTCAAACTCCACTGCACAGCTCTTGAACTCATCGTTATCAGTATTTTTAGTTGAAAAAACAAGTTCAGATAACCGATCCTTTTCCGCCTGCTTGCAATATTTTAGGTATTCCGTAGTCCCTTGTGTGAGCAGATGGTAAGTGTATACAACCTTCTTCTGTCCAATCCTATATGCTCTGCTTATAGCCTGTCTCTCGACAGACGGATTCCATACAACATCAAGTAGCACCACCCTTGAAGCTCCAACTAAGCTAATTCCCTCGGAGCAAGCTTTTGTCGATGCAAGGAGAATCTTTGCTTGGCAATTTTCACCATTGAAGCTATGGATTAAGGATTGTTTGTCCTTTAGATCAACCTTTCCGTCCATGTACAGCATTTCCTTCCCTTCGCTCCAATTAAAAGCCGTGTTTAATTGGTCTTTTATTAAGCTTAAAGGACGGATGAATTGGCTGAACACAAGAACTTTCTCATTAACAGCATCACAAAGTCTCACAAACTCCACCAAAAACTTTGTTTTCACCCCTCCGTAGGGGTTCAACCTAAGCTTTTCTAACCGGTTCTTGTCAATAACAGATTCCTCTTCTTCCAAAAGACCGCATTCCAGCAAAAGAGATGGATGGACGGATGCCATTGTCAGTTTATGCTCATAGATCAACCTGTTTTGACAACTTTGAATGCTCTCAAGAATTTGTTTCTGCAAAAGGTCCGGCTTCAAAGCCAGCACACAATCTCTTAGTCCAGGAAGCTTCTTTTCAAGGATCGCGCCTTTGTGAACATGAACAAAGGGATCCATTAGAAACTTCAATTGCATGATCTTATTGTCACAAGGATTTTCTCTTCTGTTGCCATAAATCGGTTCCCAGCTCCATTCTTTCAACGTTTTTTTAGGTTCCTGCTTCTGGCAAAACTTCTTCAGCTCACACGGTATGGTGTTAGGAAAAGAAGGCTTCACTAAGCTCAAAGTGTTGTAAAGTTCATAGAAATTGTTCTGGAAAGGAGTTCCGGAAAGTATAATTCGCTTCTTTGTTTGAATCTTCGACAATACCTTCCAAATACGACTTCTTTGATTTCTTGGTGTGTGTCCTTCATCTAGCACCAACAAACCAGGAATTTCACGTAGAACCTTTCCGATATCACTGTTTTCTTTTGTCTTCTTCACACTTGCATATTTTTTCTTTTCCTTATCTTCGGACTCTCCTCCTCCTCCGGCTAGCTTCTCGTATAAATTGTAACTGATTCCCATAATGCTCTTTTCTTTGAACCATGAAATCAGTTTCGCCTTTCGTGTTGCATCTTTACTATGAGGTGAATTATACCAATTATCCGCATTAACAGCAACTTTATACTCTTTATCAGATAATTCAAGATTGTTAAAATTGTGAAATGGAACTCCAATGTCCCATTTTTTGAACTCATCTTCCCAAGTAAGTAACAAACTCGCAGGAGCAACAATAACAGGATGACACTCCGGGAAAAGTTTCAAATAAGCCATGAGAAACACTATGGTCAACCTTGTCTTTCCAGTTCCGGGAGCATGCGAAATAATACAGCCACCCTCTCTGTGAGGATCGGCGTACTTCAACTCTCGAAGATTGATGTTTCCTGCCAAGTTTTTCCAAATGAACTCAAATCCTTCTTGTTGGTGAGGATATAAAGTGTGTTTCACATCAGGAATCAGGTCCCAAACTGTGCCTTTATCATGAAAGAAATGATTAGCTTCTGAGTCACCACCATCAGAAACATTGAACTGAGATCCATCAAAGCGTGAGATATTTACTGAATTATCAAACGAAGCTCTTTTTCCCGAACCTTCGTTGGGAAATCTATCAACCTGTGTCATGTGCAATACAAGTATGTAAAACGCAGTGCATCTTTTCAACATACCTCAGTGAAAAAACAATCTCTATTGTTCAAATTCCACTATGCCACGATTAAACAACCCTTTGTACTAAATCACATATCAAAGACTAATAACGATTTCTTCAAAAATTTTTAATCAAAATCAAGATGAAAATATTAAGCAAGTTAGTTTATATATAAATCAACATAAAACCATGCTTACCACTGGTGGTGAGACATCTTTGATATCAGTGACAACAAAACCACACAATTTGCAATATACACCAATCTCTTCGTCGAGAAAAGTATTATGTTCACAGAGAGAATATGGACTTGCCATTTTTCCATTTGCCCCTAAATTTCCAATCTGCAGATTGTAACACACTTAAATTAATCACTGACACTGATCTCTCCTTACATTTTTCATTGAGTTTCTTATAGATATCATTTAGACCAAAGTTTAAGCATATAAACAATTTAAACTTAAAATCAAAATCAGCTTATGTACTAATCCTATAATTGACAAATTGATATTAAAATGTCGTTAAAGAGGTGGATTACCATAGATTCAGCTTCTTCTTCTCTAAGGGATGCATTCATTTCATCCCATAACAGTTCCTCCTCCTCCTCCTCTTTGGTCTTTTGCAATTTTTTCACCTTCTTAAGGCTCCATATCAATGGATGCGTCTCAACAGAAACCAGTGGTGGCTGCTGATCAACGACATCACCCTTCACCTCCATCACAATGGAATCATCATTCTTCACTGTAGTCTTGTTTCCCCAGTAGAATTCTGCAAGGCGTTTAGTCAAGCGCAATTCCTTTGGCAGAAAAAGTGTGTTTTTATCCCTTTGATTCATCAAACCATTGTTATCCATGGATTCTTTCTTCTCACCATTACAGATGTTAGCTCTACCTTCATGATCCCTTTCTTTGCTCTCCATGATTGTGTGTTTATCTGAATCCCCTAGCTTTTCTTGTTTCGTTTGAAATAAAGAAACTCTTTCAACACCTAAACCTCGGACACATTGCTCTTTTCCTTCATCATAATCATCAACTGTCACACTTTCATTAACATCATCATCATCATCATCAAGAGAGACATTTTCCACACTTTTTGCTTTTGTTGTCTCTGAGAAAGCTTCATTCAGGTTTGAAGAACAACAAGCTTTCATAGGATCAAAATAACCCTTCTTCTCTAAAGCACTAGAGGTTGTTACACTACCGTAATCTGCATTCTCCGATTCTTCATTGTGTACAGAAGAAGGACTATTCTCAATCTCTACCTCCTCAACTCCACTTTTTCCACCTTTCACTCCACTTTTTTCATCTTTCACCTTTCTCACCAGCTCCTCCACCACACTGTAGTACTTTCTCCAAACATTTTTCTTCTCTTCTTTCGCCTCCTCCTCCTCCTCCTCTTCATCGTCGTCATCATCATCATCATCATCATTTTCATAAGAAGAAGAATCATTAACTTGAAATTCTTCATCACTAGTCTCACTTTCATCTTCATCAGATTCAGATTCATCATCTGAATTTGTAATTGGGTTTTCAGATGTCCAATCACAGTTTTCATCAACAAGGTTTTCAGATGTCCAATCACAATTTTCATCAACAAAGTTTTCATCTTTATCAACAAAGTCATCATGACTTCCTCCAACATTCTCTACGTTTTTTTTAGCATCAAACCCATCAATTCTTCCACTTTCATCACTCCCTACTTTTCTTTTGACATCACCGCCACCCTCAAACATCTTCTCATCATCATCATCATCATCATCATCATCATCAATGCAAATAACCTTAATGTTTTGAGACAAAACAAAAGGCTTTTCTTTTACCCTAGTTTTTTTAGAACAAGAAGCAGAGTCAAAACCTGTTTCATCTTCATAATTCTTTCTACTACGCTTTAATTTAGAAGAAGATGGTCCATCAAGGGAAAGACTATTGAACAACTGAACATTCTTGCTACGAGTTCGACTCGAAACGCCGCCAGCCATTATTACAGACAAAAGAACAGGATCAACAAATAAAATACAGAAAAATCGTTGTGCATTAGGAGAGAAAAAAAAGTGTTATTGAATTGAAAGGAACAAGAATCGCACGTTGGTGTGCAAGACAGAGGTAGAGATATAAGGAGAAGACGGCAAACAAGAATTGGCGCCAAACAAGAAGAGATTTTGGTCAAATATATATACATAGGTCAAGAAGAGACTATTTCTAAAAAAAGATATTAATAGATATATCATCGTAATACATTTAATGATATTTAATATGATTAATAAGCAAGTCTTTAAATATTTGAATATAAATAAATGTAATAATGATATCAAAATATACAATTTCTTTTTATATACAATAGAGTAGGGGTGAGGAAGGGACAAGTCGGGATGAGTTATGACTAACCCTAACTCTGTTCTAAATTTTGATCGGACTATTTTAATGACCCGAACTCGTATCTAAACCTGTAAAAAACCTGATAATATATAAGATAGTTTAGACCGGGTTAATGTAAGACGATATCGAGTTGACCCGAAACATATGGAGAGAAAAATTTAGTGACTTAAAAAGTTTATTATAGTATTTTTTAAAATTCATTTAAATAAGAAATATGAATAAAATCATTAGCATGAATAAAAAACAATGAATATATCTAAAGTCAATTTTTAAAAATAAAAAACATGATGTAATTCTATATATGTCATCACCTTTTTATTTTCTCTAAAACATAGTAAGAAAATGTAAAATAAAAAAACATGATGTAAGAGAACTAGAAAAGTGTGAAAGTTGGAAAGTAGGAAGATGTGTACTTAGTATTTACTTAGTTAGTGCATATATTAAATTATGAGGTGGAAAGTAGAAAAGTCTATTGTTAATTTGGAATAATCTAAATATATTAATAAATTAAATTAATTAAAAGTTCCACATGTGCATTCATTATATTTGGACGGATTGGGTAACCCGAGGGTCAACCCGAACCCGTCTCACTTGATACCGGGTTCATTTTTGGACCGTCATATTTTTCCATTTTTTTACATGAGACGGGAAAAAGACTAACCCGAAGCTATTGGGTTGGGACGGGTATTCGGGTTGGATTGGGTTATGCCCACTCATACAATAGAGGACTGAAAATTCTAAAAATAAATAAATAAATAAGAAATACATTTGTAAAATTTTTAGAGATTTTCTTTTTTCACTCTTTGTATTTCTACTGCATTATCTGAAATTTTAAAAATGTTCTCTAATTTCGATGATATATTTTTGGACGCATCAAAACTTAAGTGAACATTGAAATATTACGGAGATGTATCTCCAAAATATTGTGGAGATTAATATCGCGTCAGACTCTTCTCCTACCTCACTTTTCATTTTCCTTCAAACACAACTCTTCAACTCTTCTCATTCTTAATATTCTTCAACTTCACCAAATCAGATTTCATCAATAGGAGGCACAAGCATCATTCATTTCATCATTCAACAGCATCCATATTGTAAATTTCATGTATATTTTGAGTTTTTGATAAATATTTAAGTTATAATGTAAAGGGTTAAATATGTTTGCGATCTTCCTAAATATCTCAAATTCGTTTTTAGTCCCTCAAAATATTTTTTTCAAAGAATGGTCCTCCTAAAATTTTTCATCCGTACTTTTGGTCCTTAATACTAAAATTGCCGCTAAAATTGTCGCTAATGCAGTCGCTAAGTAATAAACCGTCGCTAAGTAATAAACCGTCGCTAAAATTGTCGTTAATTCAGTCGCTAAGTAATAAATCGTCGCTAATTATGTCGCTAAATTATAAAAACCATTGCTAATTTGCAAAAGGGACCAAATGTGTGGATGAAAAATTATAGGAGGACCATTCTTTGAAGAAAATATTTTGAAGGACTAAAACCGAAAATTGAGATTGTTAGGAGGACCACAAACATATTTAACCCTCGTGTAAACGAGTAGGAATCAATTGTTAGGGGTGGAAATATATAAAAATCATATGTAACATTATTTAGAGTTACTGTATACATTGTTTGTTGGCTCAAATGGATGATAAGATGTTTATTTTTCACAATACAAGTAGCAGAGAACGTCATTGTCGCGACCTTTGAGTTGCATAATATCTCAGAGATACATCTCCGAAATTGTTCAGCGTCTGGGATATTTCGGAGATGCATCTCCGAAAGTATTCAAAGTAAAAAAATTTAAGGTGTTTCTAGAGATGTATTTTCAAAATACTCTACAGTCTGATTTTTTTCGCTTGTTTGTTTGTGTTGTCTGCACTAATGATACGGCGTAATTTACCTTTCAAGTATTATGACTAGAAGAGTCGACATAATGAGACATAGTCGGGTTGCTCAACACGCATCCGTTCGGTGGGAGTAGAGCCAGTAAGTTCTGGAGGTAGCAGATACATCTGGTCAAGCAGAGGCATCGACTTCAGGTACATCCTAGGACTCAGCCTTCACCTCATGCCGCTCCATCTCAGGTCATTCCACATTCATCTCACATCATCCCACCTTCATCTCAGGCCATTCCACCTTCTTCTTTTTCTTCCCGTAAGAGACGGGATTCACCAGCTGGTGCGTCACTTCCACCATCTTCCTGCGGGCGTCAGAATGCACCAGCGCCACCTCCTACTGATCTGGTGCCACCTCCCGTTGATGATCCTGATAATCCAGTGCCACCTCTTAAGGGTGAGGTTGCTGAGGATATCGTGCCAGAGGGATTTGGAGGAGGTCCATATGATATGTCCCTACTTCCTCTATATCCAAACCATAATGGTAGATATATTTGAGACGAAGAGGTAGCATTAGTATGATTTTTTATTTTCTATTTATTTTAATTTAAATTGCTGACATTGATTATTATTGATATTGATTATTTCTGGAAAATTATAGATGCGTGATCCCTAGAAGTTTATGAACCATGAGAGAAAGATTGCTGACTTGCCTTAGTCGGATGAGAAGTTATTTTAGTCGGTTCTGACCTTATCTGGGTTGAGTGACTAATGCATGACTGGTTACACTCTGGTCAACCACGAGATACTTAACGCATTCGTGGAGAGATGGCATTCTGAGACCTCTTCTTTTTATCTCCTGGATATGTTCGAACTGCAATATAGCAGCATGAAGCAAAAGATTTGGAAGAATGCCCTCTAGGTTTTTATCGTCTCCACATGGATGGGTGCGAGGGAAAGAATATCATTCAACAATCTCTATGTTTCTGAGCTTAGGTTTAAATGGTTTGAATGAGTAAAATGTGGAAAGTAAAAGATATTAACAAGTAAATAATGCGTTATTTAGAGAGGAGAGAACTTGTCAAGAATCATATTTCATCTACCCATCAAATACTAAAAAATCTATCAATCAACTGTATGCAACCTAAATCACTCTTCAATATCATCATGTATCGCTTACAATAGAAGTTATGTCTAACGCAAAGTTGAGAGAACAATCGTATCGTCTCATCGGTGATGTCTCACGCAATTCAACAACGCGGAGCATTAAGAACCGATACCGAAGTGAATATTAAACCTAAATCTATGTCTAGAGTTTAAAATCTAACCGATGTTCATCTTAGAACAATTTTGAACCGTATATGTCTATAGTAATCCAAACCCATTAAGATAAATATTGAAATCAAAGATAACCATTGATAAAGATTTGTAAAAGAGATTTTATACAACGATCAATAAATATACATAAAATCAAGATAAAATTACATACAAAACCCCAAAAATAAAGGATACAAATATAAGAAGGAAGATGAAGAGGAATCTCTCGATTTGTCAATGTCGATTGAAGCAGCTCCAACTCCGGATCATCAAGATATATATTATAATGTTGTTTATAAGCCTCTCTATCCAAAGGAATGTTCTGATGGAGTTGGCTGTAAAAATATCCAAAACCATAACCTAAAAAATGATGTAGAAATTTGTTTATAATATTTCAAAATTGCAAGCCCGCTTAGCCCGTGCAGAAGCCCGCTCAATGCACTCAGAAAAATAGAGAAAATCAGAATTTGTTTTCGCCATAACTTGAGAACCGTAACTCCGATTGACGCACGGTTGAAAGTGTTGGAAAACTTATTCAATACTCTATAAGACAATGAATAAATATCATTGCTTGTATACCTAAAAAAATGAGATAAAGACAATTAAACTCAATGATATTTACACAATAACGCAATATCTAATAACACTATAACATAAACTGTATAAAATATACACAAAAGTTGAGGTTTTTTGGTATAAAACTTATGAATTAAGCCGATGAGTGCTAATTATTCACTCTCAAACTCACAAAAAATTATCACTCATCAAACTCTCCCCGACTTAGACTTGTTTGTCCTCAAACAAGAATCAATCAACCTAAAGAAACAAAAGCAATTTCGGAGAAACCATGCTCAACAGTTTTTACAAATGGAAACAAATGTATGGTACAAATATCAAAAGTACACGCAAAACAATGCTTACCACTATACTACAATGACACAACAAATATGAAACAAAGTCTAAACATAAAACACATGTCAAACAATTCTAAAACAATACATGTGTTCAAGAATGAATCACACCTAACGCACAACTTTATCAAGGAATGAAAAATAAACATGAAGGGTTGAACTCACACCCAACAATCTTGCAAACACTAATTCAAATTATGCATTCATCTAAAAAACTCATATTGAAAGTATAAAAGAAAAACTTATAAGGTATTTAAAGGGTTGTAATGTGGCTTGACTAACAAAGAAATGTCAATTTCTTAAGGTCAAGGAAGCAAAAACTTGCATAATCAAATGAGAGTGATCATTTCTCAAATTCTCAAGCATTCACAAATTTCCTTTATCTTTTTCTATTTTCCCAATTGTTACACCATTTCACATGACTTATTAGCATAATTTATTTGCTATTTTTTCTTTTTCAATGCTTTTTCTTCTTTCTTTTCTTTTTCACTTTTTTTCTTTCTTTTCTTTCTCAACCGCATAACAACCAACCTTTCTTCTCCCAAACTTGAATACAACCAATCATGTAAAGTGAATGCTCACAAACTTATCAGGCAAGGGTAACAATTCAAATAATAAGTCATGACAATGGCTCAAGAAAAATATTAGAATCCATATAAAAATTGAACTCAACAACAACATGAATTCTAACAAAGGCTCAAAGGGGGTAAACAAATTTTCACTCACTCGTAGAGTAGATTGACTATTTAGTCAAGTGGTTGTGCTCAAAATTAAACAAAATGCCTTGATCATTTTAGTGTTATCATACAAAAAACACAAATACAAGATTAAACATAATTCAAATAAGTTAAACAAGAAAGTTGGTCTCCGTGCAATTTAGTAAAAAATAGAAAGGTTCCTCACATTGGGCTATGAACTAAAGTGATTCAAAATTGAACAAAAATTGCAAAAAAATAATTGTCATGTAATTTGTATAAAGCCTAAGGTTCATAAACATGTTATGTTCTAGAAAAGCAATAAACATAAACCATAACAATGCAACTCTCTTTAAAATTTTCACACTACCATAACATTTCCTTGTTGAACATTCAAACTTGAACAATCACAACATGTCTCCTCAAGCCAAACAAAAATAAAACTTGAGATTAAACACAAATTTTTTTCTAAAACCTAACAAAATCAAATAAAACTAACTAAACATAAAACAACATAAGTCAAAATGGGTCAAAAGTAAGAACAATTGATTTGGTGAAAGTGGAATGGGGACATAAAATCATTGGCAAGAAAAGCAAACCATGCTAAGCGTCCACTGGCCGCGCTTAGCTCCAGCAGAGTGTGTTGGTTTTTCAAAAATTCTTTCAACACTCCATCCATTTTACCATTATAACTCTACTGTTATACACAAAACTATAAATACTTATAAATTGTTGGGTTGCCTCCCAACCAGCACTTGTTCCAAGTCGATAGCTCGACGCCTTATTCACGTACGAGCTCCTCCATGTTGCTCCGTTCACCAGTAGATACCAAATAAACCTATGTAACACTTGAGCAAACGTAAACGAAAAACAAAAATATGCACTAGCACATACGCACACATGATGGACAATACATATATACAAGGATGAAAAAAAGAAGCAAAACAAGCATATATAGAATTATGTACAAAGCTTAGAAATATAGAAACTATCACAATGCAATTCAATCAAAACACCAATCCCTGACAACGAGGCCATTTTTTTTGACTTGCAATATAGCAGCAAGAAGCAAAAGATTTGGAAGAATGCCCTCCAGGTTTTTATCGTCTCCACATGGATGGGTGCAAGGGAAAGAATGTCATTCAACAATTTATATGCTTCCGATCTTGGGTTTAAATGGTTTGAATGAGTAAAGTATGGAAAGTAAAAGATATTAGTAAGTAAATAATGCATTCTTTAGAGAGGAGAGAACTCATCAGGAATTGTATTTCATCGACCCATCAAATACTAAAAAATTTATCAATCAACTGTACGCATCCTAAATCACTCGTAAATATCATCATGTATCACTCACAATATAGATTATGTCTAACGCAAAGTTGAGAGAACAACCGTATAGTCTCATTAGTGATGTCTCACGCAACTCAATAACACAGAGCATTAAGAACCGATACCGAAGTGAATATTATACCTAAATCTATGTCTAGAGTTTAGAATTTAACAGATGTTCATCTTAGATCAATTTCGAATCGTATATGTCTATAGCAATCCAAACCCATTAAGATAAATATTGAAATCAAAGATAACAATCGATAAAGATTTGTAAAAGAAATTTTATACAACGATAAATAAATATACATACAATCAAGATAAACTTACATAAAAAACCCTAACAATAGAGGATACAAAGAGATGAAGGAAGATGAAGAGGAATCTCTCGGTTTGTCAACACCGATTGAAGCAACTCCAACTCCGGATCATCAAGATATACACTCTAATGTTGTTTCTAAGCTTTTCTATCCAAATGAATGTTCTGATGGAGTTGGATGTAAAATTCCCCAAAACAATAACCTAAGAAATGATGTAGAAATGTATTTATAATGTTTCAAAATTGCAAATCCACTTAGCCCGTGCAGAAACCCGCTCAACACACTCAAAAAAATAGAGAAAAATCAGAATTTGTTTTCGCCATAACATGAGAACCGTAACTCCGGTTGACGCATGGTCGGAAGCGTTGGAAATCTTATTAAATTCTCTATAAGATAATGACTAAATATCATTTCTTGAATACCTATAAAAATGAGATAAAAACAATTAAAATCAATGATATTTACATGATAGCGCAATATATACACTATAACATAAACTATACAAAATATACACAAAAGTTGAGGTTTATTAGTATAAAAGGAATTAATTAAGCCGATGAGTGCTAGTTATTCACACTCAAAATCACAACAATTTAGCACTCATCGGCATGGTAAGATGTCTATCACACTGGATGATGTCTCGTGTTTGTTACATCTTCCGATCAGGGGGAAATTCCTCGATCTTGGTAGGATGACCAAAGACGAGGTAGTTTAGATTATGGTAGAGCATTTGAGGGCATATCCAGGGAAGGAGATTGAGGAGGTGGATAGTGTAACACCCCAAAATTTGACTTACCTTTTTCTTAATCTATTGGCTTATGTTTCATATCATTTACATTATCATTTGTGCATAGCATTGGTTCTATGAAGGGGATTAAGGTATCTTGTTCAATTTTTTAAAAAAAGAACATGATTCTCAAAGCTCAAGCAAGGGACTATTCTCAAACTTGTGGTATTCTCAAGCCCCAAGGTCCTCTCATTATCAAGAATGTCTCACAACCATTTGAATCAAGGTTGCAAGACATGGTTATATGGCTCAATATACATCTTGAGGGTTTTCTACATGTATTATGTATCATCACAAGTCATGACAAGAGTGTCAATCAATGGATAGAGTGCTAAGGTTTCATCTGATCAAGAGAAGTCAATTGTGACTTCTTAAGGTCAAAGTCTTAGATTTTAAGGTCAACCAAGGGTATGTTATGTCTTCTCAAGTGTTTTCATGTGTTTGGAAGAAGAGAAGTCAATGAGAAGCATAAAACTAGGAGTTTGATTGAATTATTGTTTGGGTGAGATATTTTCTAAGTGTAGAAAACCCTAATTCTAGCCATTTTGCAACATCCATAACTTTCTCATACTTGATTCAATGGGAGCAAACTTGTTATCAAATTAAAGAGGATATCATGAACTATATGTTTGTAGAATAAATCAAGTACAAAAGATCCATAGTTTGAGAGATATGGAGAGCTAAAGTTGAGAAAATGGAGGTTTTGTCATTTCAACACTTAGAAGTTTTTCTAAGTACATAAATTCAGCTTGAGATGCTTGTTTTCAAGCCTATCTTTCATGATGATCCAAGCCCCAAATGAATTTTCCTCCAATATGAAAGTTGTAGAGAATTCTCCAAGATTTCTTTTGAGTACTAGAACTCCTCCATTGGGTGTGTAGAATTCAAGTTATGATATCTACAAGTTAGGGTTTCAAAGATGTCAAGTGGGACAAGTTTTAGGCAGATTTTTGGGACAACTTTCCAAGGAATTTTTCACCAAGTTCTTGACTCCAAATAACTTTTCTTTGAACATGAAGCTTGTAGATATTTCTTCAAGCTTTCCGTCCATTATAAGTTATCATCAATTAGATAAAGCAATCTCAAGTTATGGTCCAACAAAGATGGTGTCTCAATGATGTCAAAGTTCCATAACTTAGATTTTTTTCTAAGTTATTCATGACATATTGGTGGACATATTTTCAAGACCATTTTGTACCTCAATCCAAGCATCATATCAAGATCATTCTAACATAGATTTTGTTCTTTGATCTCCCTAATTTCTTCTGAACACAAGAATTGCATGATTTGATGACGAATTCATCAAAATATGTTTCATAGAAGTAGCATGCATGGATGTAATTTTGCACATCACTTGGTCATCTTTTTTTAGCACAATTTGAACTTCTTGGAAGCATGTGTCATGCGCATAATACACACATATTCTATCACCAAAATTTTCCATATCAAGCCAAACATTCCCTTACCACAATGTCCCATTTTTGAATGGTTTTACCAAAGAAAGTAAGCCACAAACTTGTGCACCAAGGAGTCTCCCTCCATTCTGTTATTCTGAATGCTACCTCCACTCAAAAAGGACAACAAAAATCCAAAAAAAAACCATGTCATGCGTACCACAATTCCAACTTGTTTTTTTCTCTTCAAATTTCACCAAAATGATTAACCATGATTTTTAACCACAGTAACTCATTGAACCCCTAATATAAAAGCTAAAGTAAACCCTATCGGGAGAGGAGATCATTTTATGCAGTCAAAGAGATCATAAAATCTCTCTCACTCTGAATTTTCTCTCTCATTAGAATCTAGTTTTTCAAAGGTTCTTTCTATATTACTTTTTCATTTTCGTCATCCTTGGAGTTGTTAGTGCCAGAAGGAAGGGTTTAGTGAGCTTATTGAACAAGAGTCAAAAGCTACAAGAAGCTCCATTTTGAGTAACTTTTCTTTTCCTCTTTTCTTCCTTTTCATGGCATGTTTTAGTTTATGATGTTTGTTTTTGTTAGTTTGAGAATGTAAGAATCACTTTGTTGTTGTTGTTGTTCTGCTTTAAACAAGTTTCAATTTGAACATGTATTTTTCGTGGCCATTTTTCATTATGGCAGCATGCTCTAAAGTAATTTTTTATGCCAGATTTAGAACCTACTTGAAATTTCCTTGAGAATGATATAAGGTTTTGTTGTTTTTGATGATGTTTCGTTCTGTAACTTCAGCGGTACCACCGGAGAAAACGACCAGAGCTCTAGCTTCGGCGTCTGTGTAGCATGTTGATGTGTGTTGCGTTGATCTTTGTTAACTTGCGCAGGTGGCAGTGATGTGGCGCTGATTCAGTGCCAGCGCATTAATGAATTGATATGCGTGGCTTTTTTTTTGTTCATTTTTGTTTCTGAGTTTGTGTGTAGATGGATTGGGCTCACCTTGATTTGTTTTTCACACCCCATGCTTCTTAGGCCTAAGGCGCGTGTATACTGGACCATGTTCATCCTGTTTTTACTTTCTCACCTCTCATGCCATGTCCACTTGTTTTTATTTTATTTTCTTTTCATTTTCAATTTGATTTTTATTTTATTACTTCCAATCATGATAAAAACTGACAAAAATATGTTTCTAGTGCTTAATTGTCTTGAGATGATTTTCATAAATTTCATTTTATTTTTTAATTTATTTTCATATTTTATCTGAATTTAATTTGAGAAGTGATTTTCCATTTTTGTCCTTGACTAAGGTTTGGTCTCTTAATGTTTTTGTTATGCCTTCTTGATCCATTTTTTCCCACATGTTTTGACACTTAAGTGATGTTGGTTTGAGGGTTTATTTGATGCTTGGATGTGGAATTTTTGATTGATTCTCACTTGGTTTTCATTGATCCTTGACTTATACTCGATTAGCCTCCTACTTGATCTTGTTTGGTTTGATTTGGTGTAGTTTTTATGCAATCTCTTTGGGATATTTTTCATGATGAATCTTGGTTGCTTTACATTGGGTTAGGGCTTTAGATTCACATTCGTTTGGCTATTTTTTTATGTTTTTGGTTGAATTTTCAAGTTGATGTTGTCTTGACCATGCTTCTTTGATGTTCTTGACCTAGTTTCTTGAGATGGTTCCTTGTATGTTCCAATTGATGTTTGATGACTCTTTTATGCTTTGGTTGACATGCTTAAGGTCTTGATCTTCATGTTTAGGTGTTAATTGTGTGATCACTTTATCTTATTTGATTCACATGATCATTTTTCCCCTTATGGATAGCTTGAGAGATGTTTGCCTAACCTTTTGTGCTTGAACTTGAATTTGTTTCTTCTTGAGTTTGGTTGTTGATTTGGATTTGAATATGATGTGTGTATTTTGAACTTGTTTATGAACTTGATGATATGATACTTGATTATTTGTGTCCTTGTTTGAATAACTCCATTCTTTTGAGAATGACTTTGATGTATGTTTGCTTCTTGGTGCATGTCCTTGAATTCAATCCTTGTTGTTTCTCTTGTGTGCTCATAAGTGGATGTTTAACTTGATATTCGTGTTGATGTTTATGCCTTCACTTGGTTTCATGCCCTAATCTCTCATGTCTACTTCTTTGAGTTGTATCTTGCATGCTTGTTTTGTATGGCAATTAATTGTTTATGAATGTAGTACATGACTTAACTCTTTGTGCTCTTTCTTTGACCTTTGACATGATTTGAATATGATGTGATATTGCTACTATCCTACCTTGTCTCTCCTCTCATTTGACTTCATCTCTTTTTGCTTGATGATTGTTATTTCTTCTTGATGAGTTTTAGGTCATTTGTATGTCTGTGGACACTCTATTTTGCCAATTGGTTTTAGTCTCAAATATTTGAGTGTGGTTTGGCATGTATGCATTTTGGGTTATCTTAACATGTTGATGTTTACCTTGTTGAACGAGATACTTGTTTTCTTGACGCCTTTTGCCTTTGAACTTTCATGTATGGTCATAATGTTGCATCTTCTTCATTCTTCTTCTTTCTTCTTCATCTTTCTTCTCCTCTTGAGACTTGTTTAAGTTTCAATCTTGTTTTCATTTTTGATTGAATTGTATGGTGTTTACTTATGCTTGTTCACATGATCCCTTAGGATTCCTAGTCCCACTTAATTTCTGATTAAGTTGGGAGTAGGAGAGACATTAAGCTTTCAGTCCTTTGCATGATAACAATTAGGATAATCCATCTTTGACCTCAACTTTAGGTCCATCATTTGTATGATAACATTAGGTAGACTTCCCTTTCACCTTAATCTTAGGACCATTTTGTATGATAACATTAGGATTCAGTTTCCCTAGTGTTTTCTTTTCAACCTTTGAGTCTTCTCTTCTCATCTCAAAACAATTCTAAGACATTTAATAAAGATGATGAACATTGTGCGCCACGAGCCTTAAGCATATGGGGAATGATGAGTGAGGGGTCTCTCCTTACTTGTCTAGAGTGTTTAGTGTACGTCCCGTCTGAGGGCGATATGTGACACATTTGTTCCTATATCATATAGTCTTTAGTGCAACGTAAATCTCAAACCAATCAGTTCACTTCATTAAAACTCATAAACAAAATTCAAACCTTTTTTATCCTTCAAGATTGTTTTTTGCTTCAAAATCACTTTCAGAAAAGAGTACATTACTTTTATGTTCTACCGCAAACCGATATCCCTAACTGTTAGAATGGGAACTTAGCGTCGCTCATAAAAAACACTTAACCAACCTGTGGTTTAGTCACCCGAACTACGTTTGCTCTGATTTCTCATACCAAATAAGGGTACGTAGGCACAAGACGGTGAAGTCTTGGCGAGCAACCGTCCCCCTTCATCTGTAGTTTTCCGAACTACGTTGACTCTAACTTTCCTACTGTACGAGGGAATACATAAGTATAGGGCGATGATGTCCTATCGAGTCTCCTTTTTCTTTTCCTTTTCCCGTTTCTGTTCAGCAGTAGCTTTTAGATAACACACCCTTTGATTAGACAACAAGCATGGATCCCGTTGAATACAACGAACATGAAGGGGGCTCATACCTTCCCCTTGCGTAACTGACTCCCAAACCTAAGATTTAGTTGCAATGACCTTGTCTTTTCCTTTTCTCTAAGTTTTCTGCAACTGTTTTCTTTCATTGCGTCGGAATAAATAACGTTCGGTGAGACTCTTCTGTTTGTTTCCGCCGGTTGTTTTTCACAGTTTGGACAACTAGCAACTTTGTTGGGGACTCTAGTTCCCTATGCGAGTCAATCCTAGTGCTTGTCTATTTGGTTTCTTTTGGTGTTTACTTTTGAGCAGTTATTTGTTGTATATTTATTTTTGTATTTTATTGCATTCACTTTACTGTTGCATATTATTGTTATCCTATTATACTGTTATTGTTGTGTTGTTGGGTGGGTTGTTCCATGAGAGATAAGCCCATTATCCAGGCTTGAGTACACATTTAGGATTAAAGTGGAGAGTAGTGAGGACTTGCATGGAGTATGGCTATGTAAAGTTCGTACAAAATTCACGTCCAGACGAGGTTTCCTTTGGAGATACTCTATCTTGTGTGTCTGGTGCAGATGATAGGGTATTAACTCAGAGAGCTTATGAATCTGGAGACCGTTCATTGGGAAGTCAGTTGAGGCCTCCTCGATTGACGATGATGCCAAACTAGAAATGGTGAACGTATCACTGTTTCTCGACCTAAGAGTCCAGGATACTGATAATCTGTTAGGATTTCTATGTTGTCCAAGACTAGAACCCACGTGTGAGAGAGGATGGATTTTTGCAGGAAAAATTGATTTTCAACCAACTCGGTTTTCTGGTTTTCTCATCAGTGCAGACCTTTGATCTTGGGAGTTCTGGTTTTCTATCACCTCAATGTTCTGGTTTTTTGGGTTCCTTATTAGAGTGGAGTTCTAGTTCTATTCAGTCAACAACACAACGAATTATCTTGAGCATTGGATACCTTGATCCCTTGTATGCATCTACATAATCATTCTGCATTTTAACAATGCATGCTTATGTACTTTCAGGTTCTTGTCTCACCTTTACTTCTGGTTACTTGATTTTATATAGAGATGGAGGTTGACAGAAAGAAGATAATCGTATACAAATTCTCATTACCTGAGTTGTGACCTATTCTTGATCTGATTGTTATGGCTAATCCCGGTATTCTTGAAGTCTTCAAAAGAGATTTTGGGAGGATTTTGAATTTCGTCTGCAACATCTTAGACTATGAGTATAGAGCCATTCACACCTTGTTGTATTTCTATGACCCTCCTCTGCGTTGTTTCACCTTTCCAGACTATTTGTTGGTCCCCACTTTAGAGGAGTATGCCTATATCTTAGGAATCCTTGTCCAGGATGGAACACCTTCCTTTCACTTTGAGGAGAGCCCAGATTTTAACAAGCTTGCTGCTGCTCTTTATTTGAGCAAATATGTGTTAATGGATAACATTTTCAACAAAGGCATAATCTCTGGATATACCTTAGCCTTTTTGGTGGAGAAAGCTCAAAAATATGCTAGTGATGGTTGTTGGTTTATTTTTAGTGCCATATTGGCATTGTGTTGTTTCCCAATGTGTCGTACTTTGTAGATATGAGTGTTGTCCGTCTCTTTGTATCGAAGAATCTTGTGCCAACACTTTTAGGAGATATATAGCATTTAATGCATTATAATAATGAAAAGATAATAGGAAAGATAGTCTCTTGTTGCACACCGTTTTTCCATAAGTGGTTTATGGATCATCTTCCTCGTTCCGAGCCTTCGTTGATTCCAGGAATTCCTCGGAGTGGTAAAAAAGACTGACGATTTAACTGCCAAAGATATTGTTTAGTTTAACCGAGATCTTCTTGGAAAGGAGATCATTTTCAATTGTGGTAGCTTCCCTAATGTACCTTTGATGCAGAGGAAATGGGGAATTAACTACAACTCTTCTCTCGCTGTCAGACAATTCGAATATGCTTTGAAGGAACCACCAAAATTCGAAGATGTTTAAGAATATTTGTACTTCACTAGTATAGCCGACCCTGATATTCTAAAGGGAGTTGTTGATGCATGGGGTAAAGTTCATAAGAAGAGGAAGCTTTCCTTGGGTAAAGGTGATTGTAGAGCTTACGATCCTTATGTGGAATGGATCCAGAAAAGGGTTGAGGAAGTACTATTACCTTTCTCGGTTGAAGAACATTTGTATCCCTTGGTCATTAAGCAACCTACGATGATTGATATCCTGAGGTACACAAAGATTTGGGTAGAGAAGGAAGAACTGCGCAAAGAGAATGAAGAGTTGAAGAAGGAAATCAGTCAGCTGAAGCATGATCAGAGCGAAGCTGTCTACTTGGCCAAAGTGAAGACAAAAATATTGACCAAGAAGGAGAAGGAGTTGTTTGATGAGATCAGGATGAGAGAGCGATTTGGCCAAGATTTGAAGAGTACTAGTAGCCTCCTGAAGCATATAAATAAGGATTTGGACAGAATGCATCTAGAGATATCCAAATTCAATGATCAATAGAGTGCTATAATAACAACCAACAAGAATAGAAAAGACAAGCTTCACAATCAGATTGATAAGTTGAAGGCGCAACTCAAGGTCAAAGAGAGAGAAGTTGTGTAGAGTCATCCCACAAATACACAGTGAGCAGAAACTCCAAGAAACATTATCATCTTTTGAAGAGCTCGAGATTTAGGCAGAGCTGAAGAAGCATATGCTTGAAGATGTCTTTGGTGATAATGCTTGGGAAGAGTATAGTTAGTGTTTGAGAGATGTCATATGCAGAAGAGGCGTCCTCGTCCAGGAATTGATTGCAAGACTAGAGCATCCAGACACGAAGAAGATGCTCAAGGAAGCCCATTTTTATGGACACGAGTGCCACCTATATTGACGTTGCATACCTCTGGTACTTCTTGGATCTCACTCGAATCCATAAGTACAACTAGGGGGCGACTTTCCTGGCCTATTTGTATTTGAAGTTGAGAGATAGATGTCGGTGGAGGATGAAGTAGGTCAAAAGCAGCACAACACTACTGGTGGTAATAATTTTTTATCCTTGAATGTTTTTTTATCTTATCTTTTTAATTTCATATTTGCGAAACCATTGTCGATAATTCTTGACCCCTGAATGCTTTTTATGTTTATTTTTACTTTCATTTCAGGTTTGGACCCTCTAGCACTTCCCGCGCATCGTCAATTGGGCGAGTGTGGATGACTATACTAAGGACATGTCATATGCCTGTGCTTTTGTCCTGCTGAGAGGGAATTAGTCGGTCGAGCCTTTCAGAGTCTATCTTAACCGCTTGGTTGCTGAGGACACCCACTTCAATAAATACGTGGATCACTGCCATATGCGGCCATTTGACAACATATCTCTATTCTCCGGATGGATGGCCTACGAATCATGTATCATTGCTCATCGTCTGTCCAAGCACGTCATGTGGCAGTTCAGGTACACCTAGACCATCCCCAGACACCTTGTTGTTTCTGCTCATCCTGCCTTGTCTCGTAGATATATAATGTAGATGTTTGTTGATTATCATAGTCACCTGGTACCGAAGGAGGCTCAGGCTTCCATAGCGCCGAATGACTAGAGCTATGTTGACAGATACATTAAGTGGTTCTTCAAGATCTCACATCCGTACATGGTGTCGTAGATGAAACACCTTTTTCTACCCCACAAAATAAAAGACAAAATATTCACATTTATCAGAGTAAAATATTAAATTCAATAAAAATCACCTCAAATGGCGTACATTTCCCAATAAATCAAATATAAGTCAAAGCTCCGTAAACGACGGGTTTTCCCAAAAGATATCAAAAATTGCAGCAAAACTCAAAAAGGCATAATCCAAAGTTTTCCTTATACGGAACATAATCAAAATAACCAAATCAAATAAATCATGGTTTAACTCAAAGACCCCAACCCGTTACAATATCAGAGGAAGACCCTCTACGTTAACCAAAAGGCCAACAATTCAAAACTCCGTAAATATCCTCGACGGCGTTCACAGCTAAACTTGGTCATTTGCACGTTACCCATGTGGAGGCAACATTCAAACAGGCAGGATGAGTAAAATGATTCATAATAATCAATGTAGGAAATCAACATATAAAATAGCGTTATTTTTATATTCAACATCATCATATTCATCAAGGAACATCAAAGGCCACAACATCATAATTTACTCAAGATCATCTCATAAATGCAAATGCAACAAGACTCAATGCATGTGGTACTAATCATCACAGCTCGATGGACACTGGGTCATCAACCCTCCATAGATCCCCATCAATAGGATCGATTCTACTCGAGAACCGGAGCACATCAAAATACCTCACATCCACACAATGGGACTGAAGCCAAAGAAATCAAGGTCCTGAACCGAAGTCTGGATGCACATGAATGCATGATGCACACGTCAATAATCATCCTCATAATAACATCATAGGTGCATCATCATTCATCATAATAATCATCATCAAAAATCATGTCATCATACAATCATCAAAACTCATGGAAATATCATCATAGTTCATCAATCATTACATCATAGGAATCATCATATAATCATGTACAAATCACATGGAATTCACAGTCATACTCATATTCATTCGTCAAAGAAATCACCACATCAAAACATCAAGGCATCGCTGCACAAAATCAGAATTCGTGAAACTCAACTACGTTCGCTAGCAAGTTTGTTGTGCGAGTCTGAGGCGAGTTTCTTCGCTGTGCGAACACACGATGAGAACAAAATGCTGTTACACACCAGAACCTAAAATCAACCCAAAAGTCCCACGATTTACTTCCCCAATAACCCAAAAACAACCTTAAATCACCCCTAAGGTCTTACAGCGATAAAGGCACAAAATCTACGACTTATTAGGCCAATCCCGTATCATATTCACGCTCTAAACCCCATAAATCCTTACAACTACACCACAATCATTAGAGTTCCTCATTATCAAATTTCCCTACAAGTTTAGACAAATGTCAAATCAGAGCTTTGGCCACGAAGGCCTAATTTCCTTTAGCTTAAATAAATCCCTACAGTTAAAATCTCAATAATAGATTTAGGCAACGAAGGCCAAATTCCCTTTATTCCATAATCAACCTCAAACCGTTTAAACCCTTAAATCAGCCTTAAATACATTGAAATTACACATTGAAAACAATGAAGGTAATACTCTCCATACCTTAATTGCCGACTCTAAGCCTTCTCAAATCTTTCAGAAAACCTTTCAAAGTTTTTGCCTCAAACCTCCTCTTCAAAACTCTGACCTCAATTCTTTTCACGGTCTAACAAAATGAATCCTAATCCCATCACAATTCCCTTTTAGTTAAACCTAACCTTGAGCCTTAAAATTGGGCTTTCCAATATTACCCTCACTAACTCCTCCTCAATTGTCCAATTTGCCCTTAGTTAACTTATATTTATTTAAATTAATAATACTACTAATATATTCATATTATATATTATTATTTAAATAAATAACTTAAAATCCATAATTCTCAATATTTCACAACAACCACCGAAAATTATCAAAATGCGAATATTCTTATTTAAATAAATTAAATGAATATTCCAATATATTTGGGGTGTTACAGTAGACATCGCTGAAGGACAGGGGAGGGGGTTGATGGTCAAGGATGCAGAGGAGGTATAGGAGAGGTCGTCAGGCACAATCAGTAGTTGTCTGTTATTATTTTAATGTTGTATTATAGTTTTTACTTTATTCTTGACATTGTTACTACATTTTGGATCTCATGTTGTACTACATTTTACTATTGCATTTCTATATTATTTCTGACACATGCAATATTAGTCTTTTATTAATTTGTACGTCTGTTTTTTCAAATTGAAAATAAATACAGAGCTCATCATTAAAAAAATATGTTCTGATATATTTAGGAGATGTATCTCCGGAATATTCCCGTATATGCAATCTGGAACAATTCAAATGTAAATGGGATATGGGTGACAAGTTCTGAATGCTTAACGTTTAAAATTGTTCCGGAGATGTATCTCCCGAATATAGCAACATTTACTTAGAAATGGGGTGCGTCCAAAGATGTATCTCTGGAATCATGGGGCATATGTTGAAATTCACATAGTGCATAAGAAACATCTAGGGTGGTAAAAGAAATTCTCAATTTTTAAGGGTCAATCTTCATAAAATTTTGCACCTTTACTACATATCATGGAATTTGGACACCTATTAGGGTCCGTTTGGTTCAACAGATGGAGGGGATGGGAAGGAAGATATTTTTACTAAATATATGTTTGGTTCAAAGAAGGGGAGAGTAGGGGAGGGGAGGGGAGATATTTTAAACTACATATATGTTTGGTTCACAAGGGGAGGGGAGGAGTTTTAAAACTAAATTACTTTTTTATCCTACAAATATTATCAAATTACTGATTTGAATAAAAATAGCAATTCATATTAGTATAAAGAAAAAATTGATACAGAATAATAACTTTAGAAGTATTTGTGTGATATTCAATTTTTGTTTTTGAAAATTTTGATACATTCTATTCAATAATATATAACTATAACAAAAAATAAATGAATATGAAATTTATTTGATAATTACTCTCGAATCATCCATGTCATATTCAATATTCATGGAATAATAAATTTATTTGATGATATATAGCTATAACCAAAACATTTACAACTTTTAGTTAACGACAATCGAGCAATTACATTTTTTAGTATATGAAAACAAGTGAATATGCATGAGAGGTCGACCTAAACTAGCTACGAGTCGGCCTATACAAGGTAGAATGTTACCATATTCATTTTAAACTTTGTCTTATTTGATTAACATCATGTTTGAATGTTACCTTTGCTGCTTGTAATTGATATCATGTTTGAATATCATCTTTGTTAATCTCATCCATATTTACTCATATTATTCATGCTTACTTTAGCTTTGCCAAGTTATCTCGAAGTGATGTTAAGTTGTTAGTCTTCATCCTTCTTTTTTCTCTTTTGTTACCAAATTCAAAGGAAAAGTCTTTTTGTTGACTTTATGTCATAGGTAACTTAGTCTTACCTCAACTTTCCCTTTTGACCTTGTTAGAGTCATTAACCTTTCAACCTAGTCTTAGATTAGAGTTTGTAAACTCTTTGTAAGTGTTATTATTATAAACACTTACCTTCCCCTTTGAACCTTGATCATAATAAAGTGTTATTCACCCTTGTTAAGGTGAACTACAATTGCTCTGATTTCATCCTTATTAGGATACGTAGGCACAAGACCGCAAAGTTTTGGCGAGCAAACTTAGCAATAAACTCTAGATCTTTCTCCATAGAACATTTCCAAATATAGCAAACAAACAATAACAATACAAATATGATAAGAGGTTCCTATAAAGTACTATAGATATTTAGGGCGCGAATACATTCTCTTAATATAATCAACCCCCGAACCTTTAAATCTCTTTGCATTGTTGTTATATTATACAATTAGGGTTTTATTCGATTTTTTTCCCTTTTATTTAAATAAATTAAAGTTCAGTGGTGAAGTTAATATAATAGCTTGATATCTCATTCTCACCGCAATATATTTCAAAAAAATATTAATAATTTTTTATTGCAAATTAACTTATTTATTTAGGTGCATCTATTTATTTTCATTATATCCATTCATTAATTAAGATACGATGAATCTATAATTAGATATCAATGCTTAAAAAATTGATGTATAATATCAGTAAATTTTTGAAACTATGGGAATAGTAAATGGAATACAAAATAAATTTTAAAGTTGAAAAATGAGAATAAGGAATGTAATGTGAATTTAGATGGGATAAGTGAGATATCACAAGTTATACCAGTAAAAAATATAGACCGGATTTCCTTGCTATCGATGTATTCACATCGTTTGATTAAGATGGTACGATAGTTATTTTCAATTTGATATTTAAAATTAAAAAAAAAATGTGTGTGTTCAATCGTAGTATTTTTTGAAATTGAATCCACAAATATAAACCTGAAAACGCCACCTTTCCTGCAGCCTTGCCGCCGTTACGATTTATCGTCATCGTCACCCACCCACCTTTACAGCTGTCGTCATCGCCGTGTCTCAGATCTCGTTCTCTGCCGTATTTTGTAGTTGAGGTGGCCAACCCGCTGATAGTGTGACCTTGACGAAGCAGAGAAGATGTCAGTGCTTATGGTGACAAGTTTAGGGGACCTGGTTATCGATTTGCACACCCAAAAGTGTCCCTTAACCTGCAAGAACTTCTTGAAGCTTTGCAAGTTCGTCTCAAAATTCCTCTTTCTAACTATTTCTTCTTCTTCTTCTTCAAATCATCATCTTATCATTTTTCCTGTTGCTTTGAACAACTTGTTATTAGGATTAAGTACTACAATGGCTGTCTATTTCACACCGTTCAAAAGGATTTCACTGCACAGACTGGCGATCCAACTGGAACTGGCACTGCTGGCGATTCTATCTACAAGTAACAAACCCTAATTTCCTTCACTCTAGAGTTTTTGACTCGGTATTCTCATTTTGTGCAACGGCCTTTTGTTTTTTCAGGTTTCTTTATGGTGATCAAGCTCGTTTTTTCAATGACGAGGTTCATATTGATCTAAAGCATTCCAAGACTGGAACTGTTGCCATGGCAAGTGCTGGAGAGAATATGAATGCTTCACAGGTATCACATGCTTTCTTTCCTCTGTTCTTCCCTGACAACCTTGTACATTTTTCTTCACAGGTATCACCAGCAATCATCACACCCCTTCAAATAAATTTTCACTTACTATTGTTTTTCTTTTTCTTTATTTTTCCAGTTCTATATAACGCTGCGTGATGACCTTGATTACCTTGACGGAAAGCACACTGTAAGTATTCTAGCCATCCTTCCCTTGCTTTCATTCTTTCACAGGATACGTCACATACAACACATTGATCTAAAGAGATTAGAATAGTCTATATAAAGAGATTAATGCTTGTACATTTTTCACATTCAAAATATATTATTTAGTTTTCACAATAGTCTATAAAGAGATTAGTGCTGGTACATTTTGCATACTCAATATATATTGTTCAGCTATGGCCATATCAACTTTTATAATGTCGACATTATTTATTTGGTTTCTATGCTATTCCATATTTGTAGGTTTTTGGCGAGGTAGCTGAAGGATTTGAGACTTTGACTAGAATAAATGAGGCTTATGCAGATGGAAAGGGCAAACCATTTAAAAATATCAGGTTTATACTCTTTTTTACACTACTAAGAAATGTGGATTGAAAGTGGCATTTTAGTTTCTCTTTTTGAAATAAATGCAAGGTATTCATCTTCTTGAATTACTTGAACAGGATCAAGCATACTTACATCCTTGAGGATCCTTATGATGATCCTCCTCAGCTACCCGAGTTTATTCCTGAAGCTTCACCTGAGGGAAAACCTAAGGACGAGGTATGGGTTGATTGCAGAACTGTATTTAACAGCTTGAAAGCAAGCAAAATTTTAGCTTATATTATTTGTTATTGGTGGTCCTTTCTGTTATGATAACATTAATTGTGAGAACTTGGAATGACTCCAACTGAAAAAAATCATTGGCCTCATTTTTCTTAACTTGATCACACAATCAAATCCACTTGACTAAATTTATGGTTAATGTATTATTGACCAAGTTTTTCCTGCCATGTTTGTAAATTATAACAGTAAATCCAAAATTGATTTTCGTATGATTGGATTCTTGTGAATTTGTTTTATATGTATGAATAATTTGGAGATGAAAGACAACTTCTGATAGAGACCTGAGGGGATTTTATGTAACAGTGTCACAAGAATAAATGTTAAATAATGAGTGGGGTAGAATGCTTAGTTGGCCAGTTGTTATGCCTTAATAGTATTATAGTTAGGTGACTGAGTTGTGTTTGTAATGAAAGATTATTGAGTGAACCAATATGGTTAGGCAGAGAGTTTTCTCCATCTATGAGCTTGGCTCTGGGGTAGATTAAGATTCATTCCCTTCTACATATTTTCTTTCATCATCTATAAATTAAATACAGTCTATTTTTCATTGTTGATCTATTTCTCTTTATTAATTTCTATTTTCTGAATTGATTATAAGATGATTAGATTCTTGTGATTTTGATTGATATTAGCTGTCACCGTATGATTAATTTGGAGATGAATGACAGCTTCATTTATATATGGATGAATATTGGGTTTTACATTTTATGCAGTTGTCATCCTATATGCAACATTATAGTGAGTAATACAATTTTACGGTCTTCAGTAAGCACCAGTGTAGTCAAGATCGAGTGTTGGGTCTTGAGATCTTACGATCTTACATGCTGAAGTTGCCTTTTAGTGCTACAATCTGAGAAAAAACTTTTTTTGTGCACTCGATCTTACTTGCTGAAGTTGCCTTTTATATGACTATCATGATATGAGAATACATAACATCTTAGATGATCAGACTTGTTTGTTAGATTTATATTTTTGAGCTACTTATTTTGAACAAAGTTTTTTGAACTTGTTAAATTATGGAATGATGCTTATGAGTTATTAATAAAATTTGTTGAATTTTGTGATTTATAGGTTATTTTGTCCATGTATTATAAATTTCATGTTTTTGTGTGTGTATATATATACATGTCAAATTACCATTTTGCTCTTCGGTAAGATCTTAAGTGTCGTGCTACGATCCTAGTTTTACGATCTTTTACCGGCCGACCGATTCTACTTAAGATCCTGTGCTTGACTACCTTGGTAAGGACACCTGTTAGAACTTCAAAGTCACGACTTCATGCAGTTTTTTTAGGACTTCATACAATTTTTTTAGGTTGATGATGAAGTCAGGCTTGAAGATGATTGGGTGCCTATTGATGAACAATTAAACCCAGGAGAGCTAGAAGAGGTTATTAGATCAAAGGAAGCACATTCTAGGGCAGTTGTGCTTGAGAGTGTAAGTATATGTTACACAAAAATCTTAGAACTTTGTGATTTTGCATGCGACTATGATGGGTTTGTATAACTCCCTTTCTTCCTCGTTTTAGATTGGGGATATTCCTGATGCTGAGGTTAAGCCTCCAGATAATGTACTATTTGTCTGTAAATTGAATCCGGTGACCGAGGTGGGTAATCTTTTATGCTCTGTTTATGGATCTGTATCATTTCCTTCTTTATCCTTCATTTCTACTGAGGTAGTAATCAGTGTTTTCTAAACTATTAATGATTTTCTCTTTAAATTATAGGACGAGGACTTGCATACAATATTTTCACGCTTTGGAACTGTATCATCGTGAGTAATAATGAAGAGTTGACTTGTCAATGCATTTACATTTAACAATATACATACTGTTAATACCTGAAATTTTGATGATAGGGCTGAAATCATCCGTGATCAAAATAGTGGTGACAGTTTATGCTATGCTTTTATAGGTCAGTGTGCATGTCTACAATCTGTATTAATTTTATGCAATTTTATATTCATGCAGAAACAATGATTCTCAGTTGTTTAAATGGTTCTTATATTTCTCACTTTAAATTGGCCTTTATCCCTTTGCTAAACTACAATGATCCCGGTTCTTATTTTTACATTTTGAATAATGAATATAGTTGGATAGAGATATGATATATGATAGAACATTATAACATTGTTTGATCTCTTAGGCTTTGTTTGGGAGTTTGAAGGGGGAGAGGAAGAGATGACTTTGGGGGAGGAGATATGACACTGAAATGAAGAGAGAATATCCTAACCATTACATCCTGGAATATAAAGAAACACTGGTAAACTCAAAGTGCATGAATCCTACTTCATCTAAATACACCAAAAAACGGTAGAAACGACAAACCACCATAAATTATATCTTCCATAATTTCACCTCTTCTAAATCCTCTAAAATAAAGAGCAACTTGGTGCTATAAAGTTCTGCCATGACGGGATCCAAGAAAAGGTGACTGTGAGAGTGAGACCCATTATAAATTTATAAAAATTCTTCCAGTTTAAGAGAGGACACATCCAGCATTGATGGAAAAGATCCAAACAATTTATTCCTTACAAAAGTGACAGTAGATTGTAGTACATTTTAAGTATGAACAGAAAGCTCTTTCAAACATCAACTTTACAAGATCAAATTGTTTTTAGAGCTTTATTTAGTCTATGAGCTTTGGTTCTGCAATCTAATGGGCTTGACTTTAGGTTAGAAGTTACCAATTAATAAATGGAAAATGCTTCAGACTAACTGAGCATCTGTTGTCAATGTTTCTGATCTCAATGGGTTTCTATCAAATACATAATCAATTTTTTAGAACTTGTAGTTGCTAATACTTGACTGTATTTTACAAACTTACCCTGCAATTGTAAAAAGGGTAACTACTCTTGTTATTAATGCAATCAATGGTATCTAATGTTTATGCATCATGACAGAGTTTGATGACAAACAGGCATGTGAGCAGGCATATTTCAAGGTATGCTGGAGATATTGAACTGCCGTTTTCCTAAATAGTATTGTCTTTCTTTTCTGGACAGTAAATGACTGTTTTGCTTTATGCACACAAAGGATGTTGTAGGTTAGCTTATGTATACCTTTCATAATCCTCCTTTGTTAGCATTATCCATCTTACATTTCCCAATGATAATTTAGCTAGTGTTTTAGCTGCTGGCACCTGCTTTATGTGCTGAGTTATCCTGTTTCAGTTTTGATTGCATATGTGAGATATTGGATTGAACTCAAGAATGGTCGAAGTCTGTTCGCGAGTAATGCGTGTTGTAGTTAAAATTTGTTCTAACATGCATTAGTCAATATTGCTAGGTTTGTTAGCATGTTGAATTGAGCCTTGCTTGTAAGCCCAATTGTTTAAGTTAGCTTGAATCTTAAGTTAACTTGTAATGGGTAATTGTTAAAAAGTTCATTAGGTTAGTGTGTTAGTTTTTTTATAAATAACATGCTAGTCTCTCATCTTGCATAAAGAAAAATAGAAAGATAAAATCTTAATTGAAGAGAGAGGTTATTTGTTATTCGTGTATACTTGTAATCATGTTTGATAGAGAAAGGAAAGAATAGCAGTTTATAACCAATCCTTGTTGTTTCTTCTTATTCTTGTTCTTCTTGTTTGCTTTCTTTGTTAACCCTAATTCTTGTGTGTTTTTTGAATATAAAGAAACCGTTTGTATTTTGTTTTAAGGCATTCTATTCACAACAGCATAGTTGTTATTTTCTTATGTAATTCTTACTATTTCCAATTTCATATGCATAAAAAATTTCTGAGATGAATAAAAATCTTATTTCTCTAACTCTTCTCTTTCACGACCTCCTGTTCTGCAGATGGATAATGCTTTGATTGACGATCGAAGAATACATGTAGATTTTAGTCAAAGTGTTGCAAAACTGTGGTCACAATACAACAGGAAAGATAATAAGGGTAATGATATCACTTTAAGCATTTGTTTTATACTTTTATTTTATGGCTTTGTACAGTGCCAGCCAATGTTTGGTTGTTAACTATTGAAACTAGCCCTTCATGTTAATACCATAATATATGACTGCAGCTGGTGGTTGCTTCAAATGTGGTTCCACAGATCATATTGCCAAGGATTGCACTGGAGATGCTACAGTGAAACAACCCACAAAATATATCTTGAAGGACAATAATGGCCAACGTGGTGGACAGAATGCGAGGTCTGTACTTCTGATTGCATGTGTCTGTCTGTCATTTGCTATGTGATTATGTCTCAAATAATAAGTAGCTACCATTTCGTGGTGTAGATATGAAATGGTTTTTGATGGAGATAACACGAAAAGTCCTAGGAGAGAAACGAAACGCCAAAGACATAACAAAGATGACCGAGATGATAAAAGGGGCAGGAAAGAAATTTTTAAAGATGATAGTCATAGAGGCCGCAGAGATCAGGAGATGGAAGGCTCAAATAACAAAGATAGGCATGTCGATAGAGGCAGAGGGCTTGAAGGAACTGGAGATGATAAAGCACGACTGGAAAGAGATGCAAGAGATACAGGTTTGCAGGATGACAAGAAAGACAGAGAAAGGCACGTGGGAAGACAGAGAGATAATGACTATCAACGAAAAGATGAGCTAGACTCGAGAAAACGAGACTTAGGTTATAGCTTCACAGGAAGACGACGGGCTAGTAGAGATGAAAGGAGAAAAACTGATACTAGCCATTTGGATAGGAAGAATGATAGAGATTATAGGAAGAGAACTGAAGATAGTGGAAGGGCAGATGTGAAGAATGATTCTGGACGAAGAAAACGAAGCCCAGATTATGAGGATTACAAACATAGAAGAAATGACCAGGATTGCAGAGAAAATGTGAAGATTGATTCAGGACGAATAAAACGAAGCCCAGATGATGGTGATTACAAACAAACAAGGGACCATGAGGACTACAAGCATAGGAGGGAAAATCGTGGACATAGAAGATGTGATACCGAACCTGATGAATATCCTCATCCTCATAGAAGGCATCATGGCGACAAGAGATGATTGTTGATGTCACCATATCCTGATCTTGAGCACCGAACTTTGCCAATGCAAGTTTAAGGTAGGAGTGTGATACACAATGAACTCTTGTTAGTGGAATCAGAAAGTCTTGTTTATTAAGTTCTATGCCTTATTTGATACGAGGAACAGAGTTTTGAAATCACGATGATATTGTCTTGTTTTTTAGTGATTTCCAAAGAACAAACTTACCTATATAGTAGCTTAGGTGTTATAAGTACCGCTCTCCACTAAAAACATGGAAATTAAGATTTCACTAACAGTTACGTAAAGATAATTATAGCTTGTCGTCAACAGTTATAAAGGAAGTCTGGCATGGCTTCATGAAAGGTTATATTGTGAATGCCCTTTAGATTCATTTCCTGCTCTTGTGCGGGGGAAGAAGTATATCATACTATGATTCAGCAAAATTGCTTATGTGGCATGCTGATTAAATATATTTGGAGTCCTCTTAAATATCTCAATATTCAGTTTTAGTCTCAAAATATTTCTTTTAAAGAATGATCTTTCTATAATTTTTCATCCACACTTTTAATCCTTGCAAATCAGCGATGGTTTTTACAATTTAGCAATAAAATTAGATAGTTTTAGCGACAATTTATTATTTAGCGAATGAATTAGCAACAGTTTTAGTATTAGGGACCAAAGGTGTGGATGCAATTATTTTGAAAAATCATTTTTTCAAGAAAATGTTGAGACTAAACGAAATTGAATTATTTTAAAGGAACATAAATATATTTAATTTTAAAATTTTTAATGTCATCTAAACTTATAATGAATTATTTTAAATTTTACATAATAATTTAGTTTTTTTTGTCAATTATTTTAAACTTTCTATTATTAAAAATTAAAATAATTAATAAATATAAGAAAACTTTGGCACCAATAGGGTTTGAACTAGAGGTGGCAATTGAATCCATTAAGGCAAAATTCATCCAATCCATCCATCAAAAAATCCATCCAATCCATCCACCACACAAAAAATAAGTTAATGGATTGGATTAAATCCATCCATTTATATGCATGGATGAATTTAATCCATCCAACATATTTTAAGGATCCAATGGATTATTTTTATTTTCGTTAGATTTAATTTTTTAAAAAATAATTAAAAAATTATATATTTTTTCTGAAAATAAATTTATTTATTTTTTCGAAAAAAATCGTTTTTTTTTTCAGAATAAAAAACTGATTTGTTTTTCGAAAAAAAACCGACTTTTTTTTGGAAAAAAAATCGGTTTTTTTTTTCAGAATAAAAAACTGATTTGTTTTTCAAAAAAAAAATCACGAAAAAAAAAACGACTTTTTTTTTTCAGAATAAATAACTGATTTGTTTTTTGAAAAAAAAAAATTCTCAAAAAAAAACCGACTTTTTTTTTGGAAAAAAAATCGGTTTTTTTCAAGAATAAAAAATTGATTTGTTTTTCGAAAAAAAAAATTTTTCACGAAAAAAAATCGGTTTTTTTTTTCAGAATAAAAAACTGAATTGTTTTTCGAAAAAAAAATAAAACATTTTCTCGAAAAAAACCGAGATATTTTTCAAAAATTAAAATATCAATTTTTTTTTAAATACAAAAAATTCATTTTTTTAATAAATATATTAAAAAATACTTTTTTTAAAATACAAAAAGTAAATTTTTCAAAAATAAAAAAATATATTTATTTTTACGAAATAAAAAAAAAGTTGAATGGATGGATATCCATCTATTAAAAATATGTTAATGGATGGATTGGATGGATTTTATTCTTAATGGATGGATTGGATTGGATAATTTTAAAAAACTTTTAGTGGATTGTTAATGGACTAATGAATTGTTTTAATCCATCCATTAACAATCCAATCCATATCCATCCAATCCATCCATTTTGCCACCCCTAGCTTGAACCCAACATCAAGGCCCTTGTAAAACTTTGGCACCAATAGAAATTTTTCAAGCAGAATCTGCCTTGTAAAACTAGTCAACTTTAAGGCCATTTTTCTCAATGATCCACATTGATTTAAGACAAACCTTGAACATCAAACTTGAAGTATGTTATCTCATCTTTCCAAAATATCCAAGAACATCCATTTATCTTACTTGAGCAAGAAGATATGAATTTTACAATAGGCCATGGTTGAAACTGAATTCTCAAGACAGTCTCTACATATACTTGTGCCACACGATTTTGCAATTAGTTTTGGGCAATTTCTAAACTACATCTCTGCACAAGATTAATATTAAAATCATAATACACCATGTGCTCTACAAGATATTGCCAAGTTTGTCAAGAATTTATCCCTTTGCATGTGAAAAACAACATTACAAAGTCATTGAAGTTAAGTTTTGTTTTGCAACATTAAGTGAAATCGTGAATTGACCAAGAAACCACCACAAAAAGCCAAGACTTTGCCAAAACACCAAGATATGAGTTGCAATCTGATATATGCAATCTCAAAAGATTAGATTCTAGCTATGTGAGGAATAGGCTATGTGTACCTTAACACTCAAGTAATAGGTACATGTCATTATCCATTGAGTAATAGCATGTATCCTAATCCAAAAATCTTTGCAAAAATCTGAAATTTTTATCTATAAATAGAGATTATTTTGCATCATTCAAATGACACCAAAATATTGCAAAGACTTGTTTTCTAAGAAATCTTCCTCCTTCGAAAATTCAAAGTTTCAAAGAAGTGAAAACTTGAATTCTCAATTCTAAGAAATTTCCATTCAAACCAAGCATCCAAACACTTCATATACAACATATAGAAGTGATCCAAACACTCATACACATTTTGTAACACCACAATCACATCCTCCATATCTCACTTTGCTAAAGCTGCAAATTGAGTTAGCCAGGGAGTTTCAGAAGGTCTCAAGTCAATTTAAACACATCAACACACTCCTTGGAGGTCAAGGAAGTTGTTAGCATCAAGAGATTGCTTATGTAACACCTCTATCAAGGAATTCAATTTTAATTTTGCAAGGTAAGTTGTTCTAATCGGAACTCCATGATTCATGCATCATATTTGATCATTTGAGTTACCAATTTGTTTGTCATAATGTAGTGAATGATTTCCCTATGTTAATTGTACATAAAAGATGTTAAATAGGATTTCATATTAGATTTTGCATTTAGGGTTCATAGGGTTGTTGATTGATTATTTGTGATGCACTGAATATAAATGAAATCAAATGATACCACAATTCCTGGTGAAATTTCCAACGACATTGATGTTTACTTCATCCAAATTCATTGAGAAATGAAGATTTTGGAAATTTGAAATTGGAAGAGGAAGTTGAAGCTCGTGGAAGAAGACAAACATGGAGGTGGCGCCATTTTTGAATTTACCAAGGTGTTTTAATATATTATCATTTTGTTTTGTTTTACTAATGACTTGAGCATTACCCCATAATGGTTAAGTGTTTGGTTTGGAGTGTGTTTGTATGTGTACAAGGTCTGGGGTTCAAATCCCCCTCACCCCAGACTTTTTGATGTTTTTTTTAACATTTTCGTATGTTGACTTAATATATTATCATCTATGTGCATTACTTGTCACCATGTGATGCTTGTCCTGGTGGTAAGGCTTTTAACCTGCAGGCCCAAGGGCGCAGGTTCAACCCTTGGCGGGAGCATTCCCTAATTTTTTATCACTATTGTCTTTGGTTTTCTTCACAATTTCATCCAATTATTTCACCAAGTAAAAGTCATTATTTTTTAATAATTTTTTGCACACTTCTCATTTATCTTGTATATTTTGAGAATCCATAAAAAAATCCTAAAAATAATATTTATTTTTGTCACTTTTATTAGGTTGAAAACTAGTCCATTTTAAGTGTTTTTATGTTTTCAAAATTACTTTCTTTGCTTATTTTCTTGACCTAATTGACCATGAATGCTTTTGTGGCTATAATGTGTCTTGTGTAAAGCTTGATTAATGTTCTTAACATGTTGTCTTGGCTCATACACCATTAATATACCTTGATTAGGTATTATTTCTTTTGAAGAATACGTTGATTATTTGACGTTTAGTTGAAACCTTAGGGTTTTGTTCAACTAGTCTTTTGAAAAACATCTTGATACATGACTAGGGCTTCCACTTGAGTTTTGATTCCCCAAATCCTTTTATTCAACCATGTTTATATGTCTTGTTCATGTGCTTATCTCCATAAATTTCAATTAGGGTTTTGTTTACCCTTGGCTATATTCCTCTGATCCATGGTCATCTTGAATACATGCTTACTTGAACTTCTTTGTGATTGCTTCATTTGATTAAATCTTTGCTCACATATTCAAGTATTTCCTTCATAAACTCTCACCATGATGAATGTAACACCCTTATTCTACCCCACAGATAATACGGTAAAATAACACGGATTTCAGAGTAAAAATATTAACTTTCATAAAAAGCCACAAAATGGCGTACATTTCTCAATGTCTCAAAATAAGTCAATGCTCCGTAGCACACGGGTTTTCTCAAAATACATCAAAACATCATAAACAGCGGAACTCAAAACATAACTCAATGGTTTCCTCATAAGGGAAAGTTAGCAAAATAACTCCACGGTATAAAATCAACTCAAAGAACCCAACCCGATGTTACATATCAGAGCAAGACTCTCTAAGTTAACCAAAAGGCTAACAACTCTAAGACTTCAAAAATACTCCTCGACGACATCCACAGCTAGACTTGGTCATCTGCACGTTAGCCACGTAGAGGTAACATTCAAACAGCTAGGGTGAGTAAAACAATTCATAATAATCAATGTATAACAATTAATGCATAAACGGCGTCATATTCATATTCAACACATTAATATCCTTCAATAGGCCTCGAAGGCCACAACGTCATAATTTATACACAAAGGCTCATAAATGCAAATGCAACATAGACTCAATGCATGTGGTACCAATCATCACAGCGCGATGGACACTGGGCCATCAACCCTCCATAGATCCCCATCAATAGGATCGATTCCACTAGAGAACTGGAGCACATCATAATACTTCACATCCGCATAGTGGGATTGAAGCCAAAGTAATCGAGGTCCTGAATCGAAGTCTGGATGCACATGAATGCATGATGCATACGTCACAATAATCCTCATAATAACATCATAGGTGCATCATCATTCATCATATTCGTCATATTCATCATATTCATCAAACGTCATAACTCATCCACATAGTTATCATCATTACATAAATCGTCATATTCCACATAACTCATCATAATAATCATCGTCATCATATAATTCATCATATCTCATGTTATCACATAATTTATCATAATAATCATCATCATCACATAAGTAATCATAACTCATGTTATCACATGATTCATCATAATAATCATCATCATCACATAAATCATCATACAATCACGCTCAAATCACATATTAGCTCATAGTCATCCTCATGTTAGCCCATCCTATTATCACATCTCAATTCATAATACTACCCCATGTTATCTCATATTAATTCATAATATTATCCTATATCATCTCATATTACATCATAATATTATCCCATACTATCATATATAATTCATCAACTTATACCTGCGGTAATCCTCACACTATAGCCTATCAATCACATAATTCCTCACTGCCATACTCATGTTAACTCATCTCAGAAATCTCAGAATCAAACATTAAGGCATCGCTGCAAAACGATCAATTTCGCAAACTCTGCTATGTTCGCTGGCTTTCTCGCTAGGCGAGTTGGTAGCGAACCTTCGCTGGCCTGCTCGCTAGGCGAGTCTGTGGCGACCCTTCGCTGGCTTGCTCGCTAGGCGGACAGAGCGATGACAGCAAAAACCTGTTACAACCAGAACTGATTCTTACCCAAATACTCATACGATTCTCTTGCTCAATGCCCCCAAAACATCCCTAAATCATCCCTAAGATCATACGGCGATAACATCACAACATATATGGTTCATTAGGCCCATCTGACAACATTTGCACTGCCTAAATCACTATTTTCTTGCAATTGCTCTGAGTGCATCAGAGTTACTCACATCTGAACATTCCTATTCCTACAGGGTCAAACACATAACGATCCAAGGTTTTGGCCACGAAGGCCTAAGGTCTCCCTTTCTCATATCAATATTCAGTGTTACATACCATAAGCCATAATCTCATAGTCTTATAATCAAATTCCCTGTTTTCCCACAACCAACCCAAAATATCTTAAATCATAAACCACATAAGCCAACATAAACACATCTAAAGGCATACATAGAAAATCATGAACAACGATACTCCCCATACCTTGGCCGATCCGCAGCTTTCACGATTAACTTCGGGATCTTCTGAAGCTTTTGCCTCCACTTCTTCCTCCATCAGAGCTTTGGCCTCATTCTTTTCACGGTTAACAAAATGAATCCTCCACCTTCAGAATTCTATTTTGTCAAACTTAGACTTGGGCCACACAATTGGGCTTTTCCCATAATATCCTTACTAACTCCTCTTAATGCCCAATTTACCCTCATTTCTCTTATATTTATTTTAATTCATAATAATATTAATAAATCCATATTACATACTATTATTCCCAAAATAAATACTCCAATATGCATAATTCCTCAATAATTCCCAAAACCACCGAAAACACCAAAAATACGAATATTCTCAATTAAATAAATTAATTAAAATATTCTGATTAAATTTGGGGTGTTACAACTCTCTCCCACTTAAAAAAATTTTCGTCCTCGAAAATTACCTCAAGAAAACAGAGTCGGATACGTCTCCCTCATCTGATCTTCACACTCCCAAATCCGACTTTCTCTAGTTGGTCCTCTCAAAACTACCTTTACTAAGGAAATTTCTTTACCTCAAGGTTGCTTCTCGTTCACTAATCCGAACTAGCAATACCTCAATAGTCAAATAATCTCTCACTTGTACATCATCTATCAGAATCAGTGTACTTATTCAACTTGGGCACACGAAACACATCATGCAATTCCACAAGCGACAACGATAAAACAGTCTAACATGGTACTCCCCCCACGCTTCCGCTGTGCTACTCTGATACAGACCAGCAAAGCACGGTGTGAGCTTCAGAGACTTCAAAGTTCAACTAACACCAATTACCGGCGTAACTCTCAAAACACGAGATCCTCCTCTTGAAATTCAAGTGCTTTCCCCCTTTTATCATGGTAACTCTTCTGACGACCCGGCGAAACATCCATCTTTTCTTGGGTCCTCTTGACTTTCTCAGTCGTTTCTTGCATAATCTCAGGTCCGAGTACAACACTCTCGCCTGACTCATATCGATACAAAGGAGTCCTACACCTCATACCATGAAAAGCCTCATACGGTGCCATTCCGATACTAGAATGGTAACTGTTATCGTAGGTAGACTCAACCAACGATAATGACTATCCCACGATTCACTTTGATCCAACACACAAGCTCTCAACAAATCCTCTAAAGACTGGATAATCCTCTCTGTCTGTCCATCCGTCTGCGGATGATAGGCAGAATTCAACTTCCACATGGTACCCAAAGCGTCTGCAAACTCTCCCACAATCTCAATGCAAATCTCAGATTTCCATCTGACACGATATTCGACGATATCTCATACACTTTGCAACTTCCTCAATATACATCTCAGCTAGCTTCAAAATAGAATGATTAATCCTCATTGGTATAAAATGAGATGATCTAGTCAATCTATCCAAAATCACCCAAATTAAATCATATCCATTCAAATTCTTCGGAAACCCGACACAAAATCCATGGAAATACTATCCGATTTCCACTCTGGAATATTCCACGGTTGCATCAGACCCAACGGTCTCTGATGTTCAATCTTTGACTTCTGATAAGTTTAACCAGCATATACAAACTCAACCACTTCTCTCTTCATCTATGGCCACCAAAATAATTTCCTCAAATCCGGTTACATCTCCATAGCACCGGGATGGATACTCCATCTACCTCAATGTCCTTCTTCAAGAATACTCTCATTCCACTCAATAATATCTATAACACAAACTCTATCACGACATCTCATGATACCATTTTCATTAATTCGAAAACATCCCTTCGACTTTAATTCATCAAATTCAACCAACCTACCAACTCAAACCAAATTTCCGACCTTCTCTGATCTCTTGGAGAATACCATTAGTCAGCTTCATCATACAAAGCTTAACTCCATAAGAAGTCTCTTCATAGACCAAACTCATATCCCAAAATTTCCCAATCAATTCTAACTCTTTTACCGTCATCATTGGTATAAGCAAAGAGTTCCAAATCAATGCATCAGTCACCATGTATGCTTTACCCGAATGGTAATTCAACCCAAAACCACAATCCTTCGGAAGTCCCAATTATTTCCTCTGCCTCATATTTAACTCTTTCTAATCACCCAAATACTTTAAGCTCTTAAGATCACTAGACATCTCAAATCTCGAACCACACAATGAAGCCTCCAAAGCTTCGGCACAAACACTATAACAACCAACTCTAAGTCATGCTTCAGATAACCCATCTTATGCACTTTAAGCCGCCTTAAAGCATAAGCTAAAAGTTGCTAATTTTGTACTAACATACCTTCCAATCCCCTCAACAAAGCATCATAATATACCACAATGGTTCTTTCGGATTCTGAAAAATCAAACCTGAGATGTTGTCAGTCTTCTCTAAAGCTCTTGTAACTTTTCATCATACTTTGCATCCCAAAACAAAAGCTTGCACCTTCCTAGTCCACTGCTTCAATGGCAAACATGACTCGACAAATCCTTCAATGATTTCCAATAAGAATCTGCCAACCCAAGAAAATTTCTAATCTCAAATACAGGTTTTGGAGCTTCCCATTGCAATATAGCTCCAACCTTCGACACACCAACCGCAATAACTCTACTCAGGATCACATGACCAAAGAACTCACTTCCTTCTACCAAAACTCACACTTTGACAATTTTGCACACAACTGCTTCTCTTTCAATACTAATAATAGAATTATCAGATGCTCATCATGATCTTCTTTACTCATCAAATAATACACAAATATCATCGATTAACACAACCATCAACTCGCTCAAATAAGTATAGGAAATCCCGCTCATATACTCCACATACCCACATGGTGCCTTAGTCACCCCAAATAGCTCTACGAAATTCTTATCATGTTCATACCTTACTTTAAAAACAGTCCCCTGAATACCTTCAGCCTTCACACGAATCTGATGATACCCAGATCTCGAATTCATCTTACTGAACATACTTGCAACTACCAACTGACCCATCAATCATCAGTCCTTAGAAGTGCACACATATTCTCGATAGTCACAGTGTTCACTTATCTATAATCCACCCAAAGCCTCACAGAACCTTCTTCCTTCATAATCAACAAGATTGGTGCACCCCATGGTGACACACTCAGACAAAAGAACTTCTCCTCAAGCGAATCTTAAAGTTGACTCTCTAACTCCTTCAATCCCAAAGCAGACACACAACATGGAACCATCAATACTGGAATATTTCCAGGGACTAAGTCGATCACGAACTCCACTTCATGTTCCGGTGATAAATCACTTATCTCATCAGAAGAACTCCCGGATAATCATAAATAGTTGGCACACCACCAACTTCTCCACCTTCATCAACACTCAAGGTTCCCATCAAAATAATCATCTCAGCACCATCCCGCACCGACTTATCAAAACAATCTATAAGCACTTAGCTTAACTCAAAGCAATTCACTGCACACGCCATCCAAGCTTGCAAGACATGTCTATTCCATCCAACGTAACCCCGTCTACCATCAACAACAGATTAAGGCTGATCAGTTCCTCAATTTGTCAATAGACAGCCGAAAACCATGATGGGGTATAAACCATCTTTACCAAACTATAAGAGTGTTCAAGCATACACTGAGCCGCCACTTCACACTTGCAGCGTCCTGGAGAAGCACAACTTCTCCCACACTTGTTTCATTCCCACTTCTGCAGACAAAGGTTAGGAAACAAACATGTACCGACAGTGTTTTCACACACATGTCGCATACCAGGGAACAAACAACATTAGACATTTTGGCCGGACGGACCGACCTGCTCTAATACTACTAATGTAACACCCTTATTCTACCCCACAGATATTACGGCAAAATAACACGGATTTTAGAGTAAAAATATTAACTTTCATAAAAAGCCACAAAAGGGCGTACATTTCTCAATGTCTCAAAATAAGTCAATGCTCCGTAACACACGAGTTTTCTCAAAATACATCAAAACATCATAAACAACGGAATTCAAAACATAACTCAATGGTTTCCTCATAAGGGAAAGTTAGCAAAATAACTCCACGGTATAAAATCAACTCAAAGAACCCAACCCGATGTTACATATCAGAGCAAGACCCTCTAAGTTAATCAAAAGGCTAACAACTCTAAGACTTCAAAAATACTCCTCGACGACATCCACAGCTAGACTTGGTCATCTGCACGTTACCCACGTGGAGGTAACATTCAAACAAGCAGGGTGAGTAAAACAATTCATAATAATCAATGTATAACAATTAATGCATAAACGGCGTCATATTCATATTCAACACATTAATATCCTTCAATAGGCCTCGAAGGCCACAACGTCATAATTTATACACAAAGGCTCATAAATGCAAATGCAACATAGTCTCAATGCATGTGGTACCAATCATCACAACGCGATGGACACTGGGCCATCAACCTTCCATAGATCCCCATCAATAGGATCGATTCCACTAGAGAACTGGAGCACATCATAATACTTCACATCCGCACAGTGGGATTGAAGCCAAAGTAATCGAGGTCCTGAACCGAAGTCCGGATGCACATGAATGCATGATGAACACGTCACAATAATCCTCATAATAACATCATAGGTGCATCATCATTCATCATATTCGTCATATTCATCAAACGTCATAACTCATCCACATAGTCATCATCATCACATAAATCATCATATTCCACATAACTCATCATAATAATCATCATCATCACATAATTCATCATATCTCATGTTATCACATAATTTATCATAATAATCATCATCATCACATAAGTCACCATATCTTATGTTATCACATGATTCATCATAATAATCATCATCATCATCATCACATAAATCATCATACAATCACACCCAATTCACATATTAGCTCATAGTCATCCTCATGTTAGCCCATCATATTATCACATCTCAATTCATAATACTACCCCATGTTATCTCATATTAATTCATAATATTATCCTATATCATCTCATATTACATCATAATATTATCCCATATTATCACATATTAACTCATCAACTTATACCCGCGGTAATCCTCACACTATAGCCTATCAATCACATAATTCCTCACTGTCATACTCATGTTAACTCATCTCAGAAATTTCAGAATCAAACATCAAGGCATCGCTGCAAAACGATCAATTTCGCGAACTATGCTACGTTCGCTGGCTTGCTCGCTAGGCGAGTCTGTGGCGAGCCTTCGCTGGCTTGCTCACTAGGCGGACAGAGCGATGACAGCAAAAACCTGTTACAACCAGAACTGATTCTTGCCCAAATACTCATACGTTTCTCTTGCTCAATGCCCCCCAAAACATCCCTAAATCATCCCTAAGATCATACAACGATAACGGCACAACATATATGGTTCATTAGGCCCATCTGGCAACATTTGCACTGCCTAAATCACTATTTTCTTGCAATTGCTCTGAGTGCATCAGAGTTACTCACATCTGAACATTCCTATTCCTACAGGGTCAAACACATAACGATCCAAGGTTTTGGCCACGAAGGCTTAAGGTCTCCCTTTCTCATATCAATATTCAGTGTTACATACCATAAGCCATAATCTCATAGTCTTATAATCAAATTCCCTGTTTTCCCACAACCAACCCAAAATATCTTAAATCATAAACCACATAAGCCAACCATAAACATATCTAAAGGAATACATAGAAAATCATGAACAACGATACTCCCCATACCTTGGTCGATCCGCAACTTTCACGATTAACTTCGGGATCTTCCGAAGCTTTTGCCTCCACTTCTCCCTCCATCAGAGCTCTGGCCTCATTCTTTTCACGGTTAACAAAATGAATCCTCCACCTTCAGAATTCTATTTTGTCAAACTTAGACTTGGGCCACACAATTAGGCTTTTCCCATAATATCCTTACTAACTCCTCTTAATGCCCAATTTACCCTCATTTCTCTTATATTTATTTTAATTCATAATAATATTAATAAATCCATATTACATACTATTATTCCCAAAATAAATACTCCAATATGCATAATTCCTCAATAATTCCCAAAACCACCGAAAACACCAAAAATACGAATATTCTCAATTAAATAAATAAATTAAAATATTCCAATTAAATTCGGGGTGTTACAATGAACATTTCTACTTGTTGATGCTTACTCACATGTTGATATACCATGCTTGATCACAATTATGTTCATTTCATCCTTGATGACTATATTTGTTTAAAAGCTTAATCAATTTTGTCTTGTTAAGTTTCTCTTGACATTTATGTTTATTAAACTTGCATTCATACAACTGTTTCATTTTAATACTCTTAAGTTTAGACTCAATTCAATTTTTAGGATCTTCTTTAAAATATAACTCAATTAAAACCATAGGATTCCCTTTGAGGTTCTTAACTTTAATAAAACATTAGGATTTCCCTTGAAGTTTCCAACTTAATTCAAAGCTCAAACCATAGCCTTCTTTGTGGCTTCAAACCTCAAACTTCAAGTCAAACCCTAGCCAACCTTTGGCTTCAAACTCAAACTTTTCCCCAGAGATGTGACATTAATCATCTATATAGAAAAAATGTCTCTTCTATTCCGCACAACATAAATCAAACATTTTAAACTTTTCCCATTTAAGTGATGTAAGTGGTACACTTGTTGATTCAAAATCCAAGTTGGGGTCCTTCTCTTATTATGGTACAAAAACACTTCTTTCATTTAAGTGATATAAGTGGCACACTTATTGATTCTATATCCAAGTCAAGGTCCTTCTCTTATTATGCAAAGACTCATTTAAAGGAAGATGTGACATTACTCTGGATTTTCTACATCCAAGTTTAAAGCTTCTTCCCTTATTATCTTTTTTCTCAAAATGGTTGTGACTAATAGGTGAAATATCTCCCTTAACATGACAACTTATCTCTTCTCTCTCAAAATGGTTGCGAGATCTTAGCGATTACAATAATTAATAAAACCTTTAGGTTCCTACACCTTTGTCTTAGTTTATTTCAACATACCCTACAAAAACAACACAAATATTTCTCACTCTTATCACTCACTCAAAACAGTCAACAAATCTATAATACACAGCAGATGACTTAATCAACAGTAACACAAATATACACAAGAGGTTCCTATTGGATACTATAGATACTTAGGGTGTTAGTACCTTCCCTTAGTAAAATCAACATCTGATTTCCGATCTCTTATTGCATTGTTTTACATTGCACACTCACGGGCTTATTTAGATTTTTTCCCATTCCCTCTTTTGGGATAAATTAAAATTCACATGTTAGGGCAAACTCGAAAATCGTGCGACACAGCTCAATATTTGATTCTCTCTAGAAACCGGGTCCCAATCTCTGCGAACCCCTGAGCCCCCTCTCTGAGCTTCAAGCCCCCTCTTCTAAGCTTAGGACAAGCCACTAGTCCCCTTTCTGAACTAGCAGACATGCCTCTTGACACAACTCACATGATGCATGATCATATCATCAAATTAATGCGTTAAGAATCATTTTTTGTCCTAACATAAATTCATTGACAACTCAAGTATTCTCTTCTATGGATTATATCACACCAAAATCATAAAATGCACATTACCAATCAACAGTGCAACATAAGCATGTTAATAATTCATCTCAAGATAATAGTATTTCAAACATGCAACAATACAACAACATAACCTAAAATAATCCATATTCACAATATTCTCATATTTCATACTTATTCTCAACACTTAACATCTTATCATAGCGCATATTCAAACATTTCAACAACTCATGAAACATATTCCTCAATCTCGCACACTTGACATTTACCCTATGAAATAAATTATAATAATCATTCTTGTCAATTAATCATGTTATCACAACATGTTCAGCCTCTGAAGTTATTACCAATTTATAGTAATTTATGTTATACGAAACTCAAGTTACGACGAAAACAATTGAAAACATAAAATCAGCATTTTTGAAAAAAAAAACAGCAGCCGTAACCGATTAACCAAAACTCATAACCGGTTACAGTCATGAAAATTAAAAAAAAAAACTATCATTTCAATTTTAGCCTGTCACGCTAACGCGTTAACCAGTTACCATTGTACAGAAATGAAAAAACATGATTTTCACCATTAGAGGACCTCTGAAACCCCGATTTTGATTACGTAAAAATCTATGATCTCAGAATTAGACATACCACGGTTATTCCATGATTAAAACCCAATTTAACACATAAAATCCATTATTTTCATGAAAAATCTTTGATTGCAAAACCTTCGACAATGCAACAATGGTGGAAAAACATCAAGTATCAAAACAGAAAAATCAGTCATGAATAGTGCATGAATTCATCAATTATTACAGATAATTGCCATCATACAATCATAATTCATCCAGAACATACACCCTATTGGAGGTTAAAGACTCATATATTCTACTCCTCATGCATAAGCCCTGTTGAAAGTTATCTAGCATCAAATTTTTTATTTCCGATAGAACTTCTTCTCCACTCCAAGTCTCTTTCTCTTCTTAGCCTTTTGGTCTTTTTCTCTTTTCTCTAGTTTCTATGACAAAATAGGTTATTCCTAGATTTCTCTCATTATAATATATAGTTAAGACAAAATAACTCTTAATTAATTTTTTCTCCCCTACTATCAAAATAATTGCTCCGTCCTCCCATTAATTTTTTCTCAATTCTCACTTTCACCCTAAAAGCTACATTAATTAATTAAATCTAGTAAATTATTATTACTAAAATAATTTAATTAATCAACTATCTTTATACACTTAACTCAAGGATACACACCCTCACTTCCATATTTAATTAATCACTCACAATTAAATAAATACGTAAAATATAATAATTCAAATAATTCTATAATTCAAGAATTGAAATATTACACCATCACTTATCAGCTAACCATTTATCCTTGGCTCTTTGAAACCAGGTTCTTCCTAACATATATATTTTTTCTTTTTGAGTAAGCTTTAAACAATATGCATATTGTAACTCTTGGCTTTCACTACAACTTCCAGTAGGTTATTTAGCATGCCTATGTTATTCTTCCAGGTAGACAAAATCATATCTTTGAAAGAATTTTCCAAGATCCAGACACATTCGATCTTAAAATATTTGATCATAGCTCTTCTAGGATTATCTTTAATCCTTAATAGCTACTTTTTACACTAATGATGAATTTTTAGTGATGTTTAAGCCAGTAACAAGATCACTCACTTCCTCCTCTGACGATAATTATTCAATTCCTGCAATCCCTTGTCCTTTGAAGCTCCTTTAAAGTTCACTTTTTGAATTCCACGAAATACAACTGTTGACAATTAGTGCTTGGTTACGCATATATGTAAAGTTTTTTCATCACTTTTATTATTTTTAATAGTGATTAATTTATATGTATTGTATTTATCATTTTTAATATGTTTTTTAAATATACCAAATAATAATTTATTTTAATATTTTAATTATTTTGTTTGTTTATAATAATATACTTAAGTCTCTGAAATATATAAAAATAAACACTTCTATTAATAAGTGGAAGGTTTAAAACAAATTATTTCATGTTGATTTATGAGTAGTGATATTTTAAAGTTAAATTTAATTTTTACTTAATTAAAATTATAAATAACTAGGGGCATTTATGCAAGTGGTGAAAAGCTAAATCAATAATACTTGTGGTAAGTGAATTTGACACAAATATTAATCACACGATGGTTTAAAACTATTATATTTGAGAAAATGCGTAAGGACTAAGGGGAGATATTTCAGAGTTTCTTCCCGGTAAAATTTTCTTTTTTTAAGGAACCTCGCTTCAATGTCTGACGGGCCTCCAAAGCTCAAGATAACAGGATTCGGTTCTTCTGACGTAAAACTTGATACTAGCATGAGTTTGCTTGTGGAGGAAGCAATATCATTGGGAATAGTTCTTGAGTTCCGCATAATATTCGAACCTGCAACTCCTTCTTCTCTTAAACTAAGAACCTCAACTTGGTAGAAGGTGAGTCTTTAGTTTTCAATAGCATCTTAAAATTGCACAAATATGTGAAATAAAGTAGAGGTTATCTAAAGGCAATTCTCCAATCAATGAAGAAGCTAAATCCAATTGCAGTGACAGTTGTTGAGCAAGTGGTAGACGAGCTCCTATTAAGTGAATAATGTCAGGATTTAATAAGAAAATTAGAGAAGCCATAAAAAACACATAGAAAGAGAATAGCAGAAGTAATATTGATAAACATGAATTGCCGTATAAATAGAGATTCTAAGTGAATCATAAAAATAAGATAGAGCAATCAGAAATGAAAATGACAACTTTGCACGTGTTTTGAAGCATTGGTATACAATAGTATTAGATTATTATGTATAGTTGTAATCTATTAGAAGAAAAAAAATCAAAACCTAAAGGTTAGCAAGAGCCCTGGTATAAATAAATTAAATTTGACATCTTGAATAGCGATAATAATGCTATCTTCGACTCATTTAGATGGTTTGTTTCCCTGTGGCTTTGTTTGACTAGCGGCTTCCGACATTATGCGCAAGCGACTTGCAATTTCTGTGAAGGAAGGCCTAACTACAGGATCTTTCGCCCAACATTGTTCCATCAGTGTTCTCCATTCGAGATCACAGTTGCTTGGGATGGTTGGCCTCAATTTGTCAGTTACAATTCCACCTGCAAGCAGAGGAGACAAATATTAATGACATCTAATACTAACTTCATAGACTAGCCGAATGATTGATTTCTCTTATTGACTTGATGGTATATGAGAAATCATACTCTTCACCAGCAGCGGGCCCAAATGTGAGATAGCGGCGCCCAAATGTGAGATAGCAGGGTGACCACTATTTGATAATTAAACAAATAACTCAAAACCCGTAATCCCTCTGAGCCGGGAACCGCTCCGTTATGCTATCCCGCTATTTACCCTATAGTGGCCCCTATAGTGTTCTGCCCATAGAGATTAGCCTCTGCCTTGTTCTGTGCTAAAGCACCCCGCTATTGACTACTTTGCTCTTCACACATATCACGTACTCTAAATTGTGCTCTTTATTCTCCTCTTTTCCAATCCAATGCTCTATTTTTGTTTCTTTATTTTCCCTCCATCCATTTTCTTCGAGTAAAAAGAAGGAAAAAGAAAAATGAAGAAAGAATACCTATATTCCACCATCTAATGTGTTGTTGCTCCAATATAAAGAGGAAACCATTTAAAGATGATGCAAAAGACTACAAAATCAAATTGTTCTTCAACATAAAATAAAAAAGCAACAAGCATGAGAACACAATATTACCTATAATTGCACCATAGAGCATATTGGCATATGGCTCCTCACCAGTTAAAATTTCCCATAAAACTATGCCAAAGGAGAACACGTCAACCTACAAGATCAAAATGCAAATCCAGCAATCAATAGCAGCAACCAGGCAAGAAGGCAAAACAGACATGGAAAACAAAATAAGACTTCCCTTGCCAGTTTTTTTTAGAGGTAAAGTCCAAATATTACATATGAACATAGATTTACATCAGTAATAAAATGAAATTGGAAAATTTGAATGTGCAAAATTAAAAATGGTCAAATGAACCTAATTATATTTCAAAATTTTAGTAACTGCAGATAATTGTGTTTCGAGAATTTGAGTAAAATGAACATAATTATACTTCCAAAAATTGAGCAAATTAACATTATTATGTTTCCAAAAGTTAAGAGTGTTAGAGCTTTGTGGCTATATGAAATGAAAGAAATTCCAAAATCAAGAAGAGAGTCGATACAATTATGAGGAAGTGAAAAATGTCATAAAAAGTGAATTTGAGATCATTTCAAATGAGTAGTGTTATTTGAACATCTAAAGTTTGACACCGTATTCATACACCATATAAAAATACATCATTTATAACTATTGATTTGACATTTAGAAAGAGAAAAAAACTAATTAAAAATGAAATTGTATCTACACCATATACAAATACGGTGTTGGACACCTCAAAAATGGTGTTGAAATATCATTTCTCATTTCAATTTTCCGTAGTAGATATAGATTGGAGAAAACCATTTCATTATAGATAACTTAAAAGATTACCTTTTCTGAGACCTTGCTGCTGCATCCATCCAGCAGCTCTGGTGCCATCCAAGGTAGAGTGCCCCGCACACCACCAGTAATTAAGGTATTTCGTTTGATTTTTGACAAGCCAAAATCACCAACCTGGGAAAGAAATTTTATGTTTCTTTTTAACACCAAAAAATGTGACACATCAAGTTCATAGAAGATTACACCAGTACCGATACCTTGCATATTGGCCGTAAAGGATCTTTCAAATTTACAAGCAAATTATCGCATTTTAAGTCGAAATGCACAATGTTTTTTGAGTGTAAATATTCCATTCCAAAAGCTGCATCCATTGCAATTATCAGCTTTTTGCGGCGATCAAGACACCTAAAATATCATGTTCAGATTCATAAGAATACTCATCAGTAAACAAGACATCATATTCATCACTTGAACATTTTTGCAGAGACAATAAACTTTACACAGTGATGCCTTCCATCTAATAAAAAAGCTTATTATAAAAATGAAAAATTCTTTTTAAATGCATTACCTATCCTTTTGAAGTAATACATGCCTAAGGGAACCATCCACCATGAATTCGGTAACAGTAGCCATTGTTCCTCCTGGTCCATCCTGTACCACACCATAAAATGCAACCACATTTGGATGATGAAGCTTTGAAAGAATGTCAGCTTCTCGCCAGAACTCTGCAGTCTGAGAAAAGATGCAAATATAAATTTTCTTGCCTCAAAATATATAGCTTATCATTACATAACTTTTTAATATGATAATAATAAGAAACATTCTCTATTTAATTTTAAAGGAAAAGAAAATAGCACAGGCAATCAAACAGACATTGAATGACAAATTACCAGTCTCTCTTGCTCAGATGATCGACCAGTGAAGCAACTCTTCTTTATTCTTTTGATAGCAACATCTGTTCCTCTCCATTTTCCATGATAAACAGTCCCAAATGTACCAGATCCCAGTTCCTTTAACTCTTCAAGATCTTCATTCTTAATGACCTACCAATTGCATCAAAACAATAAAACAAACATGCGAAAGATATTCAGGTAAACATTCAAACATAGTATTATGAGGAATCTGTGAAGTTCATAAAAAAATATAAAACAGATCAATCATACTACTAGCATAAACATCACAACGTCAAATGAGAGGATAGTAGTCTACAACATCATTCATGACCAAGGGCGTGATTTTTTTTTTGAAGAAAAAAAATGTGCTTGAGCTTACTAGCTTACTACAGCAGCTTCAGAGGAAAATCTCAGTAATTCTTAATAGCATTTGATTTATGAGCAGTTAAACACCTCTCATGCCATTTAATTCATTAATTGTAGCAATTAGGCTTCCTGAATCATCGCTCAATAATTTCAATTTGCATCTATAAAATTCTCCAATTTTCGCAATCTAAAAAAATCATTACATAATTATTTGGACCAAAACAATGTCTCAATCATGCCAAAGAGATCTAAAAGACTTATAAAAATACACTTCATTGCAAAAATTGGTGAAAAGTTAATTAATTTTTCGTATTGGGGGCTGCATTCATCTCTAAGTGCAGTGAAACTCCTTAAAAATACCATGTTTGGCCTCACACCATTGCACATTTTGCCACGGCACTCTTATAATTTAAACCCGTGTTCAAAGGCATTTTGACAGACCCCATCACACATAGCAAAAGATTAAGTATTTAATTAAAACCCAACTGAGAGTTATGTTTGGTGCTTCTATACCTTGTTTTTGGATGAAAATTTCAAAACATATCAATGATAAGATGAAACCAACTACTACTAATTCATTTAGAGAATAGAAAGCAAGGGTCATAGGGTGTGTTGCAGAGACAGTGTGAACATGTGAAGTTGGAAAAGACACGGAGATAAAAGGCAATGCAATTCTTGACAAATTGAAAGTTACTTTGCATCTTTTCAATAGTATAAATAGGTCCAGTTCTTTAAAAGGAATAACTAAATTTTCGTAATTTATCTTTAAAGAGTTTTCAATGCAAACATAGTTTTTTGCAGGTAATAATATAAAGCAACAACAAATATTCTAGTAATAGTGCAATTGATACTTTAAAATATAAATAGAAATATCAAATATTCAATATCTTTAAAATGTTTATACACACATGTAAAATTTAAATATTTCCACCATACCCATATCCTACTTGTGCCTGTCCAACAACATGAAAAGTGAAAAAACCAGGCACTAATTTAGCAGCAGGTGATAATATTTTTTTGGAGAGGAGAGATTATTTTGCTGACGACATAAAAAATTATACCTTCAATGCTGGGTAAAAAGAAGATTTCTTAATACAATACGCCTAAACTTATTAAAGGCACACGTAGTGCATTATCAAAGTAGATCGGGAATTTCTACAGAGAAGAAAACCCAATCAAATAAGAATGTTCGAGGGAAAGAATGAGACTTTACCTGCACAGAACTGATATCAAAACCTCCTGAAGAAGGATCAAGTGGAGATAGATTACAGTTTTTGGTTTCAAACTTGTCATCCTAAGTTAAAGCATAAGAACTATTGTCAGCGGAAAATCATATCTGGACAGATACTGAAGTAAAAAATAATTAAGACCATACCTCATATTCAAACTGCATACTTTTGGCATCAGTAAATTGGGATTGATCATAGTTGGACTTCAGAGCATGGGTTTCTGTTTCAATACTTCTATGTAAGTCCTGATTTTCTTCACCAAAATTGAGGTTAGAATCTTCACAATCTAGAGGAACTCTATCAGTTGTTAGAGGTGTAACATGATATGAAAAACCAAGATGATCTTGATCAATAAGAGAAACATTGTCAAGCCCTTGTGCCAGCTTTCCAAAATATGACCAACTTTTAGGTTCATGATTTTGCATATTTACACTATAGCCTACTCCATCTGTGGATAGTGGATGCAGATTGGAGGGGTCTTCTTCAAGTATTGCTTTAGAGTACATATCAGAAAGCAATTCACGGGGGAATCGATCATCGATGTCAATTAGAATGTCACCTGGTATTTGCTTGGAAACATTAGGAGGGGGGAAATCTTGAGAAACACCTTTGGTTATGTTCCCAGCTAAAGAAGCAGGTAGTTCTTGCACCACAGGGTTATCATTAGATTCCTTCCCATAGGCCTCACCCCAATCAATCTCTGGAAGATTGGATGCAATAACATCAAGGCGCTCAACAGAAGAAACATGGTGAACAGCAGGAAGATCGGAATTACCATATTTAGTTTCAGCTTCATCAAACAAGGGCTTGATGTGATTATCTTTAGTTTCCACGTCTTTAATTCCTTCATTACTCAGCAAGACTTGCTTCAACTCGTGATCCATGTGCTCAGACAGGTTTGACTTTATCTCACTGTTTGTATCAAGCAACAATTTATTCATTTGATGGCCAGCAAACCCATTGTCAATGGTATGGTTATCTTCAGGAAAGGGCTTTGCTGAAATACTTGATTTGTCATCTGGATCTAACAGATTACCATCATGCAAGTTGTCACCAGATTCTGATACTGGATCCTCTGGCTTGGTATCAGAAAGCAAATCTGACACATCAAACTGTGAGCTGTGTGTATCATCTGACTTTGAGGACCGATTCAGGACCTCTACTTGCTCCCTCGGAGTTCTTTCTGAATAGTAAACTCTTTTAGGAACTGGAGGGGGATGAAGAGAACTCAAATCCATTGCATTGGAGTGGGAATCAACATAATTAGGAGCAAATGAACTGCTAGGTGTAGAAGAAGCATCTTTACAATCCTGGTGCTGAACTTTTTTTGGGCAAGGGAGCGAAGGTAGATGCCCCTCTGGCATGGTAACTGCAGCTGATGCTTCAGGACCGTTACTTTTCAAGTAACCATCATCAATGGGTTGAAATGGAGACGGGGGTGGGATTTCCAAGGATAGAACGTCGCCATGGTCACTCCCTTGTTTGCTTGAATTACCACTTACTGTTTTCACCTGCAAGGTAGACAGTTCGGATTTTTGTACTTGTACTCCACTAGGAGGATGGTATTCATTCAGAATCCCTGGTTGATTGTTCAAAAGATGAGGAGCCATAGAAATAGGGGTCTCTCCAACTACAGGGTTATGAACAGGATATTGACGACTAATTTCCGCAGATTGTGCCATTTGGTCACCATAAGTCAGCTGATCAGTTTCATAAGCATTTGAAGATGTCAGTAATACTTGATGTGACGACTGGGTAGCCAATGGAGTGTCAGATTTGGCAGTCAAAGGAGCATTCCTGACACCAATAGATGTTGGTAATGCTTGCTGTGAAGACTTGGTAGCCAATGGTGTGTCATATTTGTTAGTCAAAGGAGCATTCCTAACACGTATAGATGTTGGTAATCCTTGCTGGGAAGACTGGGTAGGTAATGGAGTGTCAGATTTGTTAGTCAAGGGAGCAGTCTTGGCACCTATAGATTCTACAGAAACATTACTAGTATCCCTTTCGATGGTTTTTCTGTTAAATGTATGTATGTCATTGTTTGAAGTGCTGACCCCAAGTGGGGTTGAGGTGTTTCTTGATCCCAAGTCCATACCATTAACAGCAACAACATACTGGACCTCAGAATCATCACCAATGCTACTAAGAGTGAACTGAGCATCTTCTAAATCAGTAATTGAGAACAAAAAAATCCTAAGCTTTTGTGGGGGTTCTCTATCTTCTATAAGGTTATACTCCTCCATCATATTCTGCAAATCCTCGTCAGACGATACAGATACCAAAGCATCAAGATCTTCCCCAGGAAGTTGATACTTGAGTACATGAAGCAGATTGTAGATTAACAATGTTCTCCGCCTAAGGTCGGGCCAAGATATGTCCTTTCTGAGACGAAGAATACGTGTCTGACCCCCCACATACCTTAGTTTTCCATCACTTGGTCTTGGTAATATTCTACCACCAAAACTACAAAGACACTTGATCATCCTTGATGAGGTATTCGAAGCGGCGTAAGAACCAAATTGAGCAGTCTCTTGATTCAAGAATGTTTTTGGTGCTGACCCACGTAACCATGTAGTTTGGCTGTTAAACTCTGCTGAACCATTCCCAAAGCCTGCATGAGTGATGCCTAGAATGCCATTAGTTGTAGAATTGGAATGAGGGAGATTTGTAAATGCAGGGCTCTTGAGATTTAGCCTGTCTCTCATAAATTCAAGAGCAAATTCCTCACCGGTCTGTATTGAATAATTGAGGACCGGTTTAACGTCTGATTGTGTTCTATTAGCATACATGGTATCGAGATAGCCCTGCATTACTGACTGAGATCCATGCTCATTTCTAGGTTCCATGCTATTGTAAGGAATCTGATTGAGAAATCTTGATTGTTCCATCATGCCATTTTTTTGTCTCTTTACAACAGAATAATACTAAATGAGTACTAAAAATAATCAACTTAGGGTTCTCTAACCTTGAATCATCGAAACATAATTAATAACATTTCAAGTTTGACGTAAAAGCATAAACCCTTAACAACATTTAGAATATGTAACGGAACAAGAAAATGAATCTTTGTACCTGATGGTAACACAATGGTTCAAGATAAGAAACAAAAGGAAACAGCGATTTCAGTGGAGAAACTAAATCACGCCTTTAGAATCTCTATTACTTTGCCCCGTCACGCTATCTTTCCCGGAAAATGACGCCACTTTCACTCTCTCTCTCTCTAAAAACTCCTCTGTTTCTTTCTGCGCCGCTTTTCCGGAACTGCCTTGTATTCTACTGATTCATTTTATAATATTTTCATTTAACCATGTTTGTATTATAGATGTCATTGCTAATTATTATTCTTCCTATCCCATATCATAAATCACTTTGTTAAAAAGTAATTATCTTAAATTATAAATTCTTTTTCATTTATAATGTAATATTAATAATATTTTTAATATACTTTTGAATATTTATTATTATTTATTTTTATAACTCTTTTAATTTCTTTCTTTTATGTAATTATGAAGAGTATTATTTTAAAGTTATATATAATTTATTTATTTTTAAAGTAATAATCAAATTTTTTAATTCGTGTGAAATGTCAAAAATATAATTTTTTTTTAAACTAACAATGTAATAATTTTTATTTACCAAATAAATCATAGTTTCAAAAATATTACCAAAATGGCAATGTTTGAAAATCAATCAACGTGCATTCGCCAATTGGTTTGGCGAATTAGGCCAACCAATCTACAAGGGATTCGCCAATTGGTTTGGCGAATGGGTTTGTTTGTGGGGTTTCGCCCATGCAATTGACGAATTGGTTTGTGTTTTAGGGTTTTCGTTTTCATATTTACAGTTTTAAAATTTAATTGTTTTTTGATTTTAATTATTATTATTATTAACCATAAAATATATAAATTTATAATCTAATTAATATTAATATAATTAATATTAATTTATAATATAATTTATAATGTCATTAAAAATACACGAACAAAAATATAAATATAATGAAAATTTCAAAAAAAAAACTAATTAATATTAATTTATAATATAATTTATATTTTGATTTTGATTTTAATTATTTTTATATTATTAATAAACTTAAAAAAATTAAGTTTAAAAGGTTAAATTATTTTATGAAATTATAAATTTAAAATAAATTGGTTTGCTTGCTAAATTGCCCAGCTTGGGTTTTAAACTTTCCTTATATATTTTTGGGGTGACATTCATCAATGAATGTATAGCCACCCTAGTGGTAATCACTTTGTCATCAAATGCGCATTTCACCTTGCTACCTTGGGTTTGATCCCTGAGGAGGATCAATCCTTTTGTATAATATGTTTTTGCTTTTTTTTGCATTTTATTTTCACTTGTTGTGATGTATTTGCGCACTAAGTTATCATTTTTTAATTATCATTTTTTTTCCTATAAATACGAGCTCAAACACATGTTTGTTTTCACAATATTATTTCCTAAAAGACTAAAGTGGTAGTGCGGTTTGAGTTGAGTGGAGTCCATAATGTCTGCATTTCTAAATCAACGTTCTTCTTCTTCGCCATCAGCATCAGAGGAACCTTTTCCAACGTTTGATATAATGAAAAGAAATGCCCTTGTGGTGTTTTCAGCAACAAAGCCTCCGATGAAGGTGCTCCTGTGGAATACGCAGACGTTGGAGCACTTGCACAGGGAACTGAACCGCTGGCTAGAAGGGGATATTGTTCCAGGAGAAAAGATTAGGAAAATTGAGAGGTTGGTGGAGAAGACCGATAGAAACGGAGTTACTCGTGAATGGAGAAAAGTGGAAAATGATGTCGGCGTCCTTGTGATGATATTGACACCAAAGGAGATAAAGTTGATGGTCGTGATATCGTAGACAAATGAAAGTTAACTCTGCTTATAATAGAAGGAAATTTATGAAAGTTAACTCTGCTTGTAATAGAAGGAAATTTGTAGTTACCTCTGCTTGTAATAGCATGAAATTTGATTTTAATCAAATGAAAGTTACTATTGAATTAAATGGACACGTTTACAAATGAAACTATGATCTGCTGCTCGGTCCTACGTTTGGACATGTCGTACGATTGTGTCTTGGTTGCCGACACGAACTACACAATCTCACTAGCTTATCCGAGGTATCAATCTCTGTTCGTATGCGCGTGCTGTTAGGCCGACCCTTCTTTTTTCTGCGCATCAAGTCATTATGCCAAACAATTTAGCCTTCGTATTCCGGCCAATAGTCTTCCTTTGCCAACACTTGAAAACTGCATGAGTAGACATTGCATAGACTTATGACTTGGTGAACCGCAGAAAGAAGGTTGGTTGGGTCCTAGCGCGCCTTCGAACAAGCTGCTATGACATGAGAGCAAGGCATACGGAATGCTTGAAACTTTCCACAATCACACCAGCTCTTATCTAATTCAACATGATAACATCCCCTGGGCCTTCCTTCATTGTGATCTATAGCCTCGGCAACACTGAACCAACCAGCTATACGGTCAAATATTGTGACCACGTGGGTGTTGGCTTTGGCAGCTTCGTCTTTCATGAATTTCATTGCAGTGTCGCTGTACAGCTGACCCGATTGTAATACCGAACCCCACTTCGCACGTCTGCTATCAAAAAGTGATCCCATCCTAAAATAGGTTGCCTTTACCAAAGCAGTTATTGGGAGGTTTCGAATTCCCTTGAAAACAGAATTCATTGACTCGACGAGGTTGGTTGTCATGTGGCCCCATCGCACCCCATTGTCGTATGCCCGCGTCCATTTCTCCCTATCAATGCCGTCAATCCATCTTAATGCATCCGCGTTGTTCAGTCTAATCTCGTCACGGTAGTATCTGAATGTTGGTTCAGTTAGTGCATACCCCGCGTTCACAACCTTCTTCCGCAGCGTCCTGTCTTTGATCTCCCTCATGAAATTTTGGGCAATATGCCTTATGCAATAGACGTGGGTCGATGGAGGATCCTGCCAACCGTTGTCATGGTTGTTGTAAGCACTCTCAATGGATGGGTGTCGATCGGAGATCAAACATAAGTTAGGTTGGGGAGACACATATGGCCGTAGGTTTTTTAAGAAAAAACTCCAACCCCCAACAGTCTCCCCTTCAACTATGGCGAAGGCTATCGGGAAAATGTTGTTGTTCCCGTCTTGTGCCACAGCCATCAGAAGTGTGCCCTTATATTTCCCGTAAAGCCAAGTTCTGTCTTGTGCCACATGCCAACATATACCCCCTATCAACAACAACCACCTTACATGCCACCAATCCAATCCCAACCTCAACCATCTAACCAGTACAGTCCTGATATGTCTTTTGATCCTACCCCTGCCACCTATATCTCGAACAACTCATTCGACCCTACCCCCTCTAACTACACCTCCAACCACCCATTATTTAACTACCACACCCCACAACAACCAACACACCTAGACCAACCCAACTCCATGTACACTTTCAGACAACCATACCGTCCATACTCCACCCACCCTCCCCGACAATCGTACGAAAACATGGGCATTGGCCTTGACTACGGAAGTGCATGTGAAATGGGACCTCCCGGCTATTAGGGTCAAATGATGCAAGATCTAGCTGATACGCCGGGGCCGTCCCAACAGAACCCTCCACCACAACTGAACACACAACATCCTGACACACCACAACAACCTCGTCGAAGACCTCGTCGCAACACGCGTCCCCCCCAATGTGGCACCGGTGGTCACTTGGATAGAGCCGATCATTAGGTTTTTTTTTTTGTAATTTTCATTATATTTATATTTTTGTTCGTGTATTTTTAATTACATTATAAATTAATATAATTTCATTTTATTATCACTTTATGCTTACAAATATATTTCAATTATATTAATATTAATTATATTATAAATTAATATATTTTATGGTTAATAATAATAATAATTAAAATCAAAAAACAATTACATTTTAAAACTTTAAATATGATAATTAAAACTATAAAACTTTAATATGATTTTCTCTAAAAATATGATAATTTTAAAACTTTAAAACTTTAAAATATATTATATGGTAATTAAAAGAAAACTGAAAAACGAAACAAACCCTAAAAACTAAACCTAATTCGCCAATTGCATGGGCGAATGCCCACAAAAACAACACTGTCGCCAATCCATTTGGCGAATTGGTTCAAACCCAATTTGGCATATTTCGCCAATTCGTCTGGCGAATGCATGTTGATGCAATTTCAAACCTTGCCATTTTGGTAATATTTTTGAAACTATGATTTATTTGGTAAATAAAAATTATTACATTGCTAGTTTAAAAAAAATTCTCAAAAATATCATATAACTTAGAACGGAGGTATTGATTAAAAAATTAATTAAAATAGTTTTTTTCAAATAAGAATAAAATTTATTAAAATATTTTATTAAAATGAGAATATTTTAACTTACCTTATATGTTCCTATTATACTATGCAAAATTTCACAAATACCCTTTGTTTTCGGAAATGCATCTTTGAACGCGCTAAAAAATTCGTTAAAATATTTCAGAGATGCATCTTTGAACACGCCAAAAAATTCGTTAAAATATTTCAGAGATGTATCTTTGAAACATTTTGGAGGTTAAGTCGTATTAGACTCTTCTCCTTCTTCATTTTCCATTTTACTTAAACGCAACTTAACATTTCTCAAATTTCTTCTATGTACCAAGTCAAAATTGATTCAACAAAACTCAAGGGAACATCAATCTTCATTTGTAACATAATTCAACTTCATCAAAAACAACAATTTCTTGTAATTGTTTCAAGTTTTTAATAAATTTTTGAGTTTTGGTGTAAATGAGTATAAATCAATGATTAGGGTTAGAAATAAGTAGAAATTGCATTTAAGATAGTTTAGCAATAGTGTATTAGTTGTTTGTTGGCTAAAAATGATTATCAAAAAATAAAATTTAGTTTGCATGTGGTACATTACGCCATTGACGCAACTTTTGAGTTGCAGAAAATTCTAGAGATGCATCTCCAAAAAATTTCAACGTTTAACTTTCTACAGAAAATACTGGAGATGCGTCTCTAGAAATTTTCAACGTATTAATTTTCTCCAAATCCGTAGATGCATCTCCAGAATTTCCTACAGTATTTTTTTTACTTTATTGCTTGTAGGTTGTTTGTCTGCACTAATAGTCTGCCTTACTTTAACTTACAAGCATAATGGCTGATAGACACGATAGAATGAGGTATGACATGGTTGCTCAGCATGCATATGTGTCGCTACTCCAAAATGCAACGACGGAGAGGCAAAAATGGAAAGACAGAAGAGTTATCATCGAACTTTATTTATCCCATAAGGGGAAGGGAAAACATCGAGAAAACCTCAAGAAAGAAACTGATAAGATGGTCTCACAACCAAGAGAAAGGGTTCGGAAGCCGATTATGCAAAGGGAAGGTATAAGGCACCCCTCGCATCTATCGTACTCGATGGGAACCATTTGTTTGTCTATGTGTGAAGATATTTGCTAAAGATTATTGTTATAAAGAGTGTTCCAAGGGATAAAGAGAAGGGCTAGAAACAGGGAAAAGAGAGATAAAGGGGAAGAAGAGACTCGGTAGGACCTCCCGGTCTTATGCCTACGTATTCTCAACGGGTATGAGAAAGTCAGAGTTAACATAGTTCGGGAACTACAGTTAAAAGATAGGAAAGTGTGTTCGGCGAGGATTGGGGCCCCCGTGCCTACGTATCTTCACTTAAAAGACATGAAGAATCAGACCAGTCGTAGTTCGGCCTACGGTTGACTGGGAAGTTCTGGTAGATGATGCTAACATATGCATTCTAGCAGTTAGGTGTATTATAGCTCGCTTGTGGAGTCTTAGGCATTACCTATTTACGGTAGAACGAACGTATCATGTCCTTCTCTGAGGGAGAACATGGGACTAAAGGTGGAAAGGAAATAAGAGTGCTCCCTAGGATCATCGCAATCATATGCCTACGTATTCTCAACAGGTATGAGAAATTAGAGCAACCATAGTTCGGCCTACGGTTGATTGGGAAGTTCTGGTAGACGATGCTAACATATGCATTCTAGAAGTTAGGTGTAATGCAACTCACTTGTGGAGTCTTAGGCGCTACCTATTTGCGGTAGAACGGACGTAGCAAGTCCTTCTCTGAGGGAGAACGGGGGACTAAAGGTGGAAAGGAAAGAAGAGTGCTCACTAGGATCATCGCAATCCTATGCCTACGTATTCTAAACATGTATGAGAAATCAGAGTAGTCGTAGTTCGGCCTACGGTTGACTGGAAAGTTATGGTAGACGATGCTAACATATGCATTTTAGCAGTTAGGAGTATTGCAGCTCGCTTATAGAGTCTTAAGCGTTACCTGTTTGCAGTAGAACGGACATAACATATCCTTTTGAAAAGAGATAGTTTTCGCCATCGAGGCAAGATGTCACATTTGACTTGTGAAAGTTATTTTTAGGGTGAAATAGGTCCTCGGATAGTAACCCTTTGCAGGTAGTACCCAATTCTTTATCTCAAGAGATTTATTATGAAAATGGTGTGGCGAATACGGTCATGTCTTCGTATTGAAAGACGAGTATAGAGACCACACACTCTATAGTGAGTATCCTGATACTCGGAGAGGAAGAAATCTGCATTCAATCCTCTCTCTTTAGTTCAATAAAAAGAGAACTTCATTCTCTTATTAAAGATGTTTTGATCTTGAATAATAAGTGTTTTACAACAGTAAACCCTAAAGGTAATGTCAAGCACTCGGGATAGGAGAAGGCCTTCGCCTAACCATTCCATAACCATCTGAGTTTATTAGGAAAAGAGTTTTTGAAAATGCACTTGGGACAAGACCAAGGTTTTTAGGTTCACAGAGGCAAAAGAAATAGAGAAAAACTTTGAAAAGAAAGGGTGGTGAAATGGTTTAACAGTTTGTTGAGAAAATCTGCTTGACGTTGGATCAAGGTATTGACTTATATTTGTGTGCAAAACTGTGGTGGAATGGAAGTGGGTTTGAAAATGGCTCGACGACGAGTCGAGGGTCTAGATTGAAAACGAAACCGGCTTGACGACGAATCAAGGGTTAAGGTGTGAGAAACGATACTAGTCCCTGGGGGTGCTCCTAATATCAAAACCACAATGAAGTGTGACAGTGTGTGCGATAGGTTGATGGCGAATGCGGACGAGCGCTTGATTTACAAAGGGGTGTTTGAAAATGGCTCGATGACGAATCGTGAATTACTTTGAAAAAAGGTTTAATCTACGCTAGTCCCTGGGGGTGCTCCTAGAAGATAAACCACAGTCAAAGAAATACGAAAGTGTACATTGAAAATGAGAGAGGGGTACATGCAAATTACATGGGATTGCGCGAAATAAAAGGTCTCATTGTCAGGTAGCCCAAGAGAAAGTCGTGTGTGTGCAATGTGTCCTATACTACGCTTTGAGAAAAAGTCGGGCACAACTCCAAGCTATGGTTTGTGACAACGTCAAATGATCCGCCACTCGGGCAAACAACCAACAGTCCACCAATTTAGAATTTTATGGTTTCGATAGTTATTAGGTGTTTTGAAAGAATGTGAATAAGAGAAGAAAAGAATATGAATATATACAAGATATGAATAATATAAAGGATATATAACAATATATACAAGAATATTCACAATAATATATCAAGATATCAACGAGTATATAAACCAGATAATATAATCGAGATAATATTGACTGAAAGTAAAATAGTGTATATTTGACTGAAAATAAAGTAGTTGTATATTGACGGAAACTAAAGTTAGTGGTTAGTCGATTTATGAATTGAATTGGTACGAAATGTAACGCTAAACCGTTGTAGCTCGACTTATAATGAAATTCAAACTATAGGAGGTTGCGTAAATTGATATTTGTGCTAAAAGTAAGATAGAGAAATGATATTGAGGATCATTCTCGGATTAAATCGTGTTGCACGGACAAAAGAAAGATGGGATCACGCCTTAATCACAAACTCGTATTAAATAATCGAGGGTAACCTCTCACGATCCCAAAGTATAGAAAAATGATCCAAATGATCATTTTCTATATATTTGAAATAATGAAGGTTATCAACCTCGAGAATTAACATTCATGAATCGAAAGACTTCATAGATCGGAAAATGAAATAAAATCGAAATGAAGAAGAAAATGAGAATAGAAAAGAAGGTGGTCTCGGATAAATTATTATCTATCAATAATTTGACCGATAACAACTTACAGAGGTCTCGTCATCGACCGAAAACGATAAAAAATGAGTAAAATCGAAAATGAAAGGTCAAAAGAAAATTGGTCTCGGATTTATTATTATTTATCAATAATTTGACAAACAATAATTTTGAGGTCTCTCAATCGACCGGAAAAAAAAAACGGAAAAAAAAGATAACCATATATCTAACAAAAGAGTTTTCTAAAAAAAAAACTAATTGAAATTTCTTCCAAAAATGATTAACAATTATTAAAGTATTAATAAAAAATTCCATCACCAAAAGTAATTGCTAAAAATAAAAAGAAATACAAAAAAAACAAAATTAAAAAGAACCAAGAAAATATGGAGGGGGGGGGGGGTATTGGGTCAGATTATGTGGTGTGAATATGAGAAGGGATCATATGGGCCCAAGGCCCATCACCCTTCCAAAAAAAACGCTGAACTAAGAAGAAGAAGAAAAGGGAAACTGGATACAAGCCCAATCCACTTAGAGGTTCAAAACACGGTTTAATCTCAGCTTATGCAAGCGAGATCACCATTTTACACAACAAACAACAACATCAGTTTCTTATCTATTCAATCGAAAGAAAAAGGCAGAGATTCCAAAGGTCAAAACTATCAACGCCGAACAGAACAACGACTTGAAACGACTCCGATCCAACCTTCTATTTGCGGCACCTTCTCTCCGCTCGCAGTTCCTCTGTCTCATCATTCATTTCAGGTTTAGATTTCAGTCGATTTGTGGTTTGGAAAGTGTTGGAAAATTGCAAAACGAAAAAAAAATTGTGAAAGAATGGGCTTCGACGGGTATGATTTTGGTTGAAGGTTGAAGGGTATCAAAAGAGCAATGAATTTGGGTGAGGAGTTGATAGAGGTTGTTGATGAAGAGCTGGATGGAGGATGTGAAGGGGATTCGACGAAGATGAAGATCAGGTTCGACGAAGATTTGGGGATTGTTATTGTGGGTGAAGAAAGTTGGGCGTTTGTAGTTTGTAGTTTGAAGATTTGAAGAGTTTGTTTTAGGTGACTTTTCAGTTCATCTCCTTTCCTCTATTTCTGTTTTCACTCTCTTCCCTCTTCTGCAATTCTAGTTTGAGGTGGGTTTGCAGGTTCTGGAAAAAAAATGTTTTTTTAAGTCGAAGAAATATTGAAGGAGTTAGAAAAGGTAGATAAATCCAGCGGAGAGAAATGAATCGTAGGGAAGCATCGAAAGTTTGAAGAAGGTTTAGTGTTGTGTTCTTGGAAGAGTTTTTTATGGTTTGTGTTTTTCATGAAAACTGTTTAATGGTTTGAAACAGATTTGAAGGTTTTGTGAAATATGTGGTTTGCAGGTTTATTGATGTGGTGAAGAATTGATTTCAGAATCGTGAGGCTGCAGGTGAATTTCGTCGTACCTCCTTGAGGTGTGGTTTATACGACTGGTTTTATTGATGGTGGGCCATGGCTTACTGCATTTTTTTATGAATTTGTTTTGGAGTGGTAAGTTGGCAGTATGGTTTTTGCTACAAGAAGTGTAGGCCTTACGCTTTTGCAGGTGTACTAAAAATATGGAGATTCTGTTCAAACAGATTATATTGCTCCAATTGTAAATTGTAATTGCAATGAGTCATGGGCTTACGTCTACCCCCCCCCCCCCCCCTTTGCATTTTTTAATGGGTTTAAAAAAGAAATTAATGGGCTTTTGTCACTTGCAACTTATTTATTACTATTATTTAATTTTTAAATAATACTTGCTTTTTGATTCACAACTAAATCCAAATTTTAATCCGAATATCTTACGAATCCAATTCTGTCATTCTTGAAATTCTCACGTGGATATATCTCTAAATATAACCCATAAGTCAAACTTGCTCTTTAAGTGCATTATGACATTGTCCCACAAATCAATCTTGAATCACTCCCGAACTAAGAATAGACGAATGCCTTGAATCAAGAGACCTCTTTGAATCTGACTTGAACAAAGAAAATGGAGTCATCTCGAATTAATGTCACTCGAATCGCAGCTGAGCCAAATTCTCGCAGCTTTGGGATCAGAGGAATCAACTTAATATGAACTGCACCAAATCTCTAAATTGGGAGTGATCTAATCACAAAACGTCTGCACTCATCATAACCTGATAGCTTAACTTGCACACAGATGACTTGAACTGGCCCAGAAACCCTAGCTAAATCCTTAGTCATGATGCATGCTTTAATGCACCCTGAAAACATGATTCTTCTATACCTGACTTGCCATGCATCCAAACTTACCTGACCAAGAAACTTTAAGTCAACACCACTCAACTTCGCCCCACGATTGCTGAGTTACTTTGAATTTAATCTTACACATCCTGATCAGGAACAAACCTATTTTTTGAATTTTTCGAGTATGAGGAGTGGATGGATGTACAAGTGAAAGCTATATAGGTAGGATGTTAGAACATAAATTGGTGTTTTATATTATCTTTATGTGTTGATGATAACTCTAATGAAATTTTGTATTAATAAAATATATACTCTAATTTTGTTCAAGTGTTTTGTGTTTCAGATATTAAAATAAATATCATTATGGAAGCAAAATGCATCTGAACAGCAAGTTACGCAAAACTCTGAAGCATCAGAAGCAACTCATCATAAGACTCTGAGCACTGCCAGAAGAGACTCTGAAGCAGAAGTTGCAGAAGCATCTGAAGCGTAGCTGAAGATTTTGTATGAAGAGTTAAAGCATTATTTCAGAAGACTCTGAATGTACTTTACGCTGCAAGTACAGAGGCTCTGATAAACAAGTATGTTATGATCAGATCACTCACATTGAAAGCACTATTGCTGCAACTCTGATACCATTGAATCTGATCTGAAGAACAAGAAGCACATCAGAGGATCTGATGTTGTTTGCATTTGAAAAGATGTCAGCACGTGAATAGACTTGGTATTATTCTCAACGTCCTCTCCAACGGAAATGTTCCTTATTTGTGATAGACACAAGGATTCAGGAAAAAGGCATTTCTCTGAACATTCTACTTGTGAGAAAGGAAAAGTCATGTGAAGACAAAAGGCTACAGCTACTCTACTTGCACAGTCTTCAAGCATTGGACTCTCTGCACTATAAAAGGAAGTCTTCAACATCTCTTCAAGGCTAACGAATTACCAACGAACTATTGATAAACTCATAGAAATTATTCATACAATCTTTCTTATTCAAAGCTGAATAGTTTTATCATTCATTCTTAATCTTGTGTAAAAAATCACAGTTGTGATTAAAGCTTGTTAGAAGCAAACTCAAACACACTTGTTAGTTTACATTTATTTGTAAAGGTTCCTTAATAAGACTAAGTTGTGGTCAGTAGTTCTTGAGAAGACTAAGACAATTGTTCTTAGTGTTTGACATTGTAATCAGTTTGACTATAGTGGATTAAGTCCTTGTGGAGAAAGGCAAATCACTCTTGATAGGGTGGACTAGATTAGTTGAGTTCAACGAACCAAGGTAAAAATCATTGTGTTTTTATTTGCCATAATTTTTTATAAACCCTTATTCAACCCCCCCCCCCTTTCTAAGTGTTTTTCTCACCTTCAGTTGGCATCAGAGCTCCGGTTCTGTTAGTGCTCTCACTTCACTGTGAATAGAAAAGATCCAGTTGAGAAAACTCTTGATATATTTTTTGGTTGATACATTATGGCTGAAGCTTCAACATTCAACGACAATAGATATGAAGACAGAGATAGAATCAACACCAAACCCCCTATGTTTGATGGGGAGAAGTTTGACTACTGGAAAGACAGAATTGAAAGCTTCTTTCTAGGGTATGATGTTGATCTTTGGGATTTAGTCATGGATGGCTATGTTCACCCCACTGATGGGGATGGCAAAAAGATAGACAGAAAATCTATGACTGAAGCTCAGAAGAAAGAATTCAGGAATCATCATAAAGCAAGGACCATCCTATTAAATGCAATATCTCATACAGAGTATGAAAAAATAACAAACAGAGATATTGCATTTGATATGTTTGAATCTTTGAAGATGACTCATAAAGGGAATTCTCAAGTCAAGGAGACCAAGGCTCTGACGCTAATCCAGAAATATGAAGCCTTCAAAATGGAGGAATCTGAATCAGTAGAAGTTACGTTCTCTGGATTCCAGATTCTCACAGCTGGCTTGAAAGTTCTGGACAAGGGTAACTCTACTGCTGATCATGTTAAAAAGATCATCAGAAGTTTGCCAATCAGATGGAGACCAACGGTCACTGCTCTGAAGCTAGCAAAGGATCTGAACAAGATCACGCTGGAGGAACTGATTAGCTTTTTGAGGAGTCATGAGATTGAACTTGAAGAAGATGAGCCTCAAAAGGAAGGTAAGTCAATTGCTTTAAAGTCTAACAAATTTGTTAAAGCGTTGCAGGTTATAGAAGAAAGTTCTGAAGAATCTTCTTCTGAAGAAGAAGATGAATTATCCCTGCTGTCTAGAAGGATCAACAAACTCTAGAAGCATAAACAGAGGAAGTTCAAGAACTTCAGAAAACTAGATCAACGTAAAGAGGCTTTTGGACATAGAAGATCTGGAAAGAAAGAGGTTGTCTGCTATGAATGCAAGGAACCTGGGCACTACAAGAACGAATGCCCAAAGCTTCAGAAGGAGAAGCCAAGAAGGAAGCATGAGCATAAAAAGAAAGTTCTGATGGCAACCTGGGATGATTCAGATGCATTTGAATCTTCATCAGACTCAGATGAAGAATGTGCAAACATGGCACTCATGGCTGATGTAGAAGACCATGCAGAAACATCTGGATCAAAATCAGAACCAGAATCAGAATCAGACTCTGAGGAGGTATTTTCTGAACTTTCTAGAGCAGAACTTATTGAGAGTTTATCTGAAATGTTGGAAAACTATAGTAAGATTAAGCTCAAATACAAGAAGCGTGAAAACAATCTTGTATCTGAAAATGATCTTCTGAAGTCAGAAATTGCTGAGCTTAAGGCAAACAATTTGAAAATTAAAAATGATTTAGAAAAAGCTCAACAAGATTCTGAAGTTGAAATTAAGTCAAAATCTAAAAATATTTTAGAAGAATATGACTATAGTTTTCAGAGATTTCTGGCAAGAAGCCTAGAGAGAAGCAAGATGGCTTCAATGATCTATGGTGTAAGCAGAAATAACAGGAAGGGTATTGGATATGAATCTTCTTCTGAGAAAGATTTAAATACAACATATGTTGATAAACTTATCATTAAGCATACTCCTCTGTATTCTACTTTTAAGTTTGGTCATCTTAATGATATTAAACACACACGTTCTAGTCAGAACATTCCTGTGTTTAAACCTAAAGCTAGTCAGAACAAACCTGCTGTTAGAAGACAGAAGTTCAGACAAAACTTTAAGGCAACTAACCCTAAAGGACCCAAAAAGATCTGGGTACCTAAAGACAAAATAATATCTATTGCAGGCATCTTTAGCAGCAAAGTCAAAACACCAATCTTGGTACCTGGACTCTGGTTGCTCGCGTCACATGACGGGAGAAAGGTCTATGTTCCAAAGCCTGGAACTTAGATCTGGAGGAGACGTCAAGTTTGGAGGGAACCAAAGAGGCAAGATAGTTGGCTCTGGAACTATTGGCAATGGTAATCTTCCTTCCATTTCTAATGTCTTACTTGTTGAAGGATTAACACATAACTTATTGTCTATAAGTCAATTAAGTGACAATGTTTATGACATAATCTTTAATAAAAAATGTTGCAAGGTTGTTAGTCAGAAGGATGGCTCAATCCTATTTAATGGAAAGAGGAAGAACAACATTTATAAAATCAATCTTTCAGAACTTAAGGTTCAGAATATAAAATGCCTTATGTCTGTTAATGATGAGCAATGGGTCTGGAACAGAAGATTGGGTCATATTAGTATGAGACATATATCTCAGATTAATAAACTCAATCTGGTTAGAGGACTTACTCAGTTGAAGTTCAACTCAGATGCTCTTTGTGAAGCATGTCAAAAAGGAAAATTTTCAAAATCTTCTTTTAAAACTAAAAATGTTGTTTCAACCTCAAGACCATTAGAGTTACTTCATATTGATTTGTTTAGACCAATGAAAACTGCATCCATCAGAGACAAGAAGTATGGATTAGTCATTGTTGATGACTACAACAGATGGACGTGGGTGAAATTCCTAAAACACAAGGATGAGTCACATTCTGTGTTCTTTGACTTCTGCAAACAAGTCCAGAATGAAAAAGATTTTAAAATTGTTAAAGTCAGAAGTGATCATGGTGGCGAATTTGAAAACAAATATTTTGAAAAATATTTTAATGAAAATGGCATTGCTCATGATTTCTCCTGCCCTAGAACTCTACAACAGAATGGAGTTGTAGAGAGGAAAAATAGAACATTGCAAGAAATGGCCAGAACCATGATCAACGAGACTAATCTGGCAAAACATTTTTGGGCAGAAGCAATAAACACAACTTGTTATATTTAGAACAGAGTGTCTGTAAGACCTCTTTTGGAGAAGACTCCCTATGAATTGTGGAGGAATAGAAAGCCAAACATTTCTTATTTCCATCCTTTTGGATGTGTATGTTTTATGTTGAATACTAAAGAGAATCTGAACAAGTTTGATTCTAAAGCACAAAAGTGTTTCATGCTTGGGTATTCTGAACGCTCTAAAGGCTACAGAGTATACAATACTGAAACACAGATTGTGGAGGAATCTATACATGTTAGATTTGATGATAAGCTTGAAAATCAAAAGCCAAAGTAGTTTGAAAGTTCTGCAGATAGAGAAGTAATTCTCACAGACTCTGAAGGCTCAGAGGCAGAAAAGGCTCAAGTGAAAGAACCAGAAGTAACGCCAGATGCAACTCCATTGGCTGCTCAGATGAACAATTTGAATATTTCTGAAGAACCAAATGTTAAGGGATCATCATCCAGAATCAAGGCCTCTCATCCAGAGGATGTGATAATTGGGAAGAAGGATGACCCTATCAGAACAAGGTCTTTCGTCAGATCATCTACAACGTCACTCTTTGGGTTGGTGTCTATCATTGAACCAACTTCTGTTGATGAAGCTCTGAATGATAATAAGTGGATACTCGCTATGCAGGAGAGCTAAATCAATTCACCAGAAATGACGTCTGGGATCTGATACCAAGACCAAAAGAATTCAATATTATTGGAACCAAATGGGTCTTCAGAAACAAATTGAATGAGCATGGAGAAGTTGTAAGAAACAAGGCAAGGCTGTTTGCTCAAGGGTATAGTCAACAAGAAGGAATTGACTACACAGAGACTTATGCTCCTGTGGCTAGGTTAGAGTCTATACGCCTACTCATTTCTTTTGCTGCACAAAATAACATCACTCTTTATCAGATGGATGTTAAGAGTGCCTTCTTAAATGGAATTATAGAAGAGGAAGTTTATGTTCACCAACCTCCTGGCTTTGAAAATGATAAATTTCCAGAACATGTTTTCAAACTTAAAAAATCACTCTATGGTTTAAAACAAGCTCCCAGAGCTTGGTATAAGAGATTGAGTAATTTTCTTCTGGAAAAGAATTTTATCAGAGGCAAAATAGATACAACTCTCTTCTGTAAATCATTTAAGAAAGATTTGTTAATTTGTCAAATTTACGTGGATGATATTATATTTGGATCTACCAATATTACGCTGGGAAAGGAGTTTGCTCTTTCTATACAGGCTGAATTTGAGATGAGCATGATGGGAGAACTCAGATTCTTTCTGGGCATCCAAGTCAATCAAATTCCAAAATGCACTTACATACATCAGACTAAGTATATGAAGGAGCTTCTGAAGAAGTTTAACATGCCTGAAAGCAAATCAGCAAAGACTCCTATGCATCCCACAAGCATTCTTGGTAAGGAAGAGGTAAGTAAGAAAGTAGATCAGAAACTCTACAGAGGTATGATTGGTTCTCTTCTGTATCTGACTACTTCTAGACCTGATATTCTATTCAGTGTTTGTCTGTGTGCAAGATTCCAATCAGATCCTAGAGAATCTCACTTAACAGCTGTTAAGAGGATTCTAAGGTATCTGAAAGGTACTACTAATGTGGGTTTGTGTTACAGAAAATCTGATGATTATAAATTAGTTGGATTTTGTGATGTTGACTACGATGGAGATAGAGTTGAAAGAAAAAGTACTTCTGGAAGCTGCCAGTTTCTTGGAAGTCATCTGATCTCTTGGTTCAGTAAGAAGCAACCCACTATTGCGCTTTCAACAACAGAAGCAGAATACATTGCTGCTGCTGGTTATAGCACTCAGATGCTCTGGATGAAGAGTCAACTAGAAGACTATCAGATCCATGAGAGTAACATTTCAATCTTCTGTGATAATACTTCTGCTATATGTTTGTCTAAAAACCCTATTTTACACTCTAAGGCAAAACATATAGAGATAAAACATCACTTCATCAGAGACTATGTTCAGAAGGGTATTATCGGTTTAAACTTTGTTGATACAGATCATCAGTGGACTGATATTTTTACAAAACCCCTTGCTGAAGATAGATTCAAATTTATTCTGAAAAATATAAGTATGGATTTCTGTCCAGAATAAAATGTTTATCAGAAGAAAATTTTCTCAGATGAAAATGTTTTAACTCTGAAGTATTACATCTATTCATTTATTGCTTATTATTTTATTTATTGTGTGCAAATCTGAACTAACAAGCCTCAGAGGATTTGAACGTTGGCTAACGTTTCATTTCTCAAAGAAGTTTTAGAAGCACATGCAAGCAAACACGTGTCACTCTAGATCTGAAAAGGTGGAATGCACAATACTGAATTGACGTTTGAGGTACTATTTTTGAATATTGAGTTTCTCGTTTCCCCCCAATTGTCAGAATCATTTATTGCTTGAAATGATTATATTCTTTTCATTAAATGCTAAGTGGTAAGCGTGTTGAACGTGTGACTCTTATGTGCCCTAATTTCTTCTATAAATGCCACAACTTTACACATTTCACACTTTTCACTCTCACGAACACCTTGTATGCATTTCTTCCTGTTTCATTGCTTTCATCTCTCTCTCAAACCCAAACATCTCCGTAACCCTAAATCTTCAAGAACATCCATGGAAACTTCATCATCAATGTCTGCTCAGTTCCAATCTTCAATGGTTGTTGTTTCTTCCTCAAACATGGGTGTTGTTGCGTTTAAGGAACCTATTAGAACATTACTCACACATGTTGATAAGTTAGAAGTTTTGTGTGAATCAATTGTTAATTTTGAATCGTTTGCTGAAAATGGGTATGATCTTCGTCCCATTGTTGATGCACAGTGTTGGACCAAGTTTTTTAATAGGCTGATGGGATCAGTTTACCCTCGTCTGGTAAAGGAATTTTGGATACATGCTTCTACTTGCCCTAAGTTCATAGTTTCATATGTTCTGGGGAAAGAAATCATAATAATTGAAGATTTGATAAGAAAACTCATAGGGTATGAGGAAACTGATGGAGTCACAAATCTGCCAGCTGGGCGTGTGGATATGACTGACGTGTATAGAGAAGTTTGCTCTTCTGGAGAAGTCTCTAACAAGGTAAAGGATTTGAAGCCAGTTTACAGGATCTGGGCTAAGATTTTCATGGGTTGCATTCATCATAGAAAATCTTCTAATTCTCCAGACTATGTTAACACTGATCAGCTATACTTCATGTATTGTCTGAGTCAGAGTACAAAGGTGGATCTGCCGTATCTTCTGTTTAATCATCTGTGGACATACGTTAAACAATCAAGGGAAGAGGTCAGAACCAAACATCAGAAGATAAGAAACTGGATTCCAATGGGAAGACTTATCTCAGACATTCTGACTGGGAATGGTCTTGTTGGTGATCTAGTAGAAGCTGGATTAAAGGAAGAGTTAGCTTTTGTAATTGGAAAACCTCTGAATGGGAAGAGTCTTCAGAGGATGAAAGTTTTAGAAGAAGTCACTTCTGCACTAAAGAAAATTAATTCTAAAGAGGTCACTCAAAGAAGGATTTCAGTTGATAATTTTCCTATGTTCTTTGCTAATGAACCAAGGGAGATTATTCTGGAGTACATTCCAGAGTGTTTGAAGGATGGAACTCCTCTGCCAGCAAATCTGGTTCAGAAGGCAGGTGAACCTACTCCAGATCTTTATGCGGCCAGACACAAGAAGAAGAGAAAGGTTGATGAAGAAGGATCTTCTAAACCCAAGAGGAAGGCTACTGGTGAAGCTGTTGTTGTCAAACCCAAAAGGGTCAAGAAGCAAAAGGTCAATCCTCCAGAGGCAAGTCTAGATGAGATTCTGGAAACTGTCAAAGAGGTATTAACATTTGATCAAACTCTCCATGAACCTATACCATCACCTTCACCTTCTCCTCCTCGTGTTTCCAAACCAAAGAAACCTTTTGTAACAGTTTCTTCTGTACCCCAACCACAAGCAACTCCATCTGAAAAGTATAACATTGAACCAACACCTTCTCAACCATATGATAATCCCCCATCTGACAATCAAACACCTGCACCACAATAATCATATGAAATTCCCTTATCAAAACCACAAACTTCACAACCTACAGAACCAAAACCAACAGAACAACAACAACCACAACCAAAACAATCCATTCCTTCTAATCCTGAACCAGAAGATATTCAACCATCTGAACCTTTTATACCTGATTCTGTAGTCCTAGATATTCAACCTTTAACAACTCTGGTTGATATCTCTTCCACATCCTGTCATTCATCTGAATCATCTGATTCATCTTAATCTGACTTACCACCAGAAGTTTACTCACCACCCTCACTCCGTGGCTATGAACCTAGAACATCTGAGTTTGTGTCCTTTGCTTCATTCAAACCTCATCCCTCTGATCCCCTTCCATATGGTCTTAAACTCAAAAACTTTTATACCAGAATAGAAGCATCTGACCCTAACACTCCATATAAACCTATTTCTTCAACTATCCTTCCATATGTTCTTCAAGACTACCTAAAACAACAACCTAATATCATTCCATCAGAACCTCTGCATTCTCAAAACTCTGTTTTTACCCCTTATACCTCTACACCTTTTGATGTCATTCCCTCTGCATCAAATTTCAAACAGTTCTTATTTCCCAAATCATCTTCATCCAAATTCAAAAATTTCTTTTCATCATCTGAACATCCTTCATTACCTTCTTATCCTCGTCCCCTGTTCATTATCCCAACCTTTACCATACCACCTCCACCAGAACAACCTAAACCATCACCTCTGAAAGCCTACCTTAAACCTAAATCCAGATTAGATATTGATGCCTTATTTGCTAGTTTCAAGAAAGAAATAAGGATGAGTTTGGACTCTGTTAAGGAGGAATGTATCTCAAGCATTAATCCAGAAGCTTCTGAAGAATGCTGGAATAAGTTCATTGCCAGATTCAACTCTCTGGCTTCTAATCTGAAGACCATTTGCTCTGATGACGCAAAGGTCAGATTTGCTGAAGTTGTCAGACAGACACTATGGAATGTGAACAAATCTCCTACATTGCTTCTTGAGGATGCACCTTCAACTTCTAGAGTTACTGCTACTTCTGAGACTCTTGAAGAATCTGCTCCTGAAGTCACTCTGGAAACCAATCCATTGGCTCTGATGATTGTAGACCAACTGTCTAAATCTGTGCCTCCAGAATCTGCATATGCAATGGTAATTGACTCTGCTCCTACTCCTGCATCTGACTCTGCTCCTGCTACTTCTTCTGAAGTTAAGAAAGAGCATCCAGACTTAGAAGACAAGATTGCTGTGCTGGAAGCTGGTCAATCTGAAATTAAGTCTTGGATGGCAAAACAAGATGAGAAGACAGACAACATACATAAATGGATGGCTAAGCAAGAGGAATCTACTTCTGAGATGACCCACATCCTTAAACTTCTTGCATCTCACTTATCTTAGTTCTTATGTTTGTGCACCTTAAGTGTTTTTTATTTTGTTTCTGCTTTTTCTTCTGAAACTTGTTTTGTTCTGATGTACTCTGATTATCTATGAATGAATATGTTTGTTTGATTATTTGTTTTTCATCTGTTGGTGTTATCAGCTTTATTTGTCTTTACAAGTTTTCTTTTTGATTATGACAAAAAGGGGTAGAAAAAGAAATTATGTTTGTTCATATACAAACAGTTACTAAAATGAAATTCAGACATATCAAATTATATCTAACATTGAATTTTTTAGTGTTTTCAGAACTAATGAGTTTATCTGACAAAATTCATTAAAGTTACCCTGAGAATCCCCAAATCAGATTTTATTCAAACCAGGTTTACCAGGCTCTGATAATTCAAACCAAGTTCTGATTACCAGGCTCTGATCCTAGAAGTTAACCAGGCTCCTGATCTGAAGAACAAGAAGCACATCAGAGGATCTGATGTTGTTTGCATTTGAAAAGATGTCAGCACGTGAATAGACTTGGTACTATTCTCAACGTCCTCTCCAACGGAACTATTCCTTATTTATGATAGACACAAGGATTCAGGAAAAAGGCATTTCTCTGAACATTCTACTTGTGAGAAAGGAAAAGTCATGTGAAGACAAAAGGCTACAGCTACCCTACTTGCACAGTCTTCAAGTATTGGACTCTCTGCACTATAAAAGGAAGTCTTCAACATCTCTTCAAGGCTAACGAATTACCAACAAACTATTGACAAACTCATAGAAATTATTCATACAATCTTTCTTATTCAAAGCTGAATAGTTTTATCATTCGTTCTTAATCTTGTGTAAAAAATCACAGTTGTGATTAAAGCTTGTTAGAAGCAAACCCAAACACACTTGTTAGTTTACATTTATTTGTAAAGGTTCCTTAAGAAGACCAAGTTGTGGTCAGTAGTTCTTGAGAAGACTAAGACAGTTGTTCTTAGTGTTTGACTCTGTAATCAGTTTGACTATAGTGGATTAAGTCCTTGTGGAGAAAGGCAAATCACTCTTGATAGGGTGGACTGGACTAGTTGAGTTCAATGAACCAGGATAAAAATCATTGTGTTTTTATTGCCATAATTTTTTCTACATCCTTATTCAACCCCCCCCCCCCTTTCTAAGTGTTTTTCTCACCTTCATAGGACAAATTTGGGGTATGACATATGCCCATATCTAATTGGCTTAAACCGAGTAAGATGAATTACTATGACATTCATTCTTCCAAGGTAGAATATAATTAGATATGAAGAAGACTTCAAATTTGTCCAAAAGAGAAAGAAGTGTTTGGGAAGTGAAATAACGAATCAATGTCAACCCTCAAGTAAACACTAAGTAACTTGCAAAGGTCGTTATCACCAAAAGGATGATAACAGAGACAATTTAACACCAAAAGGATGACAGACTTATCACCAAAAGGATGATAGTAAACACACGCATACAACCCTGACACCAAAAGGATGCAGGGGTCCATTACCAAAAGGATAATGGAGAACATTCGCACAATCTGGCACCAAAGGATGACAGACCCATCACCAAAAGGATGATATAGCTACACTCGCATAATCTGTAACAAAAAGGATGACAGACCCATCACCAAAAGGATGATATGGCTACACTCGCACAATCTGGCACCAAAAGGATGACAGACCCATCACCAAAAGGATGATAGAGCAACACATAAGTTACTACCACCAAAAGGATGATAATAACTTCCCAATCTTGAAAGCAACCAACACCAAAAGGATGCAGGCTAGGTTGAACTGTCGAGGTTCGGTTATCACCAAAAGGATGATAGTGAGGAAATTGACAAAAGGTCAAGTCCGCTGGAGACAACTCACTGGGGGACGCCCAAGAGGAAGATTGAGTTGAAATAAATCAACGGGGAATGCCCAATAACTCGCCTGGAGGTCATAGCTTTGACAACAAAAGGTTGAAATAACTTTCATGAGGAACGCCCATGAACTTTGAAGAAGGCGCCTCCGAACAGGCTGATTTTTGCTTTAAAACTCTTGATCTTGGTCAACAAAAGGTTGAACAACTTCATGAGGAATGCTCATGGCTTCAAAAGAGATGCCCCTGGCTAGGCTGAGAGTTGCTTGATGACTCTTGAATTTGCCCAATAAAAGGTTGAACAACTTTGTGGGGAATGCCACAATCTTGAAGAAGATGCCCCTGACTAGGATGAATATCATCTTGACAACTGATCAACCTCGGTTTGAAACAACTTCGTGGGGAACGCCCACGACTTTGAAGAAAATGCCCCTGACTGGGCTAAACCTTGTTTTGATATTCTTGAATTTGACCAACAAAAGGTTGAACAACTTTGTGGGGAACACCCACAATCTTGAAGAAGATGCCCTTGACTGAGCTGAATATCATCTTGGAAATCTAGGATTGATCCTGGATCTTGACTCGCATATACGAATGCTTGATTGTAATGATGTTCCATAACGAATGAAAATTCAAATGCAAATGTTGGCGCATAGAAATGCAAGGGCTAGGGAAGTATGATAGGTTGTCATGCATATGGTGAAAGATGCTTATGATATCGAATGCGATGTGCATGATGTATATGATTGCAAACGGGTAATTGGAGATACAAGTGGAGGACACCAACTTGATGGACTTTTGGTAGTTGCCAATGCAAATTGGACTTTGGGTGGGGGGAGCGATTGACTTCCTCGACACGTAATTCATTGAAGACGCCATGTTTGAAGCAGGCGAAGATAATCTTGATGCCCCAAGTCTGAGTACTTGGTAGTTTATTGTAAACTTGCTTCAGAGAAGATTGCAACTCTGCCTGATGGTCGAGACGACCTGGTCTTACCCTAGTCTGAACATGACAATGATCTGCCCCTTATTAACCAGTTCTGAAGTTGAAACTAAACTTCGATACTTTGAAATGACTTGCCCCTACTCGAGCTACTGAATAATTTGCCCTAGCCTATGGGTTTTGAGGTAGCCTTGCTTCGTGTCCGCCATTGAAAGTCAAGTTCCTCTTTGGTTGCCCCTTGTTGGAGTGTCTTTGATGTTTAGCACTGATTTGCCATTAAAATTGCACATTCACAAATGATAATATTAACGTGAAGTTCAATGCAAGTTTTGAAAAGTGTCGTCTACTGATAGTGTCATGATGGTGAGAGACGAATGGACCATTAGTCCAGATGTTGTGCTAATTTTATTGGTGTATAAGATATAGTAAGGATAACGACACCAATGTTGATGATTAACATGTATGTGAGGAGTCAGTTTATGCAACCTCGCAATAGTATGCTTTCAAAACAAACCTCACCTCAATTAGGTCTTTCAAGGGTTGTAACATGGTCTGGTTCACGGTTTAGGAAACAAAGGATATTAGGCTCAAAGTAAGATTCGTACCCACCCCTTCTTCTTGATGAACTCCAGTCCTACATTTAGTTAATTCCGCACACATTTGTCTTTGATAGTGTAAGCTTGATGATTCAAGGTATGCTTGAAATGGCAGTCACCTTATTTTGATTTTGATGGATGTCAGTGACCCTCTTGGTTTGGGTGGCCACTGAATCTTATTTTGTTTTTGTTGAGGGTTTGAGGACCTCTTTTGATTTTTGATTTTTTTTTATCCCTAACTTTTGCATGGACTAATTTCGCTTGTCAAATCCATCGGGATTGCCTTGATTTTTGCCTAAGTCCCCTTTGAGGTGCTTGACTTAGTAGGCATTTGATTTTTTTAGATTTTGTTGGAGGATTGTGACTGCCATGTCATAGGTTATTGATGAACAACCATCACTGTCGCTACTGCGAATATCGGCGCCGACTATGACAGAAGAGTCGCCACTGTGCGTTATTTATCCCACAAGAGGGAAAGGAAACGCTCAGAGTAAACCTAACGCAAAGAGGGAAAGGAATAGTCATCGCAACCAAATCATGGATTCAGGAGTCGGTTACGCAAGGGGAAGGTATTAGCACCCCTCACGTCCGTCGAACTCGACGGGATCCACGCTTGTTTTCTATCTAAAGGTGTGTTATTCTATTTACTCTAAAGGTCTGGGTTAGAAAAGAAAAGAAAATGACTCGGCAAAGTATTGCACTTTATGCCTACGTATTTCCGTCTGGAACGAGAAATCAGAGTCAACGTAGTTCGCCTACCTACGGGAAAGGAGGGGGAAGGTTGCTCGCTAGGATATCGCATCCTATGCCTACGTACTTTCATACAACATGAAAGATCAGAGCAAACGTAGTTCGGGCTATGGAAGACACAAGTCTGTCTGACAGTTTTTTATCTCCTTCTGAAAAGGGTTTTCCTGATTAAGGGTCCAAGCGGACAAAGATGACATTTGAGATTTGTTTTCAGTTTTTTACGAAAGAAATGTTTTTTAGTCTGTTTGCAACTTGTACTGTACTAAAGACTGGTGATCTAAAAGTGACTACGTCGCATGTCACCCTAAGGGTACCATACTAAGCAGCCACATTACTGAAGAGTGACCCTCCAACAACCTTTTCTCAAATAGCTTAAGGCTCGTAACGTACAGCACGCGTTATCCTTATTACTGTGTTTTTGAATTGTTTTGAGATGAGAAGAGAAAGACGCTCTAAAAAGCCTATGGTTGAAAGGGAAACTAACCTAATGTTATCATGCATGGGTCAAAACCTAATGTCTGTCATAATTTCCTCTTGCACAGAAGAAATCTGAGATCCTAGGGGATAAACAACAAAAGACAGCAAGCAATTACAATAAACAGTAAACGGTAAACAGTAAACATGCATGCTATGCAACAATACCAGAGAGGCAAGAGAGAAAACAATAGGCAAGAGGAGACAAGCTCCACCTCAAACCTAGAGGTAATCAACACAAGCAAACAGAAAATACAGAGAAAAACAAAAGACACAGAGGAAGCAGCCCAAGTAGCAGCAACAAACTCCTACAGCAAACAGCAACAGCAGCTCTAAACAGCAAAGTTGATAGCAAAGACTTCATCTTCAAGCAAGCTTCTATATTTAAGCTTCATCAATCTTCAAGCTCCAACAAGCACACTCCAAGAGGAGGATTAATCATCAAGATCAAGTTATAATATTAAGAAACTTAATGACAACCAAAGGAAATCACCAAGAACTCAACATTGCAAATGAAAGGTATCCTCAAAGTTCTACTCACTTGGGCATACCACTCATCCCTCCTAAGGAGATATGGAGCTTCCCAAGGAGGACTTTATGTCATTGGATAGAATAGAGGCAAACAATGCACTCTATGTTTGAAGAAATAATCAAAACTAGGTCTAAGGCACTTCCTAAAACCCTAATTTCCTAAGCTCCTAAGAAACTTCCACAAGAAGAAAAGCCTTCAACTCCAAGCTCCAATCTTCAATCCCAAGCATCTTCAATGAATCCAGAAGCTCCAACAAAAAGAACCCAAGCCTAAACCCACTCCAAAGCAACCAACCAAACCAAACAATCCAAAGCACTCAAGAGAGGAAACCACAAACACAAGCCACTTGCAAAATACAACTAAAATAGAAAATGAAGTTGCAAAAATCTAATAAAATTTCTAGGGGAACATACATGCTTGAACAACCTAGTGTAAAAATATTGAAGCCTAAATCAACTTCTAAGTTATCTAAACAATTCCTACATTGAGATAGGTCAAGGGAATTCACAAGTTTGGGAGGGTCCTAATCTCAATACCTAAAACAGAACCTAATGTTGTTCTAAAATTCTAATAAAAATTCTAGGGGAACATGAATATCTACCCTAAAACATACTAAAAAATCAAAGCCAAACTCATCACCAATTCGAAGAACAAAATTCAACAAAACAGATGGTCAAATATGCAAAATTAAAAAAATTAAACAAAATAAGAAAAATTAAATTAAATTGAAAAATGCATGAAATTACCTTTTGTTAATCCCAGAAAATCATAAATTCCATAAGGATCATGAGGATATTTTTAAAATAATTTTTGGATCAAAATTGGAATTAATATGATTTTTGGAATCAACAAACAATTAAAATAAAACAAAATAAAATAAAAATCAATTAAAAGCCATGAATAATCCACAGCCTTTGGATCAGTTGACAAGTCAAACAATCCAACGCGCCTCATGCTGCCAACACATTTTAATTAAATGCCGCGTTTTGAATTAATCTGGAGTCAACAAAATAATAAGTCTCAGCCACACGATCTGGTGGTCAGTCAATGGTCCAAAGCTGATCTAACGGCTCTCACATTATCTTCTTCACAAATCCAACTCGCCTGAGTGAGAAATAGAGTGGTGGTTGGTGGTGGCCGGAGAAGACTCCGGTTGTCTTCTCCGGTGAGGGTTCAGGTGCAGACAGCCAAAAATGACAAACTATATACCAATTCAACTCAGTTTTTCACGTACATTCCAAATCTCCACTCAAAATTATCCAATTCTTAACGAGTAAGCAAACACGAATCAAAGTTCAAAAATGTCATCAGTATCAACTCTCACCAATTGTCAATCTAATGGTACCAAAATGATCCTCACGTTGCACTGATCATCCTGATCTAAACATCTTGCTACAAATCCTCATGAATCAAGAGATTCAGGTCCAAACAGATCTTACATGTCATCTTCGATCATCATCAATTACTTCCAGACCAAGCCTAAAACGATCTATGTCTTGTGTAGATCCTAACCACGGGTCTAAATCTAATCATCTCATGCTAAATCATGCTAGAAGTTGAATGTTACTAACCTGGTATAGATCTTGAACCAGAGGTACTTAGAGCTCGTGGCTTGCTTCCAAATGCTCCAGATAGCTTCAATGATCCACAAGGAAGAGATTGCACACTTCAATTTTGCTTGAATTGGCTCCAAACTCAGAATCCGATTTGAACTTGCAGTTGAGAAAATTCACTTGCTCTTGCTTGCTCTGGTGAGAAATAATGCTCAACCTTGATCTGAACTCATTCTAATCAATATATAGAAGAGTTTCATGGGCTTTTGCAATGTGTTTGAAGCCCAAATCCGTGTGTCCAATTTTTTGATTTTTGCTTGTAAGTTCATACACCAGTCGTGCCATACAAGCTAGTTTCTTGTTCTAGAAGGTTCTAACACCTTGCAAATTGCATTTGGAGTGAATTTGGATTAATAGGATGGCCTGTTATGCATTGTGTGATGATTTGGTCATGTAACTTTCAAGTGAAGCAACCACATGCCAACTCTCAAAATTTGGCTTTAACTCAAAATTCGGGTATTGCCAATGCTCTTAGAATGTGATTTCCAATCAGAAAATGTACTCATTTGCTTGGTTTGAGGCATCTAGCACAAAAAGTCAATTTTCCCTCCTTTACACATTTGAATTTTCCCCTTTTTGAAACCAATTCAAACCAACTCTTGCTATGAGCTCAATCAATCCCTCATGACCTCTTGGCTAGCCTAAAAACACCATTTTGAGCAACTTTCATGTTGAACAAAATTGCATTTGACAAGTGCAAGTTGGAGATTTTGGCCTATGATTGAAAATGACCTATAATCTTACTTTCCCAAAATACCCCTGACTTGTAAACCTCATAACTCGAGTTCTACAAATCATATGGAAGACTTCTACTACAATTTAGAAAGATAAGATCATGAGGAACAACTTTCATGTTGACCAAAAGTTCAGGTGAAACCTCCTTCTAGGTCAAAAATAGCCTTGAAGTCAGATGATTTTCACAGACAAATTTCAGAAGCATCTGAGGACCTGTAACTTGTCTGGACCATAACTTGAGTTCTACAAATCCCCTTGAGGACTTCTAGTACTCCAATTAAAGTTATTGAGATGCTCTACAAGTTTCATTTTGGCCAAAGATCCATTTGAAACTTGTATCTTGGATTATGTGGCCTTGAAGTTAGGCACTAAACAGGGTAATTTGCACTGAAACCCTAATTTAGCAACTTCCCACATTCTTGATTCTTCTTGATTTGATCTTGGCACAACACCACAAATGTCTTAACACATCAATCCATGAACTCCATGACCTCAAAGTAGGCTTGAATGCTCTTCAATTGCACAATTGATCTAGGGTTGATCCAGATGAAACCCTAATTGTCTGCACTTCAACTGTGGCTCTTGCATTTGACACAATGACTTGATTTAGCTCCAACATGGCTCTCTAGGCACTCCATGAGCTCTATACACATCTCATATTCACACCTCAGGCTTCCCATCCCATTGATGGTCCTCAGCTGATCAAGACCTCCCACCACCTCCTGATGACTTGGATGACCTCTCAAGCTTGGATAAGATTTCTTGCTAGGCTTCTCTTGATAGTAATCACACTTGATCCCATGTTGGATGAATGATATGCCATGATATGCAAATGATAGAACTATGCAAATGATAATGCAATGAAACATAAACCAGGTAAAAGATGTTGAGCAAATTTTGGGGTGCAACATCTGCCCCTATTCAAACGGCTTGGACCCGACTGGGTGAAGAGCGAACGACCTTTAAACAATCGAGGTAAAAGACGGTTGAATACCAAGAAACCCGGAAATTTGCCAATTGCAGACACGAACTACACAAACTATTTGGAGAACAAAATCCACCAAATTATACTCCATCTTTGCTATGGGGTTTGTCAATACAAAAATACAACTTCTCGGCCTATCATAGCAGTACTTGATTCTGGCAACTCACTATATACAGCGTCTCTGTCTATTTACAGCAACTTATCCTGCAATGCAAACACAACTTCTCTGTCTAATCACGGTATCTTTTTCTAATCACATGACTCCATCACTCAAATGGGTATGAATATCTCTGTTAACAGAATACAATCTTTTCTGACGCTTTTACTGGGGAAACAACTCTGCCAACAACACAGGGAATAACTTTGGCGACTTCCACTGGGGAAATAGCTTTATCAACAAATAAGAAATAACTCTGCTAATAATACAGGAAAATAACTCTGCCAATAATACAGGAAAATAACTCCGTCACCACTACGGGAAATAACTCTGTCTGATACAGGAAAATAACTCCGTCATCACTACGGGAAAATAACTCTGTCCGATACAGGAAAATAACTTCGTCACCACTACGAGAAATATCTCTGCTAAATACAGGAAAATAACTCCGTCACCACTATGGGAAATAACTCTGTCCGATACAGGAAAATAACTTCGTCATCACTACGGGAAAATAACTCTGCCAAATACAGGAAAATAACTCTGTCATCACTACGGGAAAATAACTCTGTCCGATACAGGAAAATAACTTCGTCACCACTACGGGAAATAACTCTGTCCGATACAGGAAAATAACTCTGTCACCACTACGGGAAATAACTCTGTCCGATACAGGAAAATAACTCCGTCATCACTACGGGAAAATAACTCTGCCAAATACAGGAAAATAACTCCGTCACCACTACGGGAAAACAACTCTGCCAATAATACAAGAAAATAACTCCGTCACCACTACGGGAAATAACTTTGTCCGATACAGGAAAATAACTCCGTCACCACTACGGGAAATAACTCTGTCTGATACAGGAAAATAACTCTGTCACCACTACGGGAAATAACTCTGTCCGATACAGGAAAATAACTCCGTCACCACTACGGGAAATAACTCTGGCGAATACAGGAAAATAACTCCATCACCACTACGGGAAATAACTCTGCCCGATACAGGAAAATAACTCTGTCACCACTACGGGAAAATAACTCTGCCAATAATACAGGAAAATAACTCCGTCACCACTACGGGAAAATAACTCTGCCAATAATACAGGAAAATAACTCCGTCACCACTACGGGAAATAACTCTGCCAATAATACAGGAAAATAACTCCGTCACCACTACGGGAAATAACTCTGCCAAATACAGGAAAGTAACTTCGTCACCACTACGGGAAAATAACTCTGTATACAACTTCTCTGCTTATCTTTGCAGTAGCTAACTCTAATGGGGATTTTCTGAACCCAAACTGCCAGACACCTACTTCGACATAGGCGACAACTTCCAAAAATTGATTCACAAAATCTTTTGATACTGTCATAACAACAATTTTAAAGAAATACTCCGCTGGAGGGGTAAGAGAAACTAATCCAAGCAACTCTCTGGTGAATAAGACAAACATTATCATTACACGTCTAACGCCGAGACCTTGCCTATCTGGTAATTAATCTGAGCAAGAGCTTTCTCCACCTGCAGGGAAAACAACACTTGAAAACAAAAGGTTAACCAACCTGGCTTATGTTTCAAAATGCGTATGTTTGACAATGGCGTAATGCTCCATTCGACATGGAAATGCTACGCGTTTGGGTAGATGCAAATATGATGATATATGCAAATGCTAATGTAGGCTCAAGCTGCTAAGAGACACTCTGGTATGAAATGTCTAAGAACAAAACCAACTCTGTTGGGGATGAACGGGTATCACAAAGTATTCCGACAAAATAAATGCCGGAAACAACATCCAACTCTGCCGGGGAGAGATCAGACACTTGGGAAGAAAACACAAACCCTGCTGGGGAAAGATGCAACCCTTCTCGGGGAAGAACTACACTGTTGGGACACAGCCTACAAACTCAAAGCTACAAACTCTACTGAGGACAAATCATCCTGATGAAAGAATGACGATCTGCGGGGAAAGGGCATAATCATCCTCTGCGGAGGCGTCCTCTGCCGGGGATATTGATTTTGATCTGCTGGGGATATCCTATGGACAACTTCCATGAGGATACTCTTCAGGTGACATTCCTGGTGATACTCTCTCGGGGAGGACAATTCCACATCTGGTAGGAATAAGCGCTGTCTCCACTCTCTGGGGATAAGATACGACTTGCTAAGGAATGACATCAACTGAAGTCAGGCCCTACGTCAAGAGACTTTGGCTGGGGAATACAATTCCTGACCGTTTGCTTCAAAGGTAAGGACCCTACAAAACACAAACGAGACAAAACAAATCTACACAACAAAATCTATCCGAGTTAATATCCGTGACATTCATTCAGTCAATTCGAAGTTTTAGCAATTATTGGCAAGGGCCAGCAAGTTTATGCAAGTGCAAGTTCATCAAAACATCGGCGTTTTTCACAAACAAAACAGTAAAGAACAAGCATCAAGTACTGAATAACATGCTTTATTCAATGGGCATGTAAATAGGCCAAGCTTTGTACACTGGATGTAATTCCTGAAAAGAGGAAGTTACGCACAAGCAAAATACACTATATGCACAAGAAGCACAAAGAAATATACAAACAAATTTGATATTCATGTCGTCAACGTGGTACAGACAAACACCATGAGCTGATTCTCCTATGACTCGCCCGACTCTGGCGCTTTCCCGGTACTCGATCTTCGGAAGAGATTGTTTTAGATGAACGACCCTCAGGTATTCCCAAACCACCAAGCAATGCAGTATCAAACTCGGACCGCAGTCATTTGCTTTTTCAATCCCTAACTTTTGCGTGAATCTCCCTTTACGGGTTTTTAATTCACCGGGATACCCTTTTTTACCGAAGTCGCCCTTTTCAGGTTTTCAACTTCGCGGGTGTACATCTTTTCAATTTTATCCCTAACTTTTGCCCGAACCTTTTATTCCCTTTTTTATGGTTCGCCGGGATGCCCCATTTTTGCCTGGACTCTCTTTTTTCTGTCCAGCGGGTCACTTTAAGCAAAGTATTTTTTAACTGCGTCTGAATTTACAGGAGACGTAAAGTCCTCACCATCCATGGTGGATAATAACAAGGCTCCTCTAGAGAAAACCTTTCTGACGACATATGGACCCTCGTAGTTGGGAGTCCATTTGCCCTTGTGATCTGATTGTGGTAGGAAGATCTTTTTCAACACAAGATCGCCCGTCTGAAAGCTTCGAGGGCATACCTTCTTATCGTAAGCTTTCTTCATCCGGCTCTGATACATCCGACCATATGCGAGAGAAGCCAGTCTCTTTTCATCCATTAAACTGAGCTAATTCAGTCTATCTTTTACCCATTCTGCCTCATCAAGTTGGACATCGCGTAAAACCCTCAAAGAAGGAATCTCAACCTCCAATGGTAACTCTGCCTCCATGCCATACACCAATGAGAAAGGGGTTGCCCCGGTTGACGTGCGTACCGTCGTATGATAACCGTGGAAAGCGAAAGGCAACATCTCATGCCAGTCCTTGTAAGTCACAACCATCTTCTGAACAATCTTCTTTATGTTCTTATTGGCTGCTTCGACAACGCCATTCATCTTGGGCTGATAAGGGGAAGAGTTGTGATGCTCGATCTTGAAATTCTGACACAGCTCTTTCATCATCTTGTTATTCAAGTTTGAGCCATTGTCGGTGATAATCCGCTCTGGGATTCCATATCTACAAATAATATCTCTTTTGATAAATCTGGCTACCACTTGCTTGGTGACACTAGCATATGACGCTGCTTCCACCCATTTGGTGAAGTAATCAATAGCTACCAAAATGAACCGGTGTCCGTTTGATGCCTTGGGCTCAATCTTGCCAATCATATCAATTCCCTACATCAAGAAAGGCCACGGTGATGACATAACATTCAAAGGGCTCGGAGGCACATGAATTTTGTCCGCATAAATTTGACATTTATGACACCACTTCGCGAACTTGAAACAATCTGTTTCCATCGTTAGCCAATAGTAACCTGCCCGCAACAGTTTTCTCGTCATTGCATGTCCACCAGCATGCGTACCAAATGTACCTTCATGGATCTCTTCCATGAGCAACTTAGCCTCTTTCTCGTCCACACATCGCAACAACACCAAGTCGTGGTTTCTCTTATACAAAACCCCATCCGGATTCAAATAGAAATTGCCAGCCAATCTCCTAAGAGTCTTCTGATCACGACTGGATGCCCCAGCCGGATACTCTTTGGTCTTCAGGAAATGCTGGATATCAAAATACCACGGTTTGCCATCGAATGTTTCCTCAATGTCGAATATAAAGGCGGGCCTACCAAGGCAAGAGATAACGATCCTGGGATCCTCATTCCAGAAGTTAACTTTATACATTGAAGACAACGTCGCAAGAGCGTCGGCCATCTGATTTTCTGCTCGTGGCACGTGATGCAATTCTACTTTGTCAAAGAAAGGCAACAATCTCCTTGCATAATTCATATAGGGTATCATATTGGGCTGACGCGTCTCCCATTCTCCTTTAATATGGTTGACCACTAGAGCAGAGTCCCTGTATACATCAAGATATTTGATTCTCAAATCAATAGCCTCCTCAAGACCCATGATGCACGCCTCATATTCAGCCTCATTATTGGTAACTGGAAAGGTCAATCTGGAAGTAAAGGGAATGTGCGTCCCTTGAGGAGTAGTGATAATTGCCCTTATTCCACTACCGTAGGAGTTAACAGCGCCATCAAATATCAACTACCATTTGGAACCCAACTCTGGACCTTCATCCGACAATGGCTCATCACAATCTTTCATTTTCAAGTACATGATATCCTCGTCAGGAAAATCAAACCTCATCGACTGGTAATCATCAATTGGCTGCTCTGCTAGGTACTCTGACAGAACACTACCTTTGATAGCCTTTTGAGAAACATATTGAATATCATATTCTGTCAGCACCATCTGCCATCGAGCAATCTACCCGGAGAGTGCTTGCTTTTTAAATACGTATTTGATCGGATCCATCTTTGAAATTAGCATGGTTGTATGGTTTAACATGTACTGTCTCAAACGTTTGGCAGCCCAGGCTAGCGCACAACACGTCTTTTCGAGCATTGAGTAACGGGATTCACAATCTGTGAACTTTTTACTCAAGTAGTAAATCACATGCTCTTTACGTCCAGTCTCGTCATGTTGACCGAGAACACAACCCATACTTTCCTCAAGAACCGTCAAATACATAATCAGTGGTCTCCCGGCTACTGGGGGTATCAATATTGGAGGTTCCTGCAAATATTCTTTTATTTTTTCAAACGCCTTTTGACAATCTTCATTCCAGGTCACAGTCTGATTCATTTTCAATAATTTGAATAATGGCTCGCATGTAGCGGTTAGGTGAAATATGAACCGAGCAATGTAGTTCAACCTCCCTAAAAAACCACGCACTTCTTTTTCTGTTTTAGGCGTTGGCATTTCTTGTATTGCTTTTATCTTAGCAGGATCAACCTCAATTCCTTTTTCGCTCACAATAAACCCCAATAGTTTACCGGATCTCACCCCGAAGGTGCACTTGTTAGGATTCAGCCTCAGCCTGGATTTCCTAAGCCTCTTGAACAATTTCAGCAGATTAACCAAATGCTCTTCCTCCGTCTGGGATTTGGCAATCATATCGTCAACATAAACCTCGATCTCTTTATGCATCATGTCATGAAAGAGCGTCGTCATTGCACGTTGATATGTTGCCCTAGCGTTCTTCAAACCAAAGGGCATCACTTTGTAGCAGAACGTTCCCCACGGGGTAATAAAAGTTGTTTTCTCCATATCATCCAGCGCCATCTTTATCTGATTATATCCCGAAAAGCCATCCATGAAGGAAAACACGGAGAATTGAGCGGTGTTGTCGACCAGCACATCAATATGAGGAAGCGGAAAGTCGTCCTTTGGGCTCGCCTTATTCAAATCTCGATAGTCCACGCACATCCGCACCTTACCATCTTTCTTTGGTACAGGTACTATATTAGCGACCCATGAGGGATAAGTTGTGACAACTAAGAAACCAGCATCCCATTGCTTCTGAACTTCCTCCTTAATTTTCACAGCCATATCTGGTCGAGTTCTTCTGAGTTTTTGCTTAACCGGCGGACATTCTTCGCGCAATGGTTGACGGTGAACCACCATGTCAGTATCCAACCCAGGCATGTCTTCGTAAGACCAAGCAAAGATATCACTATACTCCCGCAGCATCTCGATAAGCCTTTGCTTGATATTACTTTGCAGTGCAGCCCCTATCCGGATATTCCTGACAACCTCTTCGGACCCCACGTTGATAATTTCAATTTCCTCCTGATGAGGCAGAATGATTCTCTCTTCTTGTTTCAAAAGTCGAGTCAGCTCTTCTGATAAGTCACTATCCTCAACAATCTCTTCTTCTGCTTGAAATATCAGGTGCTCGAAGTCGAAGCGAGTCATAGGAAATTCGTGTTCAGTGTCATCTGAAATATGAATCCTGCAAAGAAAATGGTTAAATGCTTCAAATGAGTGCAAACAAAGCTCATAACCATGTTGCCATTTATTGTTAAAATAAAAACAGGAAAAACAGGGAACACAAAATTTGTATGAGAAAAACGCCTTTATTCAATGATTAAACAGTGCATACACATAAGCAGGTGGCCCTAAAACAAAATCACTGTGCCCCGGGTAGGACACAGGATTATACAATAATCAAGAAAACAAATCATTACTGTTTTGTAGTCACTGGGACAATTTCCCGGATGGACCAGTTGCAGAGACTTTGTCCTGGCACGCTAGGCTTGATCCACGCATCCATGTCGCAATCACTATCTCCATCTTCAGAGTCGGAAACAGCATTAACCGTCTCAAAGCAGACTCCCTTTGAAGTAATCACCACCGGTCCTTTGAACTTGGGTGCTTTCTGTGAAGAAGATGCTGATGTTGGGCGATACCCTAGTCCAAACTTGTCCATCTTGACAGGAATTTCCAGCACTTGACCCCAACCCTTGGTCTCACCAGTCTGAACCAACGCTTGAGCGTCTTTGTACGAAGCTACAACAACCTCTGGCACTTTGCTGGGAACACTGGACTTGTCTTTGATTTGCAACCCTTCGAAGGCTTGGCAGGACGTTTCGTGGATTTCTCCATCCACTTCAACGTACTTGAATGATGAGAGATGACTGACCAAGATGTCTTCTTCCCCACAAATAGTAACGATGCCACCACCGGCTTCAAACTTAAAGTTCTGATGCAGCGTGGACGTCACAGCCCCTGCAGAGTGTATCCATGGACGCCCAAGTAAACAGTTATAAGCTGGATGAATATCCATGATATAAAATTCAGTGCCGAATATTTCCGGCCCGACCTGCAACGGCAACGTTATCGATCCAAACACCGACCTTCTCGTTCCATCAAACGCCCTCACAACCAAGTCACTTGGCGTGTAAATAATTCCCCAGATATCTAACTTCATCATGGCCTTCTTAGGCAATACATTCAGAGATGATCCGGTATCCACAAGAACGTGCGACATTACGGTGCCCCGACACTCCATCGATATGTGCAAAGCCATATTATGCTCTCGGCCTCTGGGTGTTAGATCAAAATCAGTGAAACCCAAACTATGTCCAACATTGACATGCGCCAGCACCCCCTCTAGCTGGTTGACAGAAACCTCCTGAGGTACAAATGACGTGTCCAATATCTTCAACAAAGCATTTCGGTGAGCCTCAAAACAAATCAACAAAGATAGGATTGAAATTTTTGAGGGTGTCTGTTGTAAGTGCTCAACAATCTTATAATCGCTCTTGCGAATTAGCCTCATGAACTCTTCTACGTCCTTGAGCGACGTGTCTTTCTCTTTCAACTGGGATGGTCCACTTTCATTCACCTTGACCTTGCCTTTAGCAATCTTCTCTGCTTCAACTTCAGGTGCGGTGAAGATTCTTCCACTACGGGTCATGCCTCCCGTTCCAACAACATTGTCAACTGCCCCTGCCGGCCGGCTATTCACCTCAATCTTTTCTCCATTACAGTACGCTTCTAACCCATATTTCCATGGAACAACTTTTGTACTCTCAAAAGGAATAGGTCCTGCTTTTGTTATTGTGATAGTCGGCCGCTTGGCGGGCGCCGATATCGTAATAGTCTTCCTTGGGATCGTAACAGTTGCAATCTCATCCTGTTTTTCAAACAATGCCTCAACAGGCTTCTCAACAGCAGTCCGATCAAATTGCAAAATCCCCTCATCTATCATGGCTTGGATACCTCTTTTCAAATCAGCGCAACCCTCTGGTTGGGTCCAGCAATCCAGACAATATTCGTCACATTCGGGGAATACACCCCCTTTCAACAATCTGCTTTTAACACAACTCAACGGTGTCTTCAATTCATTCACATCCACAACCAAGTTCAAATTCTCTTCCGTTATGATAGCATTCACTCCATGATTCGGCATGGGTTGTTGTACAATATTGGGACCATCCTGACCAAAGTTAATAGCCTTACTATCAAGAAAATCTTGAACCTTATGTTTGAAAGCATGGCAACCTTCAATATCATGTCCGGGCGCCCCGGAATGAAAATCATAATGTTTACCAGCGTCAAAACCAAATGGAGGAGTGCCCGTCAACGGGGCCATCGTTCTCTTTTCAACCAGATTCAAACCCAACAGCGTTTGAAGCAGTTCAACATAATTTGAAGGAGGTGCTTCAAATACTCTCTTTGGCCTACCCTCTTGAATTCTACACTGAGCAGGGTGCATTCTCTGTTGTTGCGGTTGTTGTTGTCGTTGCTGTTGTTTTTGCTGAGGTATCGGGATAGTAACACTAGCAACTTGCTGTGGCTGATACTGATTCCTACCTCTTCCACGACCTCGACCACCATATACCGCACTGGCGTCGCCTTGTCTCTTTCCACCAAAGGCTTTCCTTGCACCTCCGGCTGAGGTGGATTCACCTGCCTGAATCTTCCCAATCTTAATTCCGTTTTCAATCTGTTCTCCCATGAGAATCATGTCGGAGAAACTACCCATCGAGACATTGAGCAATTTGTCGTAATACATTCCAGAGAATGTTCCAATAAACATATCAATCAACTCTCTTTCAACTAAAGGGGGATGAACCCTAGCCGCAATATCACGCCAGTGCTGCGCATACTCCTTGAAGCTCTCACCATTTTTCTGAGACAAACTCTCCAGCTGAACCCTGTTTGGCGCCAAGTCACTATTATATTGGTAATGTTTAACAAAAGCATCAGCCAATTCTTTCCAGCTTCTAATTTGGGTGGGCTCCAGTCCCATGTACCATTCCAGCGATGGTCCCGATAAACTGTCTTGAAAGAAATGCATAAGCATCTTCTCGTCGTTAGAGTATGCGGACATTCTTCTGTAATAAGAACGTACATGAACTCTAGGGCATGTATCCCCCTTATACTTGTCAAATGTTGGAGCTTTGAATTTCAAAGGCACCCTCAGCCCAGGCACTAGTCCCATGGTAGTCATATCTAACCCAACAAAGTTCTGATTGGCTATCCCTTTGATCTTCTCTTCCAACATTTTGAACCTCCTATCATTATCAATAGGCCTTTCAAATCCCACGCCTTGTCCGGAGAAAGCGTCTTCCTGGCGATCCTCGCCCCAGTTCAGATTCTCATTGCCATATCCCTCGTAACCAGCGTTACGGCCATATCCCTGTTGATTGAAAATAGGATCCCGTCCTCTGTTACCGAATCCTTGGTTGACCCTACCTAGTCTATAACCGGTGTTGAAAGGCACCATCCCAGCACCGTTGTTGTTCCTGTTACCAAAGCCAACATCACCGTATCCATACCCTTGATTGTTGTTACCATAGCCATCGTAGCCAAAGCCTTGATTGTTGAAACCAAAATTACCATCATGATTACCAATGCCAAACCCTTGGTTATTGTTTCTAAAACCAGTGTTGTCACCGAACCCTTGATTAGCATCTCCAGCATTGCCAGTATCGTTAACAACATTCCCATCACCATTTCCAGCGTTTCCAGTACCAGTGTTACCAATACCAGTGTTACCATTACCAGCACCAGTGCCAGTATTTCCATTGCCATTGCCATCACTGGCACCAACTCCACCACTTGTGGGAACGACCACTGTAGGTATCCCATCCTCCATGTGAGGAGTTCCAACAGAGTGATAATCAGTATTTCCATTCGTCCACCACTTGTGATAATCAGTATTGCCAGCAGCGGTTGCACCAGAGTCTGGAGATTCTCCTGGCCCTTGACCACAGTTTCCATTGCTTGCATAAAAAGTGCCAACTTCTCACGAATTTCCTGCATCTCGACTTGAACTTGATCCATGATTCTCTTGCAGTTGTTCCTGGTAGAATAACGATGCGTTCTCTGGTTGTCAATCCTGAAACCTGTAAGATGCAGGAAATAAGATACAGATTCAAAAAAATACCGGTCATGCAATATGAGTATGCAGATGCAAATGTATAAGTATGCCACAGGTTATATTCCCCCCCCGATTCTAGTTTCAGAGAGAAGGCCATCACGACAATGGAGTCCCAATCAAGCAAGCAAGGAATCAGAAAATCCCCATTCATAGACAAATGCCAAGAGAGTACAAAGATACAACTGAATACAGCTGAAAAGACCTCGGCCAACAAGCCTGGCGATGGTCAAAATACAAGTACAGATAACAAAAAGCAAAGCAAAGATAAATCAGGCCAAATGGCGCGTTTTGACATCTTCCAATATCCTCAACGTCTCCGAATGACCTAGTTTGGATATTAGCTCCTGTATCAGTAATGCATGTCGCTCAACAGTGGATCTCAGCTTTTTGGCGTCGTCCTTGCAGGTTCCTTCGCCAAAACACTTGTCGAGTCTGCATCTCTTGAAGCTGGCCTTCAATTCACAACCTCTCAGCTCCTTGCCAAGGTCACTTACTCAAAGCTCGACAACGCTCCTAAGTGATGTCTCTTCAGCAATCTTTACATCCTGGGCTCTAATCTGCGCCTCTAGCGTGGCAATCTGCAGCTTCAGCTCATCTTCACACTCCTTCCGCTTAGTAAGCGTGGTATTCCACAATGTTTCCCACTTGCCGAGTCGGGAATAAGCTTTGTTTAAGAGTTCCTTCTTGGAAGCAAGCACCTTGCTAACACCGTTCAAAGCTACTCCCACTTTTTCCCTCTTGTTGGTCTCTTCAGTCAAATATGAACCCAACCTATTAATCAACTCAGTTTGTTCCTTCACCGTGAAGGTAGCTTCATTCTTCTCATGACGCAACTGGAAGATCTCTTTCTCTAACTCGTCATTGGCTTTCTTCAATTCTTCGTTTTCAGCCAACAATTTGTTATACTTCTCAATATCTACCGAAGTAGGTACCTCAATCACTGGAAGATACAAAGGTTCCACAGCAGGATATGGCATCAAGGAAATACTAGCTCTCTCGTGGATTCAAGCCAAATAAGGATCATAAGCTTTGCTATTGCTCTTACCTAGCAAAGCATTCCCTCTCCTATGGATGTTAGCCCATGCATGTCTCAACCTGATCAAAACAGCCTCGTCTAATAAGCCCGTGAGATACAAAGATTCCTGTATCTCAACCTCAATAGGAGCATCTCTCAAGGTATAACCAAACTGTCTCACCAGCAGAGAAGGGTTATAGTTAATACAGCCTTTCCGTCCAATCAAAGGGACATTCAGAAAGTCACTGCAACTATATATAATATCAGTGCCAAGCATACTCCGATCAAACCAAATGATGTTCTCAGCAGACAGCCCCATCAATCAGGAAGACCAATCCAAAGTATCAACAGCATCAACAAAAGGCCATGTCTTCGAAAGATGTCCCTGGAACCACCTGTACAAAAGAGGAAGACAGCAGGAAACATTCTTGCCACGACGTTTCTCATTCTTATAGTGAATAGAATGATAAACGTCGCCTAAGAGAGCAGGAACTGGATTCTTCGAGGCAAGAATCAAGAAGGCATCTGAGTCAACAAAATCTGGCACATTGGGAAACAAGACAATCCCATAGACACAGACAACCAGAATGGCACTGAAGGCAACCCAACATCCACTTCGCGCACTGTGTAGCCTTCTCAACCAGGACAGACAGGTGAAAACCATAAGCTCTGTTCAGCTTGACCAAACCTCCAGGGAACTCAGAAGCGTCTAAACTGACAATCTCAGCAAGTGTAGCTAACTCAGGCTCAACATCAACATGTATAAAGGGCATCTGGTCTAACACAGGAACTCCCAACATAGCAGAATACTCCTCCAAAGTGGGTGCCAGAATATAGTCGGGGAACAGGAAGCATCTCAGCTGAGGCTCATAAAACTGCATCAAAGTATACACCCCAATCGTCTCAAATGCTGAAGGTCTATACAACAAACTAAGCAATCCATAAGATACTCTGAACTCAGCCCCCACTCTCTCATCTGCTAGAGCAACTAATCCCAGCAAGGAACTGATATTTGGCGAATGCAACCGGTAGGCAACTGTCCTCTTCATGGACTCCATGTCTGGCCAGAAGATACACTAGAATCAGAGGGGAATGATCACACCTGCAACATAAATACATGTTAATGAAATGCAAACATGAAAATGCACATGCATATGCAAACAGGAGATCAAGCGCAATGCTGATGAACTGTGCTGCTCTGTATTGAAGCCTGAGAACCATCAAATCTTTGCCTCAAACCAAACCAACCACTCAAAAGAACCCTGTAACCACATCTCACTGACAGAGATAAACCAGGTACTCTGTGTTGCACCCTAAAATTTGACCAACCGGTTCTCCTATCTGACTCGTGGTTTAAATTCATATTCGCAACTCCGACATATGATATTTGTGCACAAACGGAAGATATCAGAGTTTACAGCTTGATTTTCGTCTATCAGATATGGCAGATCCAGTCTTGATCACCAGGGTTTCATTTTCGGGAAATTGTGCGCTCCTCGGTGATTTTTAGCTTGCATAGTGATTTTGGGGATATTCTGATGACCGGGGATCTCTGTTCGATTCGATCTGGTCTCGTGCGCTCTTCTATGGTGGTCATCTGCATTTTTAGGATTTTAATAGACTTTTGCGGATTTTCAATAGGCTTTATAGATTTTTCTGGAATTTAAATAGGGTTTTTGTATTTTTTTTATAGCTTAAATCTCTTTTTAGAATTTTATAGAATTTTTAAATAGATTTTTAGAATAAATAAGATTTTAAATAGTTTTAATTGTTTTTAGAATAATAAAGAAAAAGGGGAATATAGTTTTTTTCTTTTATTAATAAATAGGATTAATAGTTTAGAATGTATTAGATTTTAAATATAGTTTTAATTGTTTTAGATAATATAGGAAATATTATAGATTTTTTCTTATTAGTTTTAAATAGATTTACTAGTTTTTATTAGAATTTTAATAGAGATTAGTAGAAGTTTAGAGTTAATTAGATCTTAATCATTTTTAGATTTAATTAGGATAATATAGAATTAATTAGATTTTTAATCACTTTTTAGAGAGTAAGTAGGTTAATTGAATTTTTTAGATTTAATTAGGATTTTAATCATTTTTAGATTTAATTAGGATTAAGATAGTTAATTTTTTGGATTAGTCAGTTAATTAGGCTTTAATGGAGTTCATTTAGTTTTAAGTAAGTTTTAATTCAGTTTTTTACAGTTTTTTTTGGTTATTTTCGTGTGGGCTAGAGTGCACATTTTTAAGGCCCAGCATACTATCAGTCCAAATGCATTTTTGTGCAGGTTTCTGGCCAAAAAAGGACACTTGTCAGCGTATAAAAGAGGCCACGCGGTACACTCTGGAGGGTCCCAGCACACAACTCAGAAGCCCCCCAGCTCACGCCACGCGTCCCACTCAGCCACCACCTTCTCTCTCTCTGTGCATGCGTGCCACGCGTAGCTCAGGCTGATCTCCCCTTCGCCACTTGTCACCGTCTAAGCATTCACCGGAGCTTCGCCAGAAAACCCACCGGCGGCCATGCATCCGCCATAACCTCCCACCGCCGGTGACCCCCAACGTCTTCCGGCCACCGCAACGGCTCGCCGGAGTTCGTTTTGCACTCAGAATTCCCAGAAACCCTCTTTCGCCCCCCCATCTTCATCTTCTTCCTCCGTCAACATTCATCATCACCTCGCCGGAAAAGCTAACCACCGCCGGAAAACTCATCATTCGCGCCCAGATTCAACCATCAATTTCCAGATTCGTCATCCAAGCTCGCGTCAGTTCGTCTTCTTTTTTCCAGAATTCGTTCATCACCCTCATGATTCGTTCTTCAAGAACCTTCATCCACATCCATGGATCTTCATGAGTCTCCAGATCTAAACTCATCAACACGTAACACTTCTCCTAAACTCTTTCCAGATTTCCCAGAGATCTTCAAGCAAGAACTTCCACAAAGCTCCTCCTTCAACAAACTCAAGAACATCGTCGTCTGCTAAGAGCCTTCCCCCCAGATTTTCCAGATCGTGAGAATCAAGATTCTCAGAACGGCTCCAAAATCTCCAGAACGCTCAGGAACGTCCAGGCAACTCCATCGATCCTCGTCAAATTCCAGAAGCATCAAGAACTCAATTGCGCTCCATAACCAGGTACACGTCCTTGATTTGGTTGGGTTTTCTTGTTGATAGCTGTGAGGTTTTAATTGCGTCTTAGATTCAGATTAGGTGAGTGGATTTGAGTGGAGTAAGGGTTTCTGTTTGAGATTCGAGAAGAATTTGAGTGGTTGTTGTGGGAGGTTTTCTCAGAGAAGGGAGAGTTGGGGGAGACGAACGAAGCGGCTAGGTTGGCGAGCATGAACAGTGTTTAGGGTTTGTGAGGAGGAATATGGTTTTGTTTAGGGTTTCGTTGGGTTAGGGTCAGGTTTGGGCTTAGGCCCAAATGTGTCTTGCTGAAGTCATCCCCATTTGCTCAATTCCCCCCCCCCCTGGCGTGTGAGAGACAGAGTGATATTGATGTGGGCCTTAGGCCCTAAGGCTATTCGCACCCCCTCGTTTAAGCCCATAATATGAAATAACTGGAAAACCTGCTGGTTTGCACCCCCCAGCGTTTTGTTTTATTTCTGTTTCTCTAAAACGGGTTGGGCCCAGTCTGTATTACTAGGCACACCCCCACCAATGTGAGCCCAGTCAGAATAGCTTAGAAACCTTGCTGTTTGAACCCCCTCCCCCATTTTCTTTTATTTTGTTTTTCTTTTATATTTTCATGTTTGTAAATAAATCATAAGAAAATAAAAATAATTGATTTTTTAACTCTTCTTTTTTCTACCATTTCATCATAATGTCTAGAAAATTGTATAAAAATAAAAATGTCATTTTATTTTTGTTTACTATTTTTGGTATATTTTCCATTTAATTGATTTCTTTTAATTTTTTTTAGTGCATACATATTGTTAGAAAATTCATAAAAAATAGTAGATTTAGTCAAATAATTCCGTTCTTTTTTCTGTAGACTCGTAATTCAATGTAGAATTTTATAGTGCAAAAATATTAGCTTAATCATGCATTTTCCGTTTAATTGCATTTTTTGTATTGTCAGTGATATTGAATAACTGGTTTGTGGATATGTCTGTGTTGCTGATTTTAGTTCTTTCATCTGGTATTGAATTTTGTTCTGATTTTTTAGCATGTTGTCATAGAGCCATGTAGGTTCCCCATAGATTTTTGATAGATTTTTGTAGGATGTTCTGATATGATTTGTCTGAGCTTGAGAATAGGAGAAGTCTGGATGACTTCTGACTTTGAAGTTCAACTGTGGTTGAACTTCAGAGATAGTCTCTTGTGGTTTGTTGGCCTGTGGGTTCTTCTTGAAAATAGGAGCTGGTTGAAGTCCTGTTGGAGCTTGCAAGGATGCAGTGGATTGAGGCTTAGTCTAGGAGCTTGTTGTCTGTTTGTGAGGTTCGAGTTCCTGAAGTTTGAAGGGAGTTTATGGTACTTTCCTGAGGAAGGTCCTGTGAATGACTTTCATTCTTTCTTCTCACCTCTTTCGTAAGTATCCAATGATGTCGGAGCCGACTTGTGAGTTTAATTTCTCCTGAGGAGGAATGTAAACTGATCACATGTTGTTGAGCCACATGGGATACGATTCCTAAGTGGAAGCCCCCTAGTACTTTCCTGAGGAAGGTCCTATGGGTCTATTCACTTAGTTCCATTAGTTTATCTAGGATTTCTCAAGTATCCAGTGATGTTGGAGCCAACTTGTGAGTTTAATTTCTCCTGAGGAGGAATGTAAACTGATCACAGTTGTTGAGCCACGTAGGATACAATTCCTAAGTGTCAGCCTCCTAGTACTTTCCTGAAGAAGGTCCTATGGGTCTGTTCACTTAGTTCCCTTAGTGCATATAGGTTTTCTCAAGTATCCAGTGATGCCGGAGCCTTCATGTGAGTTTAATTTCTCCTGAGGAGGAATGTAACTGATCACAGTTGTCGAGCCGCATAGGATATGACTCCTGAGTAGTAACCTCCTGGTACTTTCCTGAGAAAGGCACTATGAGTTTGTCTGCTTAGCTCCCCTTCTCTGGTAAGCTTGTTCTGAAGCTTGGAGTCTGGGATTGATTCCTCTTGCTTAGGGTTTTGATTAGAGTTTTTGCTTAGATCTTTGCTTAAGGTGTTGTATAGGGTTTTGTTTAGAGATAGATTAGGAGCTTGTTTCAGGTTTGATAGGGGCCTTGCCCAGGAGTAGTTTCTCGTTTTGTAGATAGAGGCTTGTCAGGTTAGCTTGCCTTCTCTTTGTATTGTTTGACTTGTGTGATGTTATGTTGCATTAGACTTAGGTATTCATCTAGATAGTTCTGAGTAGGTGCATCTTAGAAGTAGACTCTGTGTGCATGAGAAGTTGAGGTGGTCCTCCTTCTGCTTGTTTGTTATTGAGTGGCTTTGCTTGTTGGTATTTGGTAGAGCTGAGCTCCCTTGCCTTTGTGGTTTGCGGCCTTTGTGCCTTGTTTGTTTAGTCGTTGAATTCATGCATAATTTCAGTGTTTCTTTACGTTGCAGTTTCTTGTTTGTCGTTTAATCCTGTTGCCATGATCCCTTAGGAGCTCTGACTTCTCCGCTGCGGAGTTGTTATGATAGACATTAGGATGGTCAACCAGGTGTGATAGCAGTAGGTAGATTCCCCTGTTTCTCAGCTATAGTTTTAGGGTTTCCCTTTCCTTTCTGTAGGAGCTTTGAGTAGCTTGACCCGTAGTTAGCTGAACTACAGCTGCTCTGATTCCTTGTACCAGACGAGGATATGTAGGCATAGGATGCGATATCCTAGCGAGCACACTAACAACTAACTTTTGTTCTCTCGCGGCTGTGCGATCGAGACTTTCCCGCTAACGACTAATTGTTTCCCTTTCTCTTGCCCGAGTGCATTTGAGACCAGATCGTAGTTGTAGGTCCCCGAGCCTTTAGGATCAGTTTATTTTCTCACCGCTGTGTGGGAGCGCCAGTTTACCCGTAGTTAGTCGAACTACGTTTGCTCTGATCTTTCATACCAGATGAAAGTACGTAGGCACAGGACGTGATGTCCTGGCGAGCAACCTTTCCCCCGTTTAGACGTAGGTAGTCGAACTACGTTGACTCTGACTTTCCCATTGCACGAGGGAATACGTAGGCCCAGAACACCGTATGTTCTGTCGAGTCCTGTCCTTTTATTTTCTTTTCAGACCAGCCAGTAGCATAGATAGATAACACACCCTTTTACCTATAAACATCAAGCGTGGATCCCATCGAGTACGATGGACGTGAGGGGTGCTAATACCTTCCCCTTGCGTAACCGACTCCCGAATCCAGGTTTTGGTTGCGATGACCATACCTTTTCCCGTCTTTGCGAGGTTTACTTCGAGCGTTTCCTTTCCCGCTCTGAGGGATAAATAACGCACGGTGGCGACTCTTCTGTTCAGCCGGCGCCGATTTTCGCAGTAGCGACAGCTGGCGACTCTGCTGGGGACTTATAGCATCTAGGGACTTTTCCCATCCCTTATGCTGGGACCGTTTCCCATCCCCTACGCGAGTCAATCCTAGCGCTTGGGTGTTTATTTGTTGGGTGTTGTGCATATTGTGTTTTACTTTTCTGCACTTTACTTTTCTGTACCTTTACCTTTCCGCATTTATTTTCCAGCATTATATTATTGTGATTATTGCTGTGGGCAAGGGAGGTTACTGTGAGTGAGAAGCCGGACCTGGGCTTGAGTACACACCTAGATATAGTTGCGGAGAAGTAGTAGACGAACCTGTCTGCTGAGCAGGCACAGTTCCCTACGAAAATCTGCGCTCAGACGAGATTCTTGCAGAGGTGCTCCTTTCCGGTCCTGAGGATCTGAGGGGAGTCCAGACGTGAGGGTTGTCGACTCTGGGGACCGATCATTTGGAAGTCAGCCAAGTGAGGCCTCTTCATGACTTGATGATGCCACTCCTTCTGGGAATCGTATCGTCATTCATGAAAGTCTGTGACGCTGATGACCGCATAGGATTCCGTACCTTTGTCCGTGGATTAGGTCTATCCTACCTGTGAGAGGGATCGGGATATTGCAGGAAAACTGGCCTTCAGAAACCATGATTCAGTACCTTTATCAGATGGTGTTCTTGATTCATCTCCAGGTGTGTTGTCTGGGTCAGATGGGTTTCTTATCTGAGGTTGATGCTATTATCAGATGGTTTTCTCGTCAGATACAGAGGTTCAGATGGTTTTCTTACCAGGGGATTGATATTTTGAGTATCAGATGATAGTTAGTGGCATGAGTTCTGATGACCGTGATGGTTTTCTGTTCTTGACCACAGAGATATTCCTCTTCAGGCTACAGCATAGCCCCTGTGTTCACAGATTGCATTATTTATCATATTGCATCATTGCATTACCATTCTGCATTCAACTAACGTGTGTGTATTGCAGGTACATATTTTCCCTTCCTGTTCTGGTGTCTGTTCCTAGCAAGACATGGAAACCATGAAGAGAGTATTGCCCTACAAGTTTCCTTCGCCGGATATCAGCCTATTGTTAGAGTTGATTGCTATTGTTAAGAAGAGGGTAATGGGTGACTTCAGAAAGAGATATGGGAGGATTCTGACCTACGTTTATCAGCCATCTGCCTACGAGACCAGCGACATCTATACTCTGTTACAGTTCTACGACGCGGAGCTCAGGTGTTTTGTATTTCCCGACTTCGTTTTGGCTCCTACCCTGGAGGAGTACTCTGCACTTCTGGATATACCGATCCGTGAGCAGATGCCTTTCTATCGTACGGACGCTGAGCCTAAGCTGGCTGAGCTTTCTGCCATCCTGTGCTTGAAAGAGTCTGAGCTGTCTGGGAAGATGATCAGAAGAGGAGACGTATGGGGATTTCCGTTGGATGTCTTAGTGGAGAAGGCTCGAGAATATGCCCAGAAGGGTAGCTGGGGTGTTTTTGACGTCATCCTTGCTGTATGTGTGTATGGCATCGTGCTGTTCCCGAACATTCCTGATTTTGTTGATTCAGATGCCTTCTATATCTTGGCTGCGAAGAACCCAGTCCCTACTTTGCTGGGAGATATCCACCATTCAACTCACTACCAGAATGAAAAGCGGCGAGGAAGGAATGTGTCTTGTTGTGTACCTCTCCTATGCAGGTGGTTCACCAGTCATATGCCTAAGTCAGGCCCGTTTGTCGCCTCTATCAATTCTCTAGGATGGCCCGAGCGCTTAATGGGATTGACTGCTGAGAACGTGGTATGGGCCAATAAAGAGGTATTCGGAGCTGAAGTCATACTCAAATGCGAAGGATTCCCGAATGTTCCTTTAGTGGGAAGGAAGGGGTGTGTCAACTACAACCCTTCCTTATTGATCAGGCAATTTGGGTATGTACCTCAAGGAGCGCCAAAGCCCGAGGAGATACAGGAATCTCTGTATCTCACCGGGGCAATTGGGAAAGAGATGCTGACCAAACTTGAGAAAGCCTGGAAAAACTTGCACAAGAGAGGGAAGCTTTCAGGTAGCAGAGGGGATACTCGAGTTCCTGGCCCGTATATAGAATGGATTCGTGAGCGAGCTGTGAAGTTCCTTATGCCGTATCCAGCGGTTCAGCCATTGCATCCTTCTCCGGTGGAGGAGCCTACCACTGTGGACATGCAGGTCCACAAGCAGCTGATGGCGGAGAAAGAAGAGCTAGCAAGGGCTAAAGAGGCGTTAGAGCAGGAGAATGCCCAGCTTCGGCATGAAAAGATTGAAACAGGATATGTTTCTAAGCAGCAGGCTGAAGCTCTGAAACATCTGAAGACTACGCTATTGGAATTGACTGAAACCAAGAAGCGTCTAGAGTTAGATGTAGACTCAGTTAGTAGCGTGTTGGCCACCAAGAAGCAAGAGCTGGAAAGGGCCTACACAAAGCTAGCCAAGTTCAGAGAACACTGGGATCTCACTATGACCAAGCGCAAGGAGCGAGAAGAAGAGCTGAAGACACAGATAGCTCAGTTAGAAGAACAGGTCAAAGTGAAGAACGAAGAGCTTGAAGAAGAAGCCTGCCGCCGATACGAGGCCGAGCGCAAGCTGACAGATGCCATGAAGAATTTGGAAGATTTCCAGCATAGAGCAGATGCCAAGAGACCCAAACCTGGGGGCGGTGCCAATGATAAGGCTTGGGAAGACTTTGTCAGAGACATCCAGGGGACGGTCAGGAAGAGGGATCGGCTGATAGAAGGTTTGATTTATCAACCGGATCATGCAGAGACAAAGAAGATGGTCGAGGACTTCCGCAACCGTACCCGTATTTGATTTCTCTCTTGTATTCTGTATGTTGAGATCACCACCAGGCATGTTGGCTGGGATCCTCTTTGTCATATCAGTTGTATGGAGCATAGTTATGAAACCTCTTGACAAGACAGTTATTCTAATGAATACATGAGGGTTTTTCTAAATATTGTCTTTATGGTTTATCTCGTCTTGCTACCACTGACACTGGAATTGGAGGGGAAATATCTCCAATGCACACATGCACGTTAGCATTTGTTCTTGTATTTCTGTTTGCATAAATCATACTGCATAGCATTTCTCTAGCAGGTCAGAGCACTTATCCAACCTTTGTTTTCACCAGAAAGTGATTCTCGGGGAATTGTTTGAGGCAAGAGTGGAGTGTTGAAGACGACCAAGGGGCTGAAGCAGATTTGAGCAGAATCAAGCAGTGTAGTCAGTTGCAGGGAATTGGCAGCTATGTCTGAAGGCAATTTCCAGGCTCCTAACACCTTGGCAAGGTTTACCAGGGCGTCCAACCATCAGTATGATTCTATGGAAGGCTTCCCGCCAGCGAACAATCTTACTGCAGCCCAAGTTGTACAGCCTGCTGTTGAGAACCGAGATCGGCATGAGCAGTTCGTTGCCCGAAATGAATGTCATCCTCCTGTTAACAATCAAAGTGTCGCTTTCCCTGCGATGAATTACCGAAGAGATATTCCAGTGACCGGGTTAGTAGATCCAAGAGCTCTTGACGATGGTAGAAGACTCCGAGCATTGGAAGAGCAAATGAAAGCCTTGGAAGCGAAAGATGCCGTTAACCTGGATGCTGTAGCCATGTGTTTGGTTCCTGACCTGGTGTTGCCTTACAAGTTCAAAGTGCCGGAATTTGAAAAATACACGGGAGATAGCTGTCCAAAGTTGCATTTGGTGATGTTCTGTCGAAGGATGACTTCGTTTGTGCGAAATGACCAACTAATGATCCATTGCTTCCAGTATAGCCTGACTGGGGCATCGTTGAGATGGTACGTGCAGTTAGAAAGTAATCAGATTCGATCATGGGTGGATGTAGCCAGAGCTTTCATGAAGCAGTACGATTACAACCTGGATTTGACTCCTAGTCTCGTAGATCTGCAAGAATTGTCTCAGGCGGAGAATGAATCGTTCAGAGCGTATTTGCGAAGATGGAAAGAATTGGCTGCTAGTGTTCAACCACCGCTTCCGGAAAGAGAACTGGTTGACGTCTTCTTGGGTACCCTAAAAGGCCATTATTTTGACAAATTGTTCAGTTGCACAAACTTTGTGGGCCTGATGAGGCTGGGAGAGATTGTTGAGCGAGGACTCAGGAGTGGAAAGTTTCGAGGTGTTCCTTACGTCCCAGTTGGTAAGATTGAGTCAGTTGTCAGTTCTCAAGAAGAGTGGGAAGGAGATGACGCCACCTCAGAATCTCTAGCATCTCAGGATCAGTTTTCAGACACTTCAAGTCAACGATCATCTTATCGCCGATCGCGTCAGCATGCTCCACGAAGACCAAGGAAGCCTGAAAGGCAATTTACTCAGCTACCGGTGTCGTACAGTCAGTTGTTGCCAGATCTGGTCAAAAGCGGATTGATAGTACCAAAAGAGACTAAGCCGGTGATTCCACCGTATCCTCCAGGTTTTGATGCCAGCGCCCGCTGTGAGTACCATGTTGGGGCACAGGGGCATTCCACCAATGATTGTAAGGTGCTTAGAAGCCAGATTCAGGATCTGTTAGACTCTAGCCGTATTTGCATCACTCCTCAGGGTTTTGTTCAGATTAATGACTTTCCAACCTCCAGTTGTGTGGGTTCGTCAGCTAACGTCATGGAAGACTCCGCAGGAAGTGTGTGCTCTGAAGATTGTCAATCAGAAAGTTCAGTTGTATGGGAGAAATTTCTAGAGGTTTTTGCGCCAAATGTCACATCTGTTTTCTCTGCTTAATCCGTTTAGCTTTTGTGCACTAGTGTCTGCCAACCACCACCAGGGTTGTTGGCTGGGGTCGTTATATTCATACTCATTTGTGCTTACCTGCTGATTTTGTTGGTTGTACACATGTGGGGGAGATGTTTGTCTGTATGCTTATAGCTTGAGTTTCTCTTTGTCTCGTTGTGAATATGTGTTTGCTTTCCGCATTGCATTATGATTTAACAGGTACATCAGAACCGTGGGTCTCATTTCCTCATCATCCAGTTTATTGCAGGAACTCCTTCAGAGATATGGAACAGAATCAGTTTGAATTAATTGAAGTCCAAAGCCAGCTGGGGCAGATGATGAGAGACATGCAAGAGATGCGTTCGGAGCAGAAGATTCTCAAGGAGGAGAACAGTCAGCTGAAGACCCAAATGAGCTTGATCATGGAAGTAGTCAAGAACGTGCTTAGGAAAGAAGACGATCAACTATTCGAAGCCGCAATGCAAAAGCTCGCGCCACCCGTGCATGTGGAACCTGAGCAGCAGCAACAGAAGATACATCCGGCTCAACGGAGGATCCAGGAAGGAAAGCCAAAGAGGATATTTGAGGCGCCGCCTGTGACCTATGATGAGCTCTTGCATGCTTTATTGAGGTTTAATCTGGTTAAAAAGAGAACGTTGGAACCGCCAACGAGAGTGCTTCCTCATGGGTACGACGCCAGTAAGCAATGTGAGTTTCATTCTGGGGCATCCGGACACGACATCGAGGGTTGTCATGCTTTTAAGCACAATGTTCAAGACCTGATTGACTCACACGATATTGAATTCACGCCGAGCGGCGTAGCTGTGCGTATTGCTCCTGTCTCGATCGATGCTAAGATGACAGATGTTTCTAAAGCTGCAGTGGGTCAGAAGCGTATCCTGGACTCCATGGTGTCAGAATCTCCAGGCCCACAACTGTTGCCTATTCCTGGGGCAGATCTGAGAAAGAAAATGGCTAAGCATAAGGAGGGCGTTAATCAATACATTGAAGGTCAAGAAACTGATGTTGCATTTGATACAAAGGGTGTTCAAGAGTCAACCCGATACCAGCAGCAGCAGCCCCAGCAACAGAATAATCAGGGATATAAGAGATATCAGAATCGGGGTCCCCTGGCAAACCGTCATCTTGAAACTCCTCCTATGCCGTATGCGCAGCTTCTGCAAACGTTGATTCAGCTCCAATTGGTTCATAAAAGGACAATGACTCCCTTAACGGGACCACCACCACCGGGGTATGATGCCAACGCTACTTGTGAGTTCCATACTGGGGCACCAGGCCATACGGTTGAGAATTGTAAAGCTTTTAAGCACAAAGTGCAGGATCTGCTTGATAGTGCAGCAATCAGCTTCGGGCCGGGAGGTCCCCAAATCATCTGAATGAAGGAGGAAGGGCTCTATAATTTGGATGAGTCGTTGAAAGCAGATCAGGACAGCATCGAATTGTCTCTAATAAAGATAGCTGGTTCAGCAGCAGGACGAATATGAAAGCCCGGCTCCCGGAAGCTAGCATTTTCTTTGTTTTATCTTGTCATTTCTTTACATTTGTAGTTTCTTTCCTGTTTGAATTTGTAATCTCGTTTGTAAAACTTGTTGTTTTCATTCAATTGATGATAATGAAATAAATATGCATGTTTTGATCCATTCGTGTTCACTGACATGTTTTTGCAAATATCCAACGCTTGGTTAAGAAGAATTTGGGGAGGATGACGAAAATGACCGACATGCAACTACCGATATTGTATGCTTTTGAGATAAAACCTGTTGATGATGTACAGGCATTGTTTCAAATCCCCAAACACCGGAGGTATAAGGAAGATAATCCCTTGTCAACCCCTTTGAGCCTTGTAGTAGGAGTTTCTTTCTGTGAATGAAAAACCCTCGATCTTTAACCTGGGGCAGGGTAGGTGTTAGCTAATTCGACTGAGCGTCCAAATTGCAAAAGGTGTCCGTTCAAGGATCAATCACGTCCCTAGAGGTCGTGCCTAAAAGACCACAATGGTTCAATCAAGAGTGGGACAGCCACATCACTTCCCAAAGAGTCAGACAACCAGTGTCACACGACTTGTTCGGAAAAAAAGGAATCAAAAGCCCGCTAAGTCAAGAAAACTTCAAAACAAATGACTTAGGCAAAAATGAGGGCATCCCGCTGGACTTAAAAAAATCAAAAGAAACTCAAAAGGAGTCAGTCCAGGCAAAAGTTAGGGATATGAAAAGAAAAAGATGAAAAGGATCAAAAGAAAAATCCTCGATGGAAATACGAGTCGTGTGACCTCAAGTGTCAAAGACGAAAAGTGAGTGGCTGTCACTCCAAGAGCCGAAAGTTTCTCGAACTATCACTCCTATCTTTCAACCTCCGAGAGGTGAGCGCTAAGGTCGAATTAGCTGAACGTAGGATGGGAGAACATCAAGGAGAATGGGTGGGTTAAAGTAAACTTTGAGCCTTTATCCTTTCTTTCGAAACCATGAACCTGACCACGTTACAACCTTCAAAAGTCCTAATTGAAGCAGGTTGTTTCGAAAGCATACTCCGGTAAAGGTCGTGTCGATTCTGACTCTTAAAAGGGTTCCTCTTACCATGTTGGTACTGATAAATGTTTTGTGCATTATATGCTATAAACTGTTTTTCCTTTTCCCAGTGAACAGATTGGATGTCAAAACTGTCATATGTGTTGCATTAATATGTCTTTTACGCAGAACAACTTGTTTTACTTGCAAGTAAGCGCTTGACAGCAGAAAAGTTTCCTACAGCGGAAAGTATGGTCAAGATAGAATGCAGAACGCCCGAATGTTCCGAGAGCAGGGACAAGCTATTATTGTGATCCCCAGTCAGGTCAGCTTTTCGAAGTCAGTTATTCTGGGGCAATCAGGTTGAGATTCAGGCAAATACGGCGTAGTCAAGGGCACTACTCTGAATCAAATAATCAGGAGCAAGGTCATTGCAGTCAGGGGCAGACTATCTTAAGCACGCAGAAGTTATTCGAGGAGCATTTGAGGTGAAGTGTCTCTCGGAAGCTCAGAACGCTGGGGCATGTTATATCAGACCATCAGGGCTCAGATTTGCAGATTTCCTTTCAGGGACTATCCCCACAGATGTCCTGTAGGCTGGGGCATATCAGAAGCGAAAGGATTGTTGTTCTCCGTACCTACAGGGTCATTCGGATTTATTCGAGCAGATGCAGTCGATTTTTTGAGAGCGAGACGAATGCGGGAAGTCGTGTTACTATCCCTTGACCCTTTCACTAAAAGGCTGTGTATTCAGGAAGAATATTTTCCAGCGTCAGTTGTACCTGACCCAGTAAGATAAGCTTAAGAGCTCAAATCCATGTTTGCGATTACTGTGAAGCCCATCCGTGTTGGCACATCGGTTCCCAGATCCGAGCTTCATCAGTACGCGGGAAGACTCCCTCCATTTTCTCCAGCAAAGTCCAATTTGTCATTGGCATGGGTAAGCTATCCCTAGAGGAGTTTAATCATACTTGGCACATCTGCTATTTCACAGCGGAGTTATATTCCCCAGCAGGGTGTTACTTCGTCAAGGTGTTCGGTTAAGTCCTCAATATCCCCAGCGGAGTTGATTTCACTCTCCCAGCATTTATTTTGCTGGGATAATCCTGTGATATCCGGTTTATCCCCAACAGAGTTGGCCTCGCCTTCAGCATTTATTTTGCTGAAGTGGTTCTGTACCTAGCTCTCTCTGGCAACTCGAGCCTGCATTAGCATATTGCATGCATCGTCATATTTGCATCATACCCGCATGACATTTTCAAAATGCGTAGCATTTCTATCCAGAATGGAGCATTACGCTGTAGAAAGATTAAAGCATTTGCATATGCATACGAAGAATAAGTCAGATTTTCTATCAGCCTCATATGGCGCGTGAATTACCCTGTGATCAGTTCAGGGGCATTTATCCAGCAGCAGTATTCAGACAGTTCAGCAGATTATTTGTATCTCAGATCATACAATAGTTATGCTTTGATCAATCGGTCATCTGATATCGACAGACTTTTCTTCCCGTCAATTCATATTGGCGATGTGTTCCTCCAATGAATGGACTTCTCCGTCTATCATTAGACGTCTTGAGTACGAATGTGGTTTTCTTCCCGTCTATCAGTAGGCGATGTGAAGTTTCGGGCAATCTTCAATGGAGTTCAAGACAGAGCTTCTCTAGTAAGTAGCTTTCCTTTCCGTCTATCAGTAGACGATGTGAAGTTTCGGGTTACCGTTCAGCGGGTTTTCTTATTGCCAGATCATACGTATGATGAGGTGTTTCCCCAGCGAGTCTTCTCCGGCTATCCTGGGTTGTTGAGGGGTTTCAAAACGATTTTGGATATTGGTTCTCTTTCTGGTTATTGGATATGATGACGTTTAAGAGGGACTTTTCTGACTGTCAATCCTTATTGATGTCGAGGCTCTTCGAAGAATGTTCAGTTTTCGTGATTGTCGATTCTTATTGACGACATGGTTCCTTAAAAGGTGGCTTTCTTCCCGTCAGTCCACACTGACGATGTGGCCCCTTCGAGGATGTTGATCTTTCCATCAATTCCCGTAGACAGAAGAATTCTGAAATTCAAGGGATGGTGTTGAATTGCGTTATGGTGTCTTTCCGTCTACCCTTAGACGATGTGTGTATGGAGATTAAGAATTTCTTTCCGTCTACCCTTAGACGATGTGAATATCGATTTGTGTCATCAATCAGGATGATTCCGTCTACCCTTAGACGATGTGAGTATGGAGATTAAGGCTTTCTTCCCGTCTACTCTCAGACGATGTGAATTGTTTTTGTTTCATCAATCAGGATGATTCCGTCTACCCTTAGACGATGTGAGTATGGAGATTAAGGCTTTCTTCCCGTCTACTCTCAGACGATGTGAATTGTTTTTGTTTCATCAATCAGGATGATCCCGTCTACCCTTAGACGATGTGCGAATGGAGATTAATGGTGTCTTTCCGTCTACCCTTAGACGATGCAAGTACGGAGATTATTTCTTCCCGTCTATCTTTAGACGATGTGAGTATGCGATCAGGCTTTGATCCTGTCTATCCTTAGACGATGAGAATATTGATTTGTTTCATCGATCGGGATGATTCCGTCTACCCTTAGACGATGCAAGTACGAAGATTATTTCTTCCTGTCTATCTTTAGACGATGTGGATATTGATTTGTTCATCAATCAGGATGATTCCGTCTATCCTTAGACGATGCCAGCATGGAGATTAATGTGGTCTTCCCGTCCATCTTTGGACGATGTGAGTATATTTCTCTTCCTGCCTATCAGTAGGCAATGTGAAAGGATCAGGTATTTTGTTGCAGCCCTCGGGTTTTGTTATATGGGGTATCACAAGCAACGAGTATTCAAATCAGGAGTTCTTTATCAGAGGATTGATCAGTTTGGTGCCATAATGACTGGACTCGGTTTTCTGGACTGTACTCCCCAAGCAGTTTACCGTATATGCTCGCGGTTGGCAAATTTTCGGGTTTTATTTGTATTCAACCGTCTCGTACCTCTGAATGTTTGAAGGCTGAGCGCTCTTCAAACCCTTCAGGTCCAAGTCGCTTGAATAGGGGCAGCTGTTGCACCCTAAAATTTGACCAACCGGTTCTCCTATCTGACTCGTGGTTTAAATTCATATTCGCAACTCCGACATATGATATTTGTGCACAAACGGAGGATATCAGAGTTTACAGCTTGATTTTCGTCTATCAGATATGGCAGATCCAGTCCAGATCACCAGGGTTTCATTTTCGGGAAATTGTGCGCTCCTCGGTGATTTTTAGCTTGCATAGTGATTTTGGGGATATTCTGATGACCGGGGATCTCTGTTCGATTCGATCTGGTCTCGTGCGCTCTTCTATGGTGGTCATCTGCATTTTTAGGATTTTAATAGACTTTTGCGGATTTTCAATAGGCTTTATAGATTTTTCTGGAATTTAAATAGGGTTTTTGTATTTTTTTTATAGCTTAAATCTCTTTTTAGAATTTTATAGAATTTTTAAATAGATTTTTAGAATAAATAAGATTTTAAATAGTTTTAATTGTTTTTAGAATAATAAAGAAAAAGGGGAATATAGTTTTTTCTTTTATTAATAAATAGGATTAATAGTTTAGAATGTATTAGATTTTAAATATAGTTTTAATTGTTTTAGATAATATAGGAAATATTATAGATTTTTTCTTATTAGTTTTAAATAGATTTACTAGTTTTTATTAGAATTTTAATAGAGATTAGTAGAAGTTTAGAGTTAATTAGATCTTAATCATTTTTAGATTTAATTAGGATAATATAGAATTAATTAGATTTTTAATCACTTTTTAGAGAGTAAGTAGGTTAATTGAATTTTTTAGATTTAATTAGGATTTTAATCATTTTTAGATTTAATTAGGATTAAGATAGTTAATTTTTTGGATTAGTCAGTTAATTAGGCTTTAATGGAGTTCATTTAGTTTTAAGTAAGTTTTAATTCAGTTTTTTACAGTTTTTTTTGGTTATTTTCGTGTGGGCTAGAGTGCACATTTTTTAGGCCCAGCATACTATCAGTCCAAATGCATTTTTGTGCAGGTTTCTGGCCAAAAAAGGACACTTGTCAGCGTATAAAAGAGGCCACGCGGTACACTCTGGAGGGTCCCAGCACACAACTCAGAAGCCCCCCAGCTCACGCCACGCATCCCACTCAGCCACCACCTTCTCTCTCTCTGTGCATGCGTGCCACGCGTAGCTCAGGCTGATCTCCCCTTCGCCACTTGTCACCGTCTAAGCATTCACCGGAGCTTCGCCAGAAAACCCACCGGCGGCCATGCATCCGCCATAACCTCCCACCGCCGGTGACCCCCAACGTCTTCCGGCCACCGCAACGGCTCGCCGGAGTTCGTTTTGCACTCAGAATTCCCAGAAACCCTCTTTCGCCCCCCCATCTTCATCTTCTTCCTCCGTCAACATTCATCATCACCTCGCCGGAAAAGCTAACCACCGCCGGAAAACTCATCATTCGCGCCCAGATTCAACCATCAATTTCCAGATTCGTCATCCAAGCTCGCGTCAGTTCGTCTTCTTTTTTCCAGAATTCGTTCATCACCCTCATGATTCGTTCTTCAAGAACCTTCATCCACATCCATGGATCTTCATGAGTCTCCAGATCTAAACTCATCAACACGTAACACTTCTCCTAAACTCTTTCCAGATTTCCCAGAGATCTTCAAGCAAGAACTTCCACAAAGCTCCTCCTTCAACAAACTCAAGAACATCGTCGTCTGCTAAGAGCCTTCCCCCCAGATTTTCCAGATCGTGAGAATCAAGATTCTCAGAACGGCTCCAAAATCTCCAGAACGCTCAGGAACGTCCAGGCAACTCCATCGATCCTCGTCAAATTCCAGAAGCATCAAGAACTCAATTGCGCTCCATAACCAGGTACACGTCCTTGATTTGGTTGGGTTTTCTTGTTGATAACTGTGAGGTTTTAATTGCGTCTTAGATTCAGATTAGGTGAGTGGATTTGAGTGGAGTAAGGGTTTCTGTTTGAGATTCGAGAAGAATTTGAGTGGTTGTTGTGGGAGGTTTTCTCAGAGAAGGGAGAGTTGGGGGAGACGAACGAAGCGGCTAGGTTGGCGAGCATGAACAGTGTTTAGGGTTTGTGAGGAGGAATATGGTTTTGTTTAGGGTTTCGTTGGGTTAGGGTCAGGTTTGGGCTTAGGCCCAAATGTGTCTTGCTGAAGTCATCCCCATTTGCTCAATTCCCCCCCCCCCCTGGCGTGTGAGAGACAGAGTGATATTGATGTGGGCCTTAGGCCCTAAGGCTATTCGCACCCCCTCGTTTAAGCCCATAATATGAAATAACTGGAAAACCTGCTGGTTTGCACCCCCCAGCGTTTTGTTTTATTTCTGTTTCTCTAAAACGGGTTGGGCCCAGTCTGTATTACTAGGCACACCCCCACCAATGTGAGCCCAGTCAGAATAGCTTAGAAACCTTGCTGTTTGAACCCCCTCCCCCATTTTCTTTTATTTTGTTTTTCTTTTATATTTTCATGTTTGTAAATAAATCATAAGAAAATAAAAATAATTGATTTTTTAACTCTTCTTTTTTCTACCATTTCATCATAATGTCTAGAAAATTGTATAAAAATAAAAATGTCATTTTATTTTTGTTTACTATTTTTGGTATATTTTCCATTTAATTGATTTCTTTTAATTTTTTTTAGTGCATACATATTGTTAGAAAATTCATAAAAAATAGTAGATTTAGTCAAATAATTCCGTTCTTTTTTCTGTAGACTCGTAATTCAATGTAGAATTTTATAGTGCAAAAATATTAGCTTAATCATGCATTTTCCGTTTAATTGCATTTTTTGTATTGTCAGTGATATTGAATAACTGGTTTGTGGATATGTCTGTGTTGCTGATTTTAGTTCTTTCATCTGGTATTGAATTTTGTTCTGATTTTTTAGCATGTTGTCATAGAGCCATGTAGGTTCCCCATAGATTTTTGATAGATTTTTGTAGGATGTTCTGATATGATTTGTCTGAGCTTGAGAATAGGAGAAGTCTGGATGACTTCTGACTTTGAAGTTCAACTGTGGTTGAACTTCAGAGATAGTCTCTTGTGGTTTGTTGGCCTGTGGGTTCTTCTTGAAAATAGGAGCTGGTTGAAGTCCTGTTGGAGCTTGCAAGGATGCAGTGGATTGAGGCTTAGTCTAGGAGCTTGTTGTCTGTTTGTGAGGTTCGAGTTCCTGAAGTTTGAAGGGAGTTTATGGTACTTTCCTGAGGAAGGTCCTGTGAATGACTTTCATTCTTTCTTCTCACCTCTTTCGTAAGTATCCAATGATGTCGGAGCCGACTTGTGAGTTTAATTTCTCCTGAGGAGGAATGTAAACTGATCACATGTTGTTGAGCCACATGGGATACGATTCCTAAGTGGAAGCCCCCTAGTACTTTCCTGAGGAAGGTCCTATGGGTCTATTCACTTAGTTCCATTAGTTTATCTAGGATTTCTCAAGTATCCAGTGATGTTGGAGCCAACTTGTGAGTTTAATTTCTCCTGAGGAGGAATGTAAACTGATCACAGTTGTTGAGCCACGTAGGATACAATTCCTAAGTGTCAGCCTCCTAGTACTTTCCTGAAGAAGGTCCTATGGGTCTGTTCACTTAGTTCCCTTAGTGCATATAGGTTTTCTCAAGTATCCAGTGATGCCGGAGCCTTCATGTGAGTTTAATTTCTCCTGAGGAGGAATGTAACTGATCACAGTTGTCGAGCCGCATAGGATATGACTCCTGAGTAGTAACCTCCTGGTACTTTCCTGAGGAAGGCACTATGAGTTTGTCTGCTTAGCTCCCCTTCTCTGGTAAGCTTGTTCTGAAGCTTGGAGGCTGGGATTGATTCCTCTTGCTTAGGGTTTTGATTAGAGTTTTTGCTTAGATCTTTGCTTAAGGTGTTGTATAGGGTTTTGTTTAGAGATAGATTAGGAGCTTGTTTCAGGTTTGATAGGGGCCTTGCCCAGGAGTAGTTTCTCGTTTTGTAGATAGAGGCTTGTCAGGTTAGCTTGCCTTCTCTTTGTATTGTTTGACTTGTGTGATGTTATGTTGCATTAGACTTAGGTATTCATCTAGATAGTTCTGAGTAGGTGCATCTTAGAAGTAGACTCTGTGTGCATGAGAAGTTGAGGTGGTCCTCCTTCTGCTTGTTTGTTATTGAGTGGCTTTGCTTGTTGGTATTTGGTAGAGCTGAGCTCCCTTGCCTTTGTGGTTTGCGGCCTTTGTGCCTTGTTTGTTTAGTCGTTGAATTCATGCATAATTTCAGTGTTTCTTTACGTTGCAGTTTCTTGTTTGTCGTTTAATCCTGTTGCCATGATCCCTTAGGAGCTCTGACTTCTCCGCTGCGGAGTTGTTATGATAGACATTAGGATGGTCAACCAGGTGTGATAGCAGTAGGTAGATTCCCCTGTTTCTCAGCTATAGTTTTAGGGTTTCCCTTTCCTTTCTGTAGGAGCTTTGAGTAGCTTGACCCGTAGTTAGCTGAACTACAACTGCTCTGATTCCTTGTACCAGACGAGGATATGTAGGCATAGGATGCGATATCCTAGCGAGCACACTAACAACTAACTTTTGTTCTCTCGCGGCTGTGCGATCGAGACTTTCCCGCTAACGACTAATTGTTTCCCTTTCTCTTGCCCGAGTGCATTTGAGACCAGATCGTAGTTGTAGGTCCCCGAGCCTTTAGGATCAGTTTGTTTTCTCACCGCTGTGTGGGAGCGCCAGTTTACCCGTAGTTAGTCGAACTACGTTTGCTCTGATCTTTCATACCAGATGAAAGTACGTAGGCACAGGACGTGATGTCCTGGCGAGCAACCTTTCCCCCGTTTAGACGTAGGTAGTCGAACTACGTTGACTCTGACTTTCCCATTGCACGAGGGAATACGTAGGCCCAGAACACCGTATGTTCTGTCGAGTCCTGTCCTTTTATTTTCTTTTCAGACCAGCCAGTAGCATAGATAGATAACACACCCTTTTACCTATAAACATCAAGCGTGGATCCCATCGAGTACGATGGACGTGAGGGGTGCTAATACCTTCCCCTTGCGTAACCGACTCCCGAATCCAGGTTTTGGTTGCGATGACCATACCTTTTCCCGTCTTTGCGAGGTTTACTTCGAGCGTTTCCTTTCCCGCTCTGAGGGATAAATAACGCACGGTGGCGACTCTTCTGTTCAGCCGGCGCCGATTTTCGCAGTAGCGACACTCTGAGGTCAAAGGTTTCCTGCAAACAGACCTACCTACCCCTCACAGGTATGTACTTAACTCGCAGACGAGGTACAACATCCTATGCGGGTTCAACGTCACAGGCTTTCAAGAGCGATGATACGATACCCAGAAGGTGTGGCATCATCATCCCTTGAAGCGGCCTCACTTAGCTGAATCCCAATTGATAGGTCCCTAGAGTCGATAATCCTCGGGTCAGACAACTTGTCGAGCCCTAAGGGCCAGGCAAGAAGCATTAAAGAGAATCTCGTCCGAGCGCAGATTTCGCGGCCAGCTGGTGCGAGCTAAGCAAGCAAGCTAACCACTACTCTCTACTTCTAAGTCTATGTGCAAACTCAAGCCCAGGTCCGGCTTATCTCTCAATCTAACCCTCTACTCAACACAACAACAATAATAGAGGAATGAAAGTAAAGGCAGAAAGGTAAATACATACAAAACCCCAGACGGGAAAACAAGCGCTAGGATTGACTCGCATAGGGAACCGTTGGAGTCCCCAGCAGAGTCGCCAACTGTCGCTACTGCGAAAATCGGCGCCGGCTATGACAGAAGAGTCACCACCGTGCCTTATTTATCCCACAAGAGGGAAAGGAAACACTCAGAGTAAACCTAACGCAAAGAGGGAAAGGAATGGTCATCGCAACCAAATCCTGGATTCAGGAGTCAGTTACGCAATGGGAAGGTATTAGCACCCCTCACGTCCGTCGTACTCGACGGGATCCACGTTTGTTTTCTATCTAAGGGTGTGTTATTCTATCTACTCTAAAGGTATGGGTTAGAAAAGAAAAGAAAATGACTCGGCAAAGTATTGCACTTTATGCCTATGTATTCCCGTCTGGAACGAGAAACCAGAGTCAACGTAGTTTGCCTACCTACGGTAAAGGAGGGGGAAGGTTGCTCGCTAGGATATCGCATCCTATGCCTACGTACTTTCATACAGCATGAAAGATTAGAGCAAACGTAGTTCGGGCTACGGAAGACACAAGTTTGTCTGACAGTTTTTTATCTCCTTCTGAAAAGGGTTTTCCTGATTAAGGGTCCAAGCGGACAAAGATGACATTTGAGATTTGTTTTCAGTTTTTTACGAAAGAAATGTTTTTTAGTCTGTTTGCAACTTGTACTGTACTAAAGACTGGTGATCTGAGAGTGACTACATCGCATGTCACCCTAAGGGTACCATACTAAGCAGCCAGATTACTGAAGAGTGACCCTCCAGCAACCTTTTCTCAAATAACTTAAGGCTCGTAACGTACAACACACGTTATCCTTATTACTGTGTTTTTGAATTGTTTTGAGATGAGAAGAGAAAGACGCTCTAAAAAGCCTATGGTTGACAGGGAAACTAACCTAATGTTATCATGCATGTGTCAAAACCTAATGTCTGTCATAATTTCCTCTTGCATAGAAGAAATCAAGATCCTAGGGGATAAACAACAAAAGACAGCAAGCAATTATAGTAAACAGTAAACGCTAAACAGTAAACATGCATGCTATGCAACAGTACCAGAGAGGCAAGAGAGAAAACAATAGGCAAGAGGAGACAAGCTCCACCTCAAACCTAGAGGTAATCAACACAAGAAAACAGACAATACAGAGGAAAAAAAAAGACACAGAGGAGGCAACCCAAGCAGCAGCAACAAACTCCTTTAGCAAACAACAACAGCAGCTCTAAACAGCAAAGTTGGATAGACAGCAAAGTTGACAGCAAAGGCTTCATCTTCAAGCAAGCTTCTATCTTTAAGATTCATCAATCTTCAAGATCCAACAAGCACACTCCAAGAGTAGGATTAATCATCAAGATCAAGTTATAATATTAAGAAACTTAATGACAACCAAAGGAAATCACCAAGAACTCAACATTGCAAATGAAAGGTATCCTCAAAGTTCTACTCACTTGGGCATACCACTCATCCCTCCTAAGGAGAGATGGAGCTTCCCAAGGAGGACTTTATGTCATTGGATAGAATAGAGGCAAACATGCACTCTATGTTTGAAGAAATAATCAAAACTAGGTCTAAGGCACATCCTAAAACCCTAATTTCCTAAGCTCCTAAGAAACTTCCACAAGAAGAAAAGCCTTCAACTCAAAGCTCCAATCTTCAATCCCAAGCATCTTCAATGAATCCAGAAGCTCCAACAAAAATAACCCAAGCCTAAACCCACTCCAAAGCAAGCAACCAAACCAAACAATCCAAAGCACTTAAGAGAGGAAACCACAAACACAAGCCACTTGCAAAATACAACTAAAATAGAAAATGAAGTTGCAAAAATCTAATAAAATTCCTAGGGGAACATACATGCTTGAAAAACCTAGTGTAAAAAGATTGAATCCTAAATCAACTTCTATGTTATCTAAACAATTCCTACATTGAGATAGGTCAAAGGAATCCACAAGTTTGGGAGGGTCCTAATCTCAATACCTAAAACAGAACCTAATGTTGTTATAAAATTCTAATAAAAATACTAGGGGAACATGAATATCTACCCTAAAACATACTAAAAAATCAAAGCCAAACTCATCACCAATTGGAAGAACAAAATTCAACAAAACAGATGGTCAAATATGCAAAATTAAAAAAGTTAAACAAAATAAGAAAAATCAAATTAAATTGAAAAATGCATGAAATTACCTTTTGTTAATCCCAGAAAATCATAAATTCCATAAGGATCATGAGGATATTTTTAAAATAATTTTTGGATCAAAATTGGAATTAATATGATTTTTGGAATCAACAAACAATTAAAATGAAACAAAATGAAATAAAAATCAATTAAAAGCCACGAATAATCCACAGCCTTTGGATCAGTTGACAAGTCAAACAATCCAACGCGCCTCATGCTGCCAACACATTAATTAAACGCCGCGTTTTGAATTAATCTGGAGTCAACAAAATAATAAGTCTCAGCCACACGATCTGGTGGTCAGTCAATGGTCCAAGGCTGATCTAACGGCTCTCACATTATCTTCTTCACAAATCCAACTCGCCTGAGTGAGAAACATAGTGGTGGTTGGTGGTGGCCGGAGAAGACTCCGGTTGTCTTCTTCGGCGAGGGTTCAGGTGCAGACAGCCAAAAATGACAAACTATATACCAATTCAACTCAGTTTTTCACGTACATTCCAAATCTCCACTCAAAATTATCCAATTCTTAACAACTAAGCAAACACGAATCAAAGTTCAGAAATGTCATCAATATCAACTCTCACCAATTGTCAATCTAATGGTACCAAAATGATCCTCACGTTGCACTGATCATCCTGATCTAAACATCTTGCTACAAATCCTCATGAATCAAGAGATTCAGGTCTAAACAGATCTTACATGTCATCTTCGATCATCATCAATTACTTCCAGACCAAGCCTAAAACGATCTATGTCTTGTGTAGATCCTAACCACAGGTCTAAATCTAATCATCTCATGCTAAATCATGCTAGAAGTTGAATGTTACTAACCTGGTATAGATCTTGAAACAGAGGTACTTAGAGCTCGTGGCTTGCTTCCAAATGCTCCAGATAGCTTCAATGATCCATAAGGAAGAGATTGCACACTTCAATTTTGCTTGAATTGGCTCCAAACTCAGAATCCAATTTGAACTTGCAGTTGAGAAAATTCACTTGCTCTTGCTTGCTCTGGTGCGAAATAATGCTCAACCTTGATCTGAACTCATTCTAATCAATATATAGAAGAGTTTCATGGGCTTTTGCAATGTGTTTGAAGCCCAAATCCGTGTGTCCAATTTTCTGATTTTTGCTTGCAAGTTCATACACCAGTCGTGCCATACAAGCTAGTTTCTTGTTCTAGAAGGTTCTAACACCTTGCAAATTGCATTTGGAGTGAATTTGGATTGATAGAATGGCCTGTTATGCATTGTGTGATGATTTGGTCATGTAACTTTCAAGTGAAACAACCACATGCCAACTCTCAAAATTTGGCTTAAACTCAAAATTATGGTATTGCCAATGCTCTTAGAATGTGATTTCCAATCAGAAAATGTACTCATTTGCTTGGTTTGAGGCATCTAGCACAAAAAGTCAATTTTCCCTCCTTTACACATTTGAATTTTCCCCTTTTTGAAACCAATTCAAACCAACTCTTGCTATGAGCTCAATCAATCCCTCATGACCTTTTTTCTAGACTAAAACCCCATTTTGAGAAACTTTCATGTTGAAAAAAATTTCATTTGACAAGTGCAAGTTGGAGATTTTGGCCTATGATTGAAAATGACCTATAATCTTACTTTCCCAAAATACCCCTGACTTGTAAACCTCATAACTTGAGTTCTACAAATCAGATGGAAGACTTATAGTACAATTTAGAAAGCTAAGATCATGAGGAACAACTTTCATGTTGACCAAAAGTTCAGGTGAAACCTCATTCTAGGTCAAAAATATCCTTGAAGTCAGATGATTTTCACAGACAAATTTCAGAAGCATCTGAGGACCTGTAACTTGTCTGGACCATAACTTGAGTTCTACAAATCCACTTGAGGACTTATAGTACTCCAATTAAAGGTATTGAGATGCTCTACAAGTTTCATGTTGGCCAAAGATCCATTTGAAACTTTTATCTTGGATTATGTGGCCTTGAAGTTAGGCACTAAACAGGGTAATTTGCACTGAAACCCTAATTTAGCAACTTCCCACATTCTTGATTCTTCTTGATTTGATCTTGGCACAACACCACAAATGTCTTAACACATCAATCCATGAACTCCATGACCTCAAAGTAGGCTTGAATTCTCTTCAATTGCACAATTGATCTAGGGTTGATCCAGATGAAACCCTAATTGTCTGCACTTCAACTGTGGCTCTTGCATTTGACACAATGACTTGATTTAGCTCCAACATGGCTCTCTAGGAACTCCATGAGCTCTATACACATCTCATATTCACACCTCAGGCTTCACATCCCATTGATGGTCCTCAGCTGATCAAGACCTCCTACCACCTCCTAATGACTTGGATGACCTCTCAAGCTTGGATAAGATTTCTTGCTAGGCTTCTCTTGATAATAATCACACTTGATCCCCTGTTGGATGAATGATATGCCATGATATGCAAATGATAGAACTATTCAAATGATAATGCAATAAAACATAAACCATGTAAAAGATGTTGAGCAAATTTTGGGGTGCAACAACCACGTCCTTGGATTTTTCTCTTTGTGATTTGAGTGCGTAGTTGGATTAACTAAACAACTACCCTGTCCCAGGTTGAGTGTAAAGGTTTGAATATCCAAAAGAAACTACTACTTTTAGGATCGAAGTGGTTTACTAGGGATTAAATCCTTATAACTCCAGTGTTTAGGGATTAAAATAATGTTTGTACATCATTGACGAGATCCTGTCTGAAAGCATACAGTTTGTAATTATGAGTATTTCGTTTTCGTCATCCTCCCTTCAATCATGCTAAACAACAGTTGGTAAAGAGTGAAATGAATAAAATGTGTCGGTGATTGTGATAAGTGAGTGAATACGACATAACTAATTCAAAACACACATGAGAAATACATTACTGAAAACCAAATACAAATGGCAATGTTTAAAGCGTATAATACTTAAACAACAAAGACAAAGTCCAAGGTAGCAAATGGCAGTACAACTGACTTTTCTGGGGATGATGAACTTGACTTGACTGGATTTGATTTGGATCGACTTGATGCTGGCGCTAACTGGCCGGTGGATTGGATTGTTGATGACATTTGGAGACTTCCCATTGAAGTCGATAGCATCCTTGTCAATCATATGTTGAATTTTGTGCTTTGAAAGCCCTGTAGTTCTCAATGGCGTGACTCGGAGCTCCCTTATGAAACTCGTAATGAGCATTTGCATCATAGTCGGCAGGAATGACAGTTGGGGGAACTGAATTTCTCGGAATAATAGCCTTCTTTTCTAGCAATTGAGCAAAGATCTGAGCATATCGCATCGATAGACGGTCAAAAGACCCTATCTGGCCTCCATGTTCTCTGCTGATTAGGTTGTCATTGTGAACGAGCACTTTGCTATTGTTGAGCAGTTTTTAGTGGTTGCTGCTGAGGAGGACACTGATACCCTTACTAGTTGTAAGATTGTTGCTGAGAACCTTATTGCTGAGGCATTTAAGCCTGAGCTGCTTAAACAGCTGGAGGATAAGGCATTAGATCATATTGCACAACAGCAACATACAGATACGGGCAGTAGGGGATTTGATAAGGCATAGGAGTGGGAGCTTATTGAGGATCTTGCCTTTTCTGTACCGAGACGACATTTTCTTCACCCTTTTTTTTCTTGTACCCGTTGAAAGGCTTTTTGGCCTCAGCCTAACTGCTAGAACCTCCTTGGATCCTTTCTGCTCTTCAGACCTTCTTCAATTCTCTCACTGATGATCACCAAATCTGAGAATCCAACAGAGACACTACCAATTAGTTTTTCATAGTATTGGCCTTGCGAGGCTCCCATGAAGATATCAATCAATTCACAGTCAACCAACGGTGGATGCACCCTTGCAACTAGCTCTCTCCCTCGTGCATACTTTTAAAGGATTCGCCATCCTTCTAAGTCATACTCTGAAGTTGAGTATGATTCGGAGCCAGGTTGGTATTGTATTTGTACTGCTTGACGAATGCATCAACTAGCTCAGCCCAAGTGCGCATGCTATTATGCTCGAGCTGCATATACCATTCGAGTGATGCCCCAGACAGACTGTCTTGGAAGCAATGAATCATTAGCTTTTCATCTCTGGCATAATCAACCATCTTGCAACAGTACTTCTTCACATGAATGTTTGGGCAGCTGAGGCCTTTGTACTTTGAGAATTCAGGCATTTGGGAGGAATGACAACGGTAGGAACTAAACATTCCAAAGCATTGAAAGAATTTGAGTTGTGCTCTTCCCTGACTCGGAGTTTCCCAGCTAGATTACAACACATCTTGATAGCTTCTAAATCCTGAGCGGTAACAGGACTGGAAAATGGGGATAACAACATGATAGTTTTGCACGTCATCATACTGATCCAACAGATTATCTTTGGCATGAGGAACAAGAGTCTGAATAAAAGTAGGTTGGGCCTGCGGGACAGCTCCAACAGTAACTCCAGGCGCTGGGATTGGTTGAGAAGTGGTTCCTTCAGCTACGGCAGCAAAGCTCATTGGCATCCCATAGGGGTTAGGACTAGGAACTGAAAGTCTTGAGGTAGACCTTTGCCTTTGACCATTGTTGTTGACGACGACAACAACTTTACGCTATCCTTCTGGAAAGGATATGTAACCTTTGTCAATCAGTCATTACACTTTAGCTTGGAAGGCTTTGCAATCTTAGTGAATGTCCCGTGATATCCCCAATGCTTATCGGGATTGTACCCAGGAGGGTATGGTTCTGGAAACGGCTTGAGAGTCTTGGGCTCCAACAACGAGCTTTGAACCAGATGCGACAGAAGATGACTGTATGACATAGTGTTGCACCCCAAAATTTACCCTCTTTCAAGGCTTGACTCATTTCTTCATTTCTTTCAAATTCAATGACATAAAGGAAATCCATCATGAATTCAAGATTAAAGGCAAGAATACTATAAAGATAAGTTTTGTGACATTACAAGAATGTCATTTGTTGCAAGATTTTCAACTCTAAGTAATGTTTAGAAATTAATTTATTTCTAATACTTCATTCAAGTCTCTAGTCAAAATTCATGTTATGGTAATGCCACACCAAGTCTACATTATGCTTACAAACATCCAAGAAACATGCAAGGATTAAATCAACATTGGAATGTTTTAGGACCAAGAGTATGCATGTTTAATCATGGCAAAACAGTCCCATGCAAGAGGTGACAAATTTCTTCATGTCACAAGATCACATGTCACAAGACCAAGGGAATAGCACATGATAATGCATCTAAATATTAGAATTTGAAATTCTATCCAAAAAGTAGTAGCATTGACCACAAGGGTATGTCCAAGCATAAGCCAACAAAAGGTCACAAGACACAAAGTGCTGCAGAAAAAGGCCTAGCAATAGTGCAGAAAATACAACATAACAACATACATGGAAATGGAAAGAAAGAGAGTGACATGAAGCAAGTTGCCTTGGACATTTCTAAGTAAGGATTTGAAGTCTTGAAGGAAGAGTAAACCCTAATGTGCTGAGATAAGAGAAGAGAGGGGGCTGCAAACACAATCAACTATCATTCACATACACAAGATTGAGAGAGTAAGAGAGAAGAGAAAAACAGAAAATAGTGAGAGCAACACACATTGCAAAGAAAACCAAAAAAATAGTAAGAGAGAAAACCGAAAAAATGAGTTCCATAGAAAGACAAGGAACCTTTGAAGAAACAAAACCTTCACAACATAGAGGGAAGAGAAGTGAGGTACATTCAACCAAGACCAAGGAGGACTTGCAAGAAGGATAGGAAGCTCTTGGGTATCCATTTCCTCCAACCTTTCTCTCTTTATATTTTTGCTATTTACATTCATTTCGTTTACTCTTTTATGTGTTGTTGTATTGTATGCATCATGTAAGGTTCTAAGGGACCAAGAAACCCTTTGAAAGAACCACAAAAAGAAGCAAAAAATAAGAGAAAAGTTTGGATTTTTCTTCTGGTAGCCCAACACGGGCCGTGTCACACGACACGGCCGGCTGTGTTGCATCCCTGTGTGACTTTTCAAAGCGTAAAATGCCCAGAACACTTGACACGGGCCGTGTCACACAACACGGCCACCCGTGTCACACAACACGGGCCGTGTCACACAACACGGCCACCCGTGTCACACTTCTGTTTGCCCTAAAACATCATTTTTCACCCAGACTTTACAACACGGACCGTGTCACACAACACGGCCACCCGTGTTGCACCTCTGTCATGCCCTAAAAACTCACATTGCAGGTACCCTATGACACGGGCCGTGTCATACAACACGGCCACCCGTGTTACCCCACTGTTTTCCACTTATTTTTGTTATTTTTACCTCCAAAAAAATTTTTCTCAAGGAGTTCGCCTTGATGGGTTTTTATTGCATGTCTCAATTTTTTTTAGCCGACTAATCCCATATGTTGTATGATTTTAGTAGGAATGTTGCTATTGTCCTTGGTGACTTTTGATTCCAAAAACCATTTTCAAAAGCAAACTCTCGATTTTATCGAGCCATTTTTAACCCTTGTAAGTCGGCCGCCTTGTGCGTCCGCCATCGACCTTGCTCGCTTCACCTCAAACCTTTTTAAACAATTAAATCCTTGACCCAACGTCAAGCGAATTTTCTCAAACGATTGTTAAGCCAATTCACCATATTTAATAAAAGGGTAAAGTTCTCTTTGTATTGAACTAAAGAGAAGGGATTGAGTGTAGACTTCTTCCTTTCCGAGTATCGAGATGCTCACTGTAGTGTGGGTGGTTTCGATACTTGTCTTTCAATACAAAGACGTTTTCATCCACACCTTTTTCTCCTAAAAAACCTCGGCCCCGTACCGAGTGCATTTTCAAAACACTTACAATAAATAAATCGATTCTCTTGGTATTGAACTAAAGAGAGAGGATTGAGTGTAGACTTCTTCCTCTCCGAGTGTTGGGATATTCACTGTAGTGTGGGTGGTCTCGATACTCGTCTTTCAATACGAAGACGTGACTTTATCCGCCACCTATCTTCCCACAAATTCCTCCCGCAATCTTTGTCACCTAAAAACCTCGGTCCCGTACCGAGCACATTTTTAAGCTTCTTTTCGTAACAAAAACTTGAATGGTCGTGGAGTGGTTAGGCGTAGGCCTTCTCCTATCCCGAGTGCTGACATTTACCGTAGAGTTCTCTGTCGCAAAAGCACTTACCATTCAAAACTAAAAACACTTTAAAAAGAGAATGAAGTTCTCCTTGTATTGAACTAAAGAGAGAGGATTAAGTGTAGACTTCTTCCTCTCCGAGTGTCGAGACGCTCACTGTAGTGTGTGTGGTTTTGATACTCGTCTTTCAATACGAAGACGCTATGTTTGCCACACCCTTTCATAACAAAAACTTTGAGATAAAGAATTGGGTACTACCCGTAGGGGTTACTATCCGAGGACCTATCCCGCCCCTAAAAAATAATTCAACAAATCAAATGTGACATCTTGCCTTGCATGGCGAAAACCTATCTTTTGAAAAGGATATGATACGTCCATTCTACCGCAAACAGGTAATGTCTAAGTCTCCAACGAGCGAGCAGCAATACACCTAACTGCTAGAATGCGTACGATAGCATCATCCATAAAAAACATCAACAAATCGTAGGCCGAACTACGGCTGCTCTGATTCTTTACTTCGTTCAAGTAAAGATACGTAGGCACAAGGGCCACAATCCTTGCCGAGCACATCCCCCCTTATATCTGTAGTTCCCCGAACTACGTCGACTCTGATTTTCTCATGTCTATCGAGAATACGTAGGCCTAGGACCGCGAAGTCCTACCGAGTCCGTTCTTTCTCTTCCTTCCCCTGTTATCTCTCTTTTCCCAATTTCTAACCTTTCCCTCTATCCTTTGGAACACTCTTTTATAGCATAATTTTTAAGCAAATAAATCACACACGACAAACAAATGGTTCCCATCGAGTACGGTGGATGCGAGGGGTGCTAATACCTTCCCTTTGCATAACCGGCTTCCGAACCTGTTCTTGGTTGCGAGACCATCTTATCTGTTTTTTTCTTGAGGTTTTCTCGATATTTTCCTTTCCCCTCATGGGATAAATAAAATTCGGTGGCAACTCTTCTGTCCTTTTCCTTTTCGCCTTCCCCGTCGTTGCGCGTATTTTTCGAGTAGCGACACATAGGAACTGGATGAAGAGGAGTATTCCTCCTTTCTAAATTGTTGCAGGGCCTATGCTAATTTTGACACTGATATCCTCGGCCACAGGCTCATTAATTCAAATGAGAAGCAATCCATGGTTTCTGGGACGAAGCTTTAGGCAAGGCTGGTTGCCCATAAGGATAACATGGCACTAAAAATGATGAATGCTGAGAAGATGAGGGACCATAGGGTTTTGTTGGTGTACCCTGGGAATGCTCAATATTTGCTATGACTGCATTGGTTTCATTCTTCTCTTCCTTTTGGAAATTGTTGAGAGATTCAGTCTGACTAGTCTGGCTGCTTGAGGCGTCCTGGATTTGTCCATTCTTAAGGTAGCTCTCGAGGCGTTCTCCTACTATCACAAGGTCAAAGAATCTTGATGGCACACTACCAACTATTCTTTCAAGATAAGAGTCATGCAGATCGTTTATGAACATGTCGATCAATTCTTTGTCCAAGAATGGTGGTTGCACTCTGGTCGCTAATTCTTTCCACTGCTGTGCATATTCCTTGAAGGATTTATTGCCATTATGAGATTGGCTTTGCAACTTCATGCGACTGGGAGCTACGTTCAGATTGCACTGGTAATGCTTTAGAAAAGCACGAGCTAAGTTCCCATGATCGGATATAGCTTCTTACTAAGTCCATGTACCGACTCAAAGATGCCCCACTCAAACTTGAATTTTGGAGTAATCACTAAGTCTGGCACTAGACACATATCAGCAGCATCGCACCTGGGCGTATCATGCACTTTCATAGCATGGAATTTCTCCTCAATGGCATAGAGCTTCACCTTCACAGGATCAGTCAATGGCACCCTCTGGGGTCGAGTAGGAATGCTTACTTATGGAAGATTGTTATCAGGCAGAAGATCATACAGTGGGTTAGTTATCACAGTAAATCCTGGTGGGGAATCAACATTCTGGCGAGAGTTTTCTGACATAGCTACCTCAACTTGCTCCGTCTAATTGGCATTTCAAGGTGTCTATGTTCCTCTTTCTTCAAATGGTTCACAGCTCCCACGGGTTCAACATGAGTGTCGAGGAAATCAACTTCTGTGCTTATGCAATGTTATGAATGCACACGAGAATAGATCAACAGCAGGAATCAAAGTCACAGGTCCTGCAAGACAACACAACAAGATATCCCTCACCTCGGGTGGGCAATCTATTAGTTTATAAAAGGGCATCCTAAAGGCTTTAAACAAAGTCTCATGTACTAACCCTCAAACGTTTTCCATCATAACAATATTTCGTAAGACGATAATCCCTTCAAATGATGAACACAGAGTCACGTCTCAGTAACCTTTAGAATAAGGTTCTAAAAAGGGTCCTCAGAATCACGGACTCCCAGGTCAGAAATAAAGACGCCATTACGACTACTCGTAAGACATAATCATCCCAAAAGGGCCTCATCTGAGCGGTGGAAGTCAAACCAACTCAACGAATCCTAAGTCTCGAAAATCAGAAAGAAACTACCTCCTAACTTAGTGTATACTAGAAAAGTTAGGGTAGAAAGCCTTTATCCTCACAAACCATCCCCAATAAACCCAACTGATAAGAGGAACACAACATAATAAACAATGAAAACAAATAAATCACACATGCGATAAACAAACTAGGTTTGGCTTGCTAGGTAGTGCCCAACAGAGTTGCCAAGATGTCGCTACTCGAAAATGCAACGACGAAGAGGAAAAAAAATGAAACTACAGAAGAGTCGCCATCGAACTTTATTCATCCCATAAGGGTAAGGAAAAACGTCGAGAAAACCTCAAGAAAGAAACAGATAAGATGGTCTCGCAACCAGGAGAAAGGGTTCGGAAGTCGGTTATGCAAAGGGAAGGTATTAGCACCCCTCGCATCCATTGTACTCGATGGGAACCATTTGTTTGTCCGTGTATGGAGATATCTGCTAAAGGTTATTGCTATAAAGAGTGTTCCAAGGGATAAAGAGAAGGGCTAGAAATAGGGAAAAGAGAGATAAAGGGGAAGAAGAGACTCGGTAAGACCTCGCGGTCCTATGCCTACGTATTCTCAACGGGTATGAGAAAATCAGAGTCAACGTAGTTTGGGGAACTACGGTTAAAAGATAGGAAAGTGTGCTCGGCAAGGAATGGGGCCCTCGTGCCTACGTATCTTCACTTACAAGAAGTGAAGAATCAGAGCAGCCGTAGTTCAGCCTGCGGTTGACTGGGAAGTCCTGGTAGACGATGCTAACATGCACATTCTAGCAGTTAGGTGTGCTGCAGCTCGCTTGTGGAGTCTTAGGTGTTACCTATTTGTGGTAGAACGAACGTAGCATGTCCTTCTCTGAGGGAGAACGGGGGACTAAAGGTGGAAAGGAAAGAAGAGTGCTCACTAGGATCATCGCAATCCCATGCCTACGTATCTCAATAGGTATGAGAAATCAGAGTAGCCGTAGTTTGGCCTACGGTTGACTGAGAAGTTCTGGTAGACGATGCTAACATACGCATTCTAGTAGTTAGGTGTATTGCAGCATGCTTGTGGAGTCTTAGGCATTACCTGTTTGTGGTAGAACGGACGTAACATATCCTTTTGAAAAGAGATAGTTTTTATCATCGACGCAGGATGTCACATTTGACTTGTGAAAGTTATTTTTAGGGTGAAATAGGTCCTCGGATAGTAACCCTTTGCAGGTTGTACCCAATTCTTTATCTCAAGAGATTTATTATGAACATGGTGTGGCGAATACGGTCATGTCTTCGTATTGAAAGACGAGTATAGAGAGCACACACTCTATAGTGAGTATCCTGATACTCGGAGAGGAAGAAATCTGCACTCAATCCTCTCTCTTTAGTTCAATAAAAAGAGAACTTCATTCTCTTATTAAAGATGTTTTGATCTTGAATAATAAGTGTTTTACGACAGTAAACCCTAAAGGTAATGTCAAGCACTCGGGATAGGAGAAGGCCTTCGCCTAACCATTCCATAACCATTTGAGTTTATTAGGAAAAGAGTTTTTGAAAATGCACTTGGGACAAGACCAAGGTTTTTAGGTTCACAGAGGCAAAAGAAATAGAGAAAAGCTTTGAAAAGAAAGGGTGGTGAATTGGTTTAACAGTTTGTTGAGAAAATCTGCTTGACGTTGGATCAAGGGATTGACTTATATTTGTGTGCAAAACCGTGGTGGAATGGAAGTGGGTTTGAAAATGGCTCGACGACGAGTCGAGGGTCTAGATTGAAAACAGAACCGACTTGACGACGAATCAAGGGTTAAGGTGTGAGAGACGATACTAGTCCCTGAGGGTGCTCCTAATATCAAAACCACAATGAAGTGTGACAGTGTGTGTGATAGGTTGGTGGCGAATACGGACGAGCGCTTGACTTACAAAGGGGTGTTTGAAAATGGCTCGATGACGAATCGAGAATTAGTTTGAAAAAGGTTTAATCTACGCTAGTCCCTGGGGGTGCTCCTAGAAGATAAACCACAGTCAAAGAAATACGAAAGTGTACATCAAAAATGGGAGAGGGGTACATACAAATTACATGGGATTGCGCGAAATAAAAGGTCTCATTGTCAGGTAGCCCAAGAGAAATTCATGTGTGTGCAATGTGTCCTATACTACGCTTTGAGAAAAAGTCGGGCATAATTCCAAGCTATGGTTTGTGACAGTCCAATGATCCATCACTCGAGCAAACAACTAACAGTCCACCAATTTAGGGTTTTATGGTTTCGATAGTTATTAGGTGTTTTGAAAGAATGTGAATAAGAGAAGAAAAGAATATGAATATATACAAGATATGAATACTATAAAGGATATATAACAATATATACAAGAATATTCACAATAATATATCAAGATATCAATGAGTATATGAACCAGATAATATAATCGAGATAATATTGACTGAAAGTAAAATAGTGTATATTTGACTGAAAATAAAGTAGTTGTATATTGACGGAAACTAGAGTTAGTGGTTAGTCGATTTATGAATTGAATTGGTTTGAAATGTAACGCAAAATCGGCGTAGCTCGACTTATAATGAAAGTCAAACTATAGGAGGTCGCATAAATTGATATTCGTGCTAAAAATAAGATAGATAAATGATATTGAGGATCATTCTCCGATTAAATTGTGTCGCACAGACAAAAGAAAAATGGGATTTCGCCTTAATCACAACCTCGTGTTAATTAATCGAAGGTAACCTCTCACGATCCCAAAGTATAGAAAAATGATCCAAATGATCATTTTTTACATATTTGAAATAATGAAGGTTATCAACCTCGAGAATTAACATTCGTGAATCGAAAGACTTCATAGATTGGAAAATGAAATAAAATCGAAATAAAGAAGAAAATTAGAATAGAAAAGAAGGTGGTCTCGGATAAATTATTAGCTATCAATTATTTGACCGATAACAACTTACAGAGGTCTCGTCATCGACTGAAAACGGTAAAAAAAATGAGTAAAATCAGAAATGAAAGGTCAAAAGAAAATTGGTCTCAGATTTATTATCAATAATTTGACAAACAATAATTTTGAGGCCTCTTCATCGACTGAAAAAAACAAAAAAAAAGATAACCATATATCTAACAAAAGAGTTTTCTAAAAAAAAACTAATTGAAATTTCTTCCAAAAATGATTAACAATTATTAAAGTATTAATAAAAATTCCATCACCAAAAGTAATTGCTAAAAATAAAAAGAAATACAAAAAAACAAAATTAAAAAGAAAAACAAGAAAACATGGAAGGGGGGTATTTGGTCAGATTATGTGGTGTGAATATGAGAAGGGATCATATGGGCCCAAGGCCCATCACCCTTCCAAAAAATGTTGAACCAAGAAGAAAAAAAAAGGGAAACGAGATACAAGCCCAATCCACTTAGAGGTTCAAAACACGGTTTTATCTCAGCTTATGCAAGCGAGATCGCCGTTTTACACAACAAACAACAACATCAGTTTCTTATCTATTCCATCGAAAGAAAAAGGCAGAGATTCCAAAGGTCAAAACTATCAACACCGAACAGAACAACGACTTGAAACGACTCCGATCCAACCTTCTATTTGCGGCATCTTCTCTTTGCTCACAGTTCCTCTATCTCATCATTTGTTTCGGGTTTGGATTTTAGTGGATTTGTGGTTTGGAAATAGTTGGAAAATTGCAAAACAAAAAACGTTCATGAAAGAATGGGCTTCGACAGGTATGATTTTGGTTGAAGGTTGAAGGGTATCACAAGAGCAATGGAGTTTGGGTGAGGAATTGATAAAGGTTGTTGATGAAGAGCTGGATGGAGGATGTGGAAGGGATTCGACTAAGATGAAGATCGGGTTCGACGAAGCTTTGGGGATTGTTATTGTGGGTAAAGAAAGTTGGGCGTTTGTAGTTTGAAGATTTGAAGAGTTTGTTTTAGGTGACTTTTCAATTCATCTCCTTTCCTCTATTTCTGTTTTCACTCTCTCCTCTCTTCTCCAATTCGAAAGAAATCAAGTTTGGAACTTGTTCCTAGGCTAAGTAATAAACACATCATCGGTACCAAATGGGTGTTTAAGAACAAACTTGATGAGAATGGAATAATTATTCGAAACAAAGCAAGATTGGTGGCCGAAGGGTATAATCAAGAAGAAGGAATTGATTTTGAGGAAACATTCGCTCCGGTTGTAAGGTTAGAAGCTATTCGTTTATTACTTGCTTATGCGTGTTCATTGAATTTTCATTTTTTCCAAATGGATGTCAATAGCACTTTCTTGAATGGCTACATCAATGAAGAAGTCTATGTCAAACAACCCCCTTGCTTTGAAGACTTCAAGAATCCTTCGTATGTCTTTAAGTTGAAGAAAGCTCTTTATGGCCTAAAGCAAGCACCAAGGACTTGGTATGATCGACTTAGCAACTTTCTTTGTGAAAGAGGATTTGAAAAAGGTAAAGTAGATCAGACCTTATTCATTAAAAGGATTAAGGACAACATTTATTGGTTCAAGTCTATGTTAACGACATCATATTCGGTTCAACAAACAAAGATCTTTGTGAGGAATTCTCATTGATGATGCAAGGAGAGTTCGAGATGTCTATGATAGGAAAGATGAACTATTTCCTTGAATTACAAATTAAGCAGTTAAAGGATGGCATATTCATCAACCAAGCCAAGTATTGCAAAGAGTTGTTGAAGCGATTTGACATGGATGGTTGTAAAGCAACGTCTACTCCAATGGGATCCGAAACTTATGTTGATCAAGACGAATTAGGCATTTATATTGATGTTACTAAGTATCGAGGTATGATTGGTTATTTATTATATTTGACGACAAGTCGTCCTTACGTAATGTTCAGCGTGTGTTTATGTGCTTGTTTTCAAGCAAATTCGAAGGAATCACATCTCACTGCTGTTAAAAGGATCATGAAATATCTCAAAGGAATGACCAATGTTGGGCTATGGTATCCAAAAGGTAGTATATATGATTTAGTTGGTTATTCTGACTCAGATTATGCAGGTTGCAAAATTGATAGAAAAAGTACAAGTGGAACATGTCACATACTAGGAAATGCTCTAGTATCTTGGTCTTGCAAGAAACAAGCATGTGTCGTACTTAGTACAACTGAAGTAGAATACATTGCAGCTTGCAGTTGTTGTGAACAAATTTTATGGCTCAAACAACAACTACATGATTATGGATTAAATCTCGGATGCATTCCATTACGGTGTGATAACACAAGTGTAATCAATATAAAAAGAATCCAATTATGCATTTAAGAACAAAGCACATTGACATACGACATCACTTCCTACGTGATCATGTACTTCAAAAGGATGTCAAAGTCACCTTTGTGGATACACATAATCAACTGGCAGACATCCTCACAAAACCACTCTCTAGAAAAGCATTGTACAAAATTCGAAGGGATCTTGACATTTTATATGAAGGTGATGTTTGAGTCTTCCATTAATATTTCATTATTTTTTTCAAAAATAATGCCAAGGTACACATTTTTAGCTTCTTTTAATGAGTTTTATATATGGTCTGGTTCACCAAAATTTGCATTTTGACTCAATATGTAATATTATTTTTTATGTGGATGAAAATCTCTTGTATTTAAAGAATTATGGAATTGTTGTTTTTTGTGTGCATGGTAATCGGTTACGTCTAGTTGGTAATCGATTACCCTGTTGATTTTTTCAATTCCAATACGCTTTTTAGTTTAGGTAATCGATTACCCATTCTTGGTAATCGATTACCACTGCTATGTTTTTGAAATTTTTTAAAAAGCTAGAATTGAAAGAGTTATGTTTTATAATTCACTTTTTGTCTTTTGTCTTCCATAAGCACTTATTTCTCTGACTTTTCAAATACAACATTAGTACTCTTCATTCTTTTTCTCTCATTAACTTCACTCTTCCAACTTCTCTTCCACTCATTTAAACTCCATTTAACATCATCATTAAAACCCACTTTCTATTTCACTCATAAAACCCCTTAACATTTCTCAAAATCTCTTCTCACACCACTTCAACTCCAATTCGAAAATCCCTTTTCCAACCCTAAAATCTTCAAGCTTCCATGGCTCATAAATTTAAAAACAAGGGAAAGAAGAAAACTGGTGAAAGCAGCTCTGATCCAGTTGAGGAAGAGTACATGCAGACTATAAAAGCTAGAAGGCTGAATTTTGATATCCGAGATCGTCCTCTAATGTCGGTAAAATTGGTCGTAATGATTTTGGAGACTTGGTAATGCAGTCTAAAGTTAAGAATGTTGTTATTTCTATGGACCTTAAGGAGTTAGGAAATTGTTTAGGAACCCCTTTTGAAGGAGAAGAAATTAGATATGGTATTCAACATGACACAACCCCGTGGAAGGGCTTTTCGAGTATGAACTATTACATTGAAATATCAAGGATTACTGAAGAAGAACTCATGAGTCAGAAAAATCCTGATTCTTCTAGAGTGTTTAAGCTGGCCAAAAACTTAACTGTTAGTGATAGGATGTTGCACTACGTCCTCGCTTATGTGCTTGTTCCCAAACATTCAAATCATTCACAAGTTGGAGAAATAGAGGTCCAACTTATTTATGCAATCAAGAATAAGATGCAAGTTAATTGGACATATGTGTTTATACATCATATGCGACATGTTCGATCTCTTTCTGGTGGTCTTCCATATGGTCGGTTTGTATCGAAAATTTTGGAATCAAGTGGCGTTCTTCTTCAAAGAGAACCAAAGACCTTGATGTCGACTAAGGTGAATGAAATCAATGTTTCTACTGCACTAAAGAATACAAGAATCATTCAAGGTTCAGATGACAGATTTGTGTACAAAGATTCATCTTCATCCTTTTATACTCCATCCATTCTTGAAGGAGGCTTCACCAACGAAATGTGGTACAAGAAAATGTGTTCCATTGAAGCCAAAGTGGATTTCAATCAGAGGGAACTTTGGCATGATATGGCAGCTATGAGGAAAATGTTCAAAGATTTTGCTAAAGCCCAGCTTCTTACACAACCCACTAAGGAAGAGAGTGAAGAAGATAATGATGATAATGAAGAAGGAGAAGATGAAGACACCAATGACATGTCTGAATGATTAAACTGTTTTTGCTTATGTTCTTGTTCTATTTACGTACTATTGTTTAAATTTGGTTCTGCTTTTTTTATCATTACTATGTTTTATATACTTCAAACTTTGCTCGTCCTAGTTATGTATTATGTTTTTGTTACTTGTTTTATTTCTTGTTGTGATCTCGTGTGATATTTTTATTTCAATATTTCTTTCAATTACTTTTCCCATCCTTTTTGTTAATGACAAAGGGTGAGAAGTGACTGTGTTGTATAATATTATTGCTTTTCTAACAAAATTTGCAGATTCTCAAAGACTTCTCTAAAATCATGGATTAAGGGGGATCATCATCCAATGGAGAGCTTTTGTTCGAATAACACAAGGAACTTCAACTTTTAAAGTAGTTCTCATCATCAAAAAGGGGGAGATTGTGAAGGCATGGCTTCTCGAAGATTTTGATGACGAAAAACATGGTTAAAAGTATTTCAAGAGTTCAAGTTCAAGATCAAAGACCTTTATTGTCAAAGAATTATATCAAGACTTGATGGAAATTTGAAGATGGGTTTAACAAAAAGGAAAGGTATAACATTTAACCTTTATATAACTTATACAAGTGTTCAAAACCCTCCTCATTTCTTTGCATGTTCATTGGAAAAATATTTTGCATTTTCAAAGCCTTTCTGCCACTGTTTTTGAGTTTTTGGTAAAATTGGGTCAGAGTAATCGGTTACCCTATCCTAGTAATCAATTACCCTGAAGGAATTTTCAAAAAAAATTAAGACGTTAAAGCATGTAATCGATAACCCATTTGGGGTAACTGATTACCACTGGCACTGCAGGCCAAAATGATGCATCTCTTGGCAGAAACTCTCATTTTCTTTTCCACTTGAACCATGGCAACCCTTGATCATTTACACTCGTTTGTAGAGGTGTTTAGAGGCTATAAAAACCTCATAATCTCAGATTTTGAGATTCACCTTCTTGCAAACAAATTTTTCAAACTTTTATTATCATTCAAACTCTCAAAATTTTCAAGTGTGAAAATTTGTAAATTTTAAAAGAGTGAAACCTTGCATTTGAACTTTCATACAAATCATTTTTAAGTTTCATTCTACCATTCAAGGATACTTGTATATCATATATAGAGTTTGTATGTTTAAGAAGAAGATCAATCATTTGATTGATATTTGAAGATCAACTTCAAGCAATCCAACAAAGTCAGAGTTAAGTATTTTGCTCATTACATCTTATTTTCAGGATTGTTGAACTTAAGATTGTAAGGTTGTATTCCTTGTTGTCCAAAATTGTTGGAAGCAAGAGAGTTGAGTTTGAGAGGATTATTCTCATTTCAACTTTGTTGTAAAATTCAAGAGGATTGTTCTCATTTCAACTTTGTTGTAAAATTCAAGAGGATTATTCTTAGTGTAATTGTTAGAGTATTGTATAGAAAGACAAGGATAGTCTTGTTTTAGGATCTAACATTATTGAAAAATCTCTTTCATGTTGAAAGGGGATTGGAGTACTTTCGGACGGTGAGGGGAACCAGGATATATCGTCGTGTCATTTACTTTCCGCATTTATCGCTTTCATCACTTAGTAATCTTTAAGGAAAATAAAACTTGAAACCTTCGAAAAATCCAAAAAAAATTCTAAGTACCTAATTCACCCCACTCTTAGGTGCATATCTTACTAACAGAGACATCGTCGGAGGATAGGGGGACTGATGACTGAGGATTTAGACGAGACAGAGGAGATAGAGGAGAGGTTGTCAATTATTATATAGTTATAGTACTATGGCCTGTACTTTATTTTGACGATCTTACTACTTTATTGATCTCGATTATACAATATTTTTGAAATTTATTAGTATTTTATTTTGTATGACATTTTTGGTCCACGTGAAATTATGTACGTCTATTTTTTTATTTTAGATTGTACGGTATATTTTAAATCTTCATCTAAACACAGATAAATAATATATAACATAAAATACATGTTTTGATACGTTTTAGAGATGTATCTTTAGAATATTCACGAAGATGCATCTCCAGTACAAGTCAAATATAAATGACTTGTGAGTAGGATGTATTGAATGTTTTAAATTGTTCCGGAGATGCATCTTCGAAATATTTCAACGTTTATTCAAAAATTGGTGCGTTCAAAAATACATTTTTAAAGATATTTAAATAATTTCGCGTAGTACCTAAGAAATATTAAAGGTGTATTAAGAAATTCTGATTAAAATTTATTAGTACTCCAGCCTAGGTGGATTTTCATTCAGTTGTGTGGTTTTTCAATTGAGGCTTGTTGTTTTAAAAAGAATTTTTTTTAATGCTAACTTGTGCTCACATATATATTAAAAAATTTATAAATAAAAAATTTGTATTAAAAAAACAATAAGAAAAATTAACTTAACCTTTTTGATAAAATTAATATATACTTATTTTTAAGAAAATAATTTTACATTTAGTTCTTATTTTATGTCTTTCGAATTAATATTACTTTTTATTTACTTATTTTTTTATTTATAGTTTTTTTTATGCGAAAGAAAATGTTTTTTTTTTGTGTTTGTGAGCTATTTTTCTCTTGTTTTTTTTTTGGGACTGTAGTTAGTATTTTTTTATATTTTATATATGTTAATACATTTTATTTATTATATTCGTACTTAAATAATATTTTTTAATTAAATAAATGATATATTAACATAATTTTAAAATTGTCAAATTATAATATTGACAAAGATTTATAATTATTATTTATTTATAATAATGATATAAGAAAAGCTTTTTAAGTTAGATGATAGTAAACATGTTGACTTATTTGTGCAAATATTTTTGTTCAATTCCATGTATTGTCGTAACATTAGACTGCACTAAAAAGTAAATTTATTTGATTGATGTATATGCAGCATATTCTCGCAACTTTCTTTCTAAATACTTTAATATTTGAAAAGAAAAATTTGTTTTGATTGAGTTTGAATTTAAGTTTTTCTAATTTCAAAATAGGGAACATTAGTATCTACTATGAAATTGCCCTAGTTGTATAATCATTATATAATTTTTCTTCTTAATTTAAAAACTAAAATAAAATCATGTTGTTAACTAGGATTGTGCAAGACTCGACTCTGTCTTGTAACTCATCTTAGCTTTGATCGCGGTTTAGTGTGTCTAAATACTCTAACTGCAAGTATACAGTCGTATCGCGTAGTTTTAAAAAATTATCGATCCACAAGAACTAGAAATCAAACGTACCGTATTCTAATGTTACTATGTAAATCTAAGGTTAATCGTTTTAGGAAAGTTTAGTGCGAAGGGAATTAAATCTAAAAATGCTAAATATTTCTAATAAGAATAATTAATAATGGGATGTCAGTATGCAACACATCAATCGTCAGGGATTTAATAAATAGTCGATATGTGTCAGATGTTCAAAATACTTTTTATTAGAAAAATACTCATTTAAAAAATCCTCACCTCACACTCTCGTGTTTATTGACTTAAGACTATATCGTTGAATTAAAATGAGCACTCTCGCTGTATCATTCGAATTTAACGATACCTTTTGAAAATAAATAAGTCCTAATTAATTCTAAAGTGCTTACGCTGTGTTTAGAATTAATGTCTAATCTCAGCTATCTGGTTAAAACCTCAAACTCTCATTTATCTTGACCTTAACCTTAGTTTCCCTTTTTACTCTCGCAAGAAAGGTCGATTGATTAAAATAAGAGACTAGAGCATAAAAACTAATTTGTAAAGAAAAATAACACCGATTATTATTTAATCCACCGACATCAACTACTCTAGCCGGACATGGTGGAACAATCAAGCACAATACAGTACAAAATATAATTATAAATCATGTTGTAGTTGCGATAAATAAAATAAACAGATCAATTAAAAACTTGGAATTAAATTTGAACTGGAGGTACAAATAATGGCAGGCTTGAAATGGTAACCATCGTTCTTCAAACTTGGTACGCAATGTAAACTGGTACGAAAAGAAATTACAGAACTTAATGCTCTAAGAAAAACTAGAAAAAAAAACTAGTGAATAAACTATGAATTCTGCAAAATACTCCGAACCCCCATGAAGAGCCGTTTTCCTCATATATATATATATATAGTAGGTTGAAGCAGAGAAATGGTTTCCTCACGTGCCGTAAAAATCTCCTTCGAAACCGTGAAACAAATCTGGACGTGCCCTGGAAAATAGGGAGAGTGGGAGAAAAATTCTCCACACTCCCAGGTGGCTTGCGCCACCTCCCTTTGATGTGGCTTGTGCCACCTTGCTGATGATGTGGCTTGTGCCACCTTGCTGATGGTGGTGGGCGTAACCTTAAATGTGGCTCCAGCCACATTTAGGTGGTGGGCCCCACCCCTTTTGTTTTCCTTTTATTTATTTTTCTTTTCTTTCTTTTGTCATTTTCTTCTCATTTCTATTTTTTTTCTTTCTCTTCTCATTTTCTTCTATTTTTCTATTTCTTCTCATTTCTTCTCTTTTTCTTCTCTTTTTAATGCTTCACTTCGAACCGAGTACCTGAGGAAAATAAACGAATACGAGTTATATAGAGCATAAAATAAGGAAAAAATCAAACAAAATATAACATAAACTCATGCATGTCAAGTCAGATACGCGATATAATTTCGCGTTATCAAACTCCCCCATACTTGAACCTTTGCTTGTCCTCAAGCAAATAAAACTCTTTAGTCACGGGTGTAAATAAACATACGTTCAAGCTTAAGCTTCAGTCAAGAAGATAGGTACTAAATATCAACAATAAGGGTACCGTAGTGACACTATTTTAAAAACTCTTATCCTATGCAAACGAATCTGAATCATGTTATTATAACTCGACCTATACTTTTTTTTCCCGCACCTCTCTTTCATTCTAGTGTAATCACATTAAGCCCGTTATCTCTGCACATCCATGGTGAGTAAACCTATTAGTGTTCAACCGATCTCATTTCTCAAATCACTTTGGATTTCCTTTTTGTTTTTCTTTTAATTTCGAGTTTCAAGAGTTCGATCCGTTGGGCAAAATGGTCGGGTAAGGACCACCTAACTTAGAAGGAACATATCTTTAGTTAGCATTTGGTATTAAATTCATAAATAATATTTTTTCGGTTTTGAGATCAAACACAAATTTGTATCGGCTTATCACTTAGGTTGTGCTTTAGGATGGTGCTGACCGCTGGTATAAACTACTTAAGAGGTTGGTCTTGGCATAATAAGTATTCAAATTCATTTGCATAATCAAGGGGTTCAGGGTGTCAAGACAATATCGATACTATTGACACTTTCCCAGGTCTTTCTAACTTAGCCTAATGCTTTTAAACTGCCATGTCATGTATCAAACCAAAAATTAAAATTTTTATTATGGCTCAAGAAAGATGGGAGAATCCAAATAATATCATAAACTATGCGTAGAGACTCGACAATACATGAATTTATTTTTATTGAATTATAAATATTAAGCATAAAAATTTAAAATCTACCTAGAAAATAGTAAATAGCTAAAACCATTAAATGAAAGTGATAAAACTTCCTCCCCCACACTTAAATTGAGCATTGTCCCCAATGCAAAACGTAAGATGGAGAAAGGAAGGAGAAACCTGGAAAATCGGGCTACTGGCGGCCTCTTCCGCAAGTTCGTGGTCGCCTGACATTTCTGGTTTGCTGGTCCGATGTACCCGTATCTGTATATTGGTCTTGTCCTTGAAAGGACATACCGGCCATCCCCTGTATCAGCTTTGCCATCAAGTTTTGGCCTTGTTTTATTTATTGTAAGATTTGTATCATCTCCGACTATTGTGTGTACATTTGATTTTGCTGGGCCATCATTTGAGCTTGCTGAGTCTCGAGGCTTTGTAACCGTTGGTCGTGTAGAGCGTTTGATTCACCCTGTCTCATCACCTCAGCATAAATGCTATCTAGTGTTCCGGATGATTCTTCTTCTCGTCTCCTAAGCCTGCGTCTGGAGGATGTACCTACAACAAAGTCGGAGGAGGATGGTGCGGTGTGTGATTGTGTGTTAGTGGCATCCCCTCCAGCAGCAACATTCTCAGAAATATGTGCAGGGACTGGGTTATTAGTATAACAGAGGTTTTCCTCATCCCGCACATTTGTGCGACCAATGTTAGGAAGTGTAAAATCTAGAAAAACCTGTTATCAACCAATAAATCGTATTTACCATCATTCATTCTCTTCACTAATTTCATGTGTTCGGTCATTTTAAGGTCTATAGTGAGAGATGGAAGTGGTGACATGCATGCGAATTTATCTTGGAGATTTAGCATGTGAGCTATTGTTGTTATAAGACCACCAAAGGTTATGGCACCTTTGCTTGAGGTGGTTATCATACACATATGGTTAAACATAAATGGTACATGGTTAATCCTATTGGGTGTAAAGGCGTTTAGTAAGTAGATGAACTCTCTCTCATTTACTTTGTTAGAGTTCGACCGACCAAAAATGATTGTGGCCAATAATTGGCGGAAATATCTTACGGCCGGATTTTGAATGAGAGTAGCCTTAGTACCTTCACAACCATGTGTATCGGTGGCGGTTAAGGCTTTCTAGAGACAACAGTAGTTGTGGACCTATTGAGGTCTACTCGGGATGCTACAAACTACATTATTTCCCACGGGGAAACCAAGTATCATAGCCAGTTCATCAAAAGTGTATTTATATTCTTTGTTGAACATTTGGAACTGGACCTCTCCTTTTGGATCATATATAAGGGAGCTAAGGAATTCTACGGTGAGTGGCTGGTAAACAGGGTTTTTATTAGATAAAAATTGTTTCAAATTAATGCTGTCTAATAAAAAATCTATGCCATTTGTAAGGCCTAAGGTTTCTAAGAAAATAGTGTCAACATACCTCGTTGGCTCGATCTTGCGTTGTACCAGTGCCTAGAGAAGACTAGCTTGATCTTGATCTCTGCAGAGTATTTGATACCCTTGTGCTTCCATTGTAACTGCTCACTCACGACTAAATTAAAAGTTGGAATTTATTTGTGAAATGAATATTGAGAGTGATTTAGAAATGATGTTATTTATAGGTGAAAAAGGTAATATCAAATAGGGTAGTTGGGGTGGGTGATGGTCAAAGGTCATAGGGGAAGAACAAGTGTCCCTTGCACGACATGCATTGGTGTAGAGGATGGTTTTGGGATCCCCACATGAGGGAGCATGGCGCAAGCCATCCCTTAAGTGGACGAAGCCACATCTTGAGGTGCATGGCGCAAGCCACTTTGTTTCGTGGCAGGAGCCACCATTTGAGCATGGCGCAAGCCACCTTTTAAAAGCATGGCACAAGACATTGCTTTAGGTGGCCCAGGCCACTCCTCTTATTAATGGCGCAAGCCACCTTGTGTTGGTTTACGTGATTCACATGCAGAGATTCCTTCCTCTGCATGTGATGTTAAAGGTATGGTTTGTGGTGCCCTTTTTGATGCCTTTCTTTTAAGTGCATGTAACCTAATTGGACCACCCATTTTTTGTTGCTATTACACATTTTGTTTTCTTTTGATCAAGAATAAAATATGTGGCATGTAACACCCCACTTCCCAAAACAAATAAAATATGAATAACATAATAAAAATCAGAGTTTCCTTCCCAAGTGGGATATCACATAAAAATCACGTTTCCTTATAAAAAAGGTTTTTCTCCAAATACAGCAGAATATTTAAATAATACAATTAAATAAAAATTTTGATACGTTCGCAGGAAAAAAATAGGAGTTCAACATGAAACAATAAAAATGCCCAAGTCCCGTGCTACGTATCAGAGCATCCTAGACTCGACAGTCACACCAATATCCAAGCTAGCTAAGCACCTGGATTATCTGTACTTCCGAAGAAGCACAGACCACAACAACAACAAGGGGTGAGAAATCATGATCAAAAATATAATGGTAATGTAATACATGTAATAAGGCAGTAAAACACACCAACACATCAATTATTCACCCCAACAACACCATATAACGAACCTACTGTTCAAATTACAATATAACATATTATAATGCAATTATGCAACTCAACACCATGCATGCGGTACCGACTCATTGGTTCATTCAATCGAACCTGGATAGATCACTTACGCTCCTCCTGAGACATGATCTATCCCCCACCATTCTCCACAAAGGAGTACGGATGAATCACTTACGCTCCTCCTGAGACATGATTCATCCCACCAAAACACCATGATATGCAAGACACCAATGCATAATTATTATATTCTGGCACGCTAAGTGCACACGATCCTCCTGATCATATCATCATACAACAATGCATATGTATAGATATATTACACCAACACCATATAAATCAATCAGATAGTAAACGAATTCATACTATCACACCGGATATAACTACGTCCCCCCCCCCCCCCCCACTCGGGGATACACGATCCTACTGATCACTACACACATATACATTACTAATTGCTCACCAACAATATTAAGGGAAACGCGTACTATCCCCAAGTACACAAGTTATATCCCATACTCATCATTTTCACACTACAGCAAGGCTAGAAGGATCACACGAGACCAATTCAGACATCTCACCAAAAGTCTCTGAGGTTACTCAGAACCTCCCTAAACCAACACCTCAGCCTATACACCAAAATCAATAATTCATCAACATCAATCCACAATCACAAACATGCCAATAGATATTATACTTACCAATTATCCTATAATTTCTACTCTAGAACCGACATTACGGTACATTACCGACATTTCAGAGTCACTCTGAATCTCACCAAGGTCCTAACCATAGTCATTAACGACGCTATAGGGAAACAACACATAACTTTTCCCAAAGCTATAATCACTGTCATTGCCAACACTACGGTAACAACACATAATCTCATCAGCTTTATATTCCTAGTTACTATCAACACTACAGTAACATCAACAATCCAACAAAATGGATCAATACTACAGTAACATCATCACCATATATATATATACCCCAAAATGCATCATCAGCATTCATCAATCCCCCAACATCAACAATAATCATAGCATGCCAATATAAAACTTTATATAACGATAAATTCCTACGGGGTTAAGGAATCCCCTCTACCCTATACATGTATAAACCATTCCCAATCAAATTTCTCCCCCCTTACCTTGACAATTGGTCGATCGATAGAATTCCTCCTAGAATTGGTCTCTTGGCCTTCTCCTTCCTCTTCCGTTCTTCGTTCCCTTTTTCCTTCGTTCTTTTTCACTTTCCTCGTTCTTTCCTCTTCTCTCTTTCTATCGCTCTTTTTTCTCAATTTTCTAAAATGTATCGTAACTCTCCTAACCCCTCATATTCTATTTCCCTTTTTAATTATTCTAATCCCAATAATAATAACTAATAAAATAATATAATATTAATAATCTTAATAATAATAATAATACTAATATAATCTTACTAATATTAATAATACCACATATTAATAATAATAATAATAATAATAATAATAATAATAATATTAATAATTCTAATAATAATAATAATGATAATAATAATAATAATCTTAATAATAATAATACTATTAATAATAACAATAATAATAATATTATTATCTCTCCAATAATCATAATAATACTTTTAATAATAATAATAATAATAACACTAATAATAATAATAGTAATAATAATAATAATAATAATACTATTATTATTATCACACCAATATCCCACGCCTATGGTAATCCCTTTCCTCTCCATTCCAACTTTTCTAATATCTCCTTGCTACCCCTTCATATTTCCTTCCTCACGGTTTCTATCGTGACTTTTCATATTTCCATTCTAACTTCCCAATAACCCTTTCACCTCTTATTTTACTTATTCCAACCACTAATATTCCCAATAATAATTCTAATAATAATAATTATAATAATCATTATAATAATAATAATAATATAATATAATATAATACTATTATAATATTATAGTAATATTCAACATAATAATAATAGTGATACACCCAACAATAATTATAATTATAATAATAATAATATTATCACACCAATAATAATAATAATATTAATAAAAATAATATAATAATAATATAATAATACTAATATTATTATTTCACCAAAATAATAATAATATTAATAATAGTAACAAATATAATAAATATAATAATAATAATAACACCCCCACCAATGTTACTATTATTTTTATATTACTATATTTCACACCAAAATATCACCAATAGTCCTCCCACATTAGGGACACCCACCAAACATCATCAAATACACCCCCACCAAAGGGCACACCAACATATAATTTTTAAAATAATAATAAAGTGACTAAATAATTAAAATGGGTGTTACAACTCTCCCCCACTTTAATTATTTTCGTCCTCGAAAATTACCTGATGGAAATAGCTCCGGATACGCTTCTCGCATCCTGCTTTCCAACTCCCAGGTCACACTGCCTCCTGCAGCACCTCCCCAAGCTACCTTCACCAAAGGTATCTCTTTCCCTCGGAGCTGTTTCATCTTACGGTCCTCGATCCTCAACGGCATCGTCTCAATAGTAAGATTCTCCCGAACCTGAACATCATCTCTCTGAATCACATGAGATGGATCAGAAACATATTTTCGCAATTGCGACACATGAAACACATCATGTAGATTCGACAACTCCGGCGGCAACGCCACCCTATAGGCCACAACACCAACTCTTTGCAAAATTTCATAAGGTCCAATAAACTTAGGATCCAGCTTCTTGGACTTCAACGCCCGACCCACACCAGTCATCGGGTTAACTCTTAGGAATACGTGATCACCTACACAGAATTCCAACTCTTTCCTCCGATTATCATGATAACTCTTCTGCCTACTCTGAGACACTTTCATTTTCTCACGAATCATCTGAATCGTCTCAGTAGTCTGCTGAACAATTTCTGGTCCAAGCACCACACTCTCACCGGTCTCATACCAACACAGAGGAGTCCTACACCTCCTCCCATACAAAGCTTCAAAGGGTGCCATTCCAATACTCGAATGGTAACTATTATTGTACGTGAATTCAATCAATGATAAATGAGTGTCCCACGCACCACCCTTTTCCAATACACAAGCTCTTAATAAATCCTCAAGCGACTGAATAGTCCTTTCCGATTGACCATCAGTTTGTGGATGATAAGCTGAACTTAATTTCAACTTAGTACCCAAAGCTTCTTGCAAGCTCTTCCAAAATTCTGAAGTAAACCTCGGATCTCTATCCGACACAATACTGGACGGAACACCATGTAACTTCACAATTACCCGAATATAAATCTCCGCCAGCTTCGTCAACGGAAAACTAATATTAATTGGCACAAAGTGTGCAGACTTCGTTAACCGATCCACAATCACCCATATAGCATCAAAACCTCTCGCCGTATTTGGCAATCCTGTAACAAAGTCCATAGAAATGCAATCCCATTTCCAAACCGGAATTTCCAACGGTTGCATAAATCCAGAAGGTCTCTGGTGTTCTACCTTCGATTTCTGACACGTCAAACAGGCATAAACAAATTGAGCAATGTCTCTTTTCATACCAGACCACCAAAATAATTTCTTTAAATCATGATACATCTTCGTAGCTCCGGGATGAATACTCAGATTACTACGGTGTCCTTCACTCAAAATCAGCTTTTTCAGTTCCTCATCATCTGGTACACAAATCCTGCCTCTAAATCTCAACACACCTGTACTATCCAATTTAAAGTCACTATCGGAGTCACTTCCTACTCCAGGCATCAAATCTACCAATTTCACATCCAACTTCTGATTCTCTCTAATCATATCCAAGAAGTCATTATTTACCTGCAACATACCCAACATTACACTCTCTGCAGTAGTTTCACAAACCATGCTCAAATCTCTGAATTGTTCAATTAACTCAATTTCTTTCACCATCAGAGCTGCCATATGAATTGTCTTTCTACTCAAAGCGTCTGCCACTACATTGGCCTTTCCCGGATGATAACTCAAACTGAAGTCATAATCCTTCAAAAATTCTAACCATCTTCTCTGCCTCATATTCAGCTCTTTCTGATCAAACAGGTATCTCAGACTCTTATGATCACTAAACACTTCAAATCTTGAACCATACAGGTAATGCCTCCAAATTTTCAACACAAAAACAACCGCAGCTAACTCAAGATCATGAGTAGGATAATTTCGCTCATGCACTCTCAGTTGCCGCGAAGCATATGCTACTACCTTACCATTCTGCATAAGAACTCCTCCTAATCCCATCTTAGACACATCACAGTACACCACAAACGGTTCACTCGGAGTCGGTAACACTAACACCGGTGCCGTAGTCAATCTCTTTTTCAACTCTTCAAAACTTTCTTCACAAGCAGCGTCCCATACGAAAACTTGGTTCTTTCTCGTCAACTGAGTTAATGGCAACGCCAAATTAGAGAACCCTTCAATAAACCTGCGGTAATAACCAGCTAAACCCAGAAAGCTCCTAATTTCTGTCGCTGTCTTCGGCGGTTCCCACTGCAATACTGCACTTACTTTTGACGGATCCACCGCTATTCCATCTTCAGATATTACATGCCCCAAGAAACTCACTCTCTTCAACCAGAAGTCACACTTTGACAGTTTAGCAAATAATTTATTTTCCTTCAACACTTGCAAGGCAATTCTCAAATGTCCTGCATGTTCTTCATCAGATTTAGAATAAATTAATATATCATCAATAAACACTACAATGAATTGATCCAAATAAGAATGGAAAATTCTGTTCATATACTCCATAAATACTCCCGGCGCATTAGTCACTCCAAACGGAATTACAACATATTCATAATGTCCATATCGAGTTCTAAAAGCAGTCTTCTGAATATCACCTTCTTTTACTCTTATTTGATGATAACCCGACCTTAAGTCAATCTTACTAAACACACGAGCTCCCACCAGCTGGTCCATCAAATCATCAATCCTCGGGAGAGGATACTTATTCTTAATCGTCACTTTATTCAACTGACGGTAATCGATGCACAAACGCATACTACCATCCTTCTTCTTCACCAACAACACTGGAGCTCCCCACGGCGATACACTTGGCCTAATAAACTTTCTATCCAACAATTCTCCAATCTGAGACTTCAACTCAGCCAATTCCACTGCAGACATCCTGTACGGCGCCATAGAAATAGGCCTCGTACCAGGAACAAGATCAATACCAAATTCCACTTCTCGCGTCGGAGGCAATTCCGTAATGTCGTCAGGAAACACTTCCGGAAATTCATTCACCACTGCCAATTCCTCCATTGACACTTTGCTATCTACCGATAAAGTTGCAAATAAAGCAAACACTCTAGTTTCATCTTCCAACAAGGCCCTCAATTCTTTATTAGACAAAGAACTTGCTAAAGCTTCCTCTTCAGGGGTCAAGAACAACAATTCCTTCCGAAAACAGTCGATGTAGACTCGGTTGAACTCTAACCAGTTCATACCCAGAATAACATCCAATTTACCAAGTGGTAGACAAATCAAATCCACTTCAAATTCTCTACCGAAAATAGTCAGCGGACACTTCAGGCATACCAAAGAAGTAGTCACTGAACCTATAGAGGGTGTCTCAATAGTCATTCGTCTCTCCAGAGTAGACGACACCAATCCTATCCTCTCCACACAATCCACAGAAATAAACGAGTGTGTTGCACCCGTATCAATAATAGCAGTTAAAGGAATATTATTGATAATACAAGTACCTTTGATAACACGCTCATCACTGGCAGCTTGAGTTCCTGCCAAAGCAAACACTTTTCCACCAGCCGGAGACGTCTGAGGCTTCTTCGGCTTCTCACAATGGGTACTGATGTGACCCTTCTCACCACAGTTATAACAGGTCGGCATAGTTGCTCTGCAGTCAGCTATCACATGACCTGGTTTTCCACACTTAAAACACTTTTTGGCTTCATTAGGACAATCATTAGCACGGTGTCCCATACCACCGCACCGAAAACATTTCCCTTCAGCAGATGCTCTCCCATCTCTAGGCTTCTTATCAACAACAGCTTTACGTTTTCCCTTATCAGCAGCAACACCATAAAGAGTACCACTAAACCTCTGCTTACCCTTACGGTCATTAACAGCTTTGTAGTGTGCAATCCTTGCCCGGTTATCGTTATCATAGATCCTGCTCCTGCTTACCAGCTCAGGATAGCTCCTGATCTTCCGACAAGCAATCCCCAGCTTAATCTCTGGACGCAGTCCATTCTCAAACTTTAAGCACTTAGAAGTCATTGCCCCTTCCACATTATAGTGAGGACAATACTGCACCAGCTCCTCAAACTTAGCAGCATACTCTGCTACAGTCATACTACCCTGCTTCAGCTCTAAGAATTCAATTTCCTTAGCACTCCGAATATCTTCCGGAAAATACTTCTCCAGAAAACCCTTCCGAACTACCTCCCAAGTAATGGCAGTTCCAGCAGCTTCCAATCTTTGGCGACTATTGTCCCACCAAGCTTCAGCCTCACCCTCCAGCATGTGAGTACCAAACCTCACCTTCTGCTCATCAGTACAATCCATAGTTCTGAAGATTTTCTCAATTGCCTTCAGCCACTTCTGAGCAGCTTCTGGGTCCAGAATTCCTCCTTCAAACGTTGGCGGCTTGTTGCTCCGAAACTGCGCCAAACTCCTGAATTGGGCATCTGCAGTTTGATTCTGATTAGCAACAGCTTGCGCCATTGCTTGCATAGCAGCAGCTAATGCAGCATCGTTCCTTCCTGCCATACTGCTCAAAACATAACAACACCAGGTTAAAAGATATTCAACTACATCATAACGGACAGACTCAACTCGACTCAACAACACTGGCCGGACGGACCGACCTGCTCTGATACCAATTGTAACACCCCACTTCCCAAAACAAATAAAATATGAATAACATAATAAAAATCAGAGTTTCCTTCCCAAGTGGGATATCACATAAAAATCACGTTTCCTTATAAAAAAGGTTTTTCTCCAAATACAGCGGAATATTTAAATAATACAATTAAATAAAATTTTTGATACGTTCGCAGGAAAAAAATAGGAGTTCAACATGAAACAATAAAAATGCCCAAGTCCCGTGCTACGTATCAGAGCATCCTAGACTCGACAGTCACACCAAATATCCAAGCTAGCTAAGCACCTGGATTATCTGTACTTCCGAAGAAGCACAGACCACAACAACAACAAGGGGTGAGAAATCATGATCAAAAATATAATGGTAATGTAATACATGTAATAAGGCAGTAAAACACACCAACACATCAATTATTCACCCCAACAACACCATATAACGAACCTACTGTTCAAATTACAATATAACATATTATAATGCAATTATGCAACTCAACACCATGCATGCGGTACCGACTCATTGGTTCATTCAATCGAACCTGGATAGATCACTTACGCTCCTCCTGAGACATGATCTATCCCCCACCATTCTCCACAAAGGAGTACGGATGAATCACTTACGCTCCTCCTGAGACATGATTCATCCCACCAAAACACCATGATATGCAACACACCAATGCATAATTATTATATTCTGGCACGCTAAGTGCACACGATCCTCCTGATCATATCATCATACAACAATGCATATGTATAGATATATTACACCAACACCATATAAATCAATCAGATAGTAAACGAATTCATACTATCACACCGGATATAACTACGTCCCCCCCCCCCCACTCGGGGATACACGATCCTACTGATCACTACACACATATACATTACTAATTGCTCACCAACAATATTAAGGGAAACGCGTACTATCCCCAAGTACACAAGTTATATCCCATACTCATCATTTTCACACTACAGCAAGGCTAGAAGGATCACACGAGACCAATTCAGACATCTCACCAAAAGTCTCTGAGGTTACTCAGAACCTCCCTAAACCAACACCTCAGCCTATACACCAAAATCAATAATTCATCAACATCAATCCACAATCACAAACATGCCAATAGATATTATACTTACCAATTATCCTATAATTTCTACTCTAGAACCGACATTACGGTACATTACCGACATTTCAGAGTCACTCTGAATCTCACCAAGGTGCTAACCATAGTCATTAACGACGCTATAGGGAAACAACACATAACTTTTCCCAAAGCTATAATCACTGTCATTGCCAACACTACGGTAACAACACATAATCTCATCAGCTTTATATTCCTAGTTACTATCAACACTACAGTAACATCAACAATCCAACAAAATGGATCAATACTACAGTAACATCATCACCATATATATATATATACCCCAAAATGCATCATCAGCATTCATCAATCCCCCAACATCAACAATAATCATAGCATGCCAATATAAAACTTTATATAACGATAAATTCCTACGGGGTTAAGGAATCCCCTCTACCCTATACATGTATAAACCATTCCCAATCAAATTTCTCCCCCCTTACCTTGACAATTGGTCGATCGATAGAATTCCTCCTAGAATTGGTCTCTTGGCCTTCTCCTTCCTCTTCCGTTCTTCGTTCCCTTTTTCCTTCGTTCTTTTTCACTTTCCTCGTTCTTTCCTCTTCTCTCTTTCTATCGCTCTTTTTTCTCAATTTTCTAAAATGTATCGTAACTCTCCTAACCCCTCATATTCTATTTCCCTTTTTAATTATTCTAATCCCAATAATAATAACTAATAAAATAATATAATATTAATAATCTTAATAATAATAATAATACTAATATAATCTTACTAATATTAATAATACCACATATTAATAATAATAATAATAATAATAATAATAATAATAATAATAATATTAATAATTCTAATAATAATAATAATGATAATAATAATAATAATCTTAATAATAATAATACTATTAATAATAACAATAATAATAATATTATTATCTCTCCAATAATCATAATAATACTTTTAATAATAATAATAATAATAATAACACTAATAATAATAATAGTAATAATAATAATAATAATACTATTATTATTATCACACCAATATCCCACGCCTATGGTAATCCCTTTCCTCTCCATTCCAACTTTTCTAATATCTCCTTGCTACCCCTTCATATTTCCTTCCTCACGGTTTCTATCGTGACTTTTCATATTTCCATTCTAACTTCCCAATAACCCTTTCACCTCTTATTTTACTTATTCCAACCACTAATATTCCCAATAATAATTCTAATAATAATAATTATAATAATCATTATAATAATAATAATAATATAATATAATATAATACTATTATAATATTATAGTAATATTCAACATAATAATAATAGTGATACACCCAACAATAATTATAATTATAATAATAATAATATTATCACACCAATAATAATAATAATATTAATAAAAATAATATAATAATAATATAATAATACTAATATTATTATTTCACCAAAATAATAATAATATTAATAATAGTAACAAATATAATAAATATAATAATAATAATAACACCCCCACCAATGTTACTATTATTTTTATATTACTATATTTCACACCAAAATATCACCAATAGTCCTCCCACATTAGGGACACCCACCAAACATCATCAAATACACCCCCACCAAAGGGCACACCAACATATAATTTTTAAAATAATAATAAAGTGACTAAATAATTAAAATGGGTGTTACATGGCACATAGATATGGCATGCAATATACAATAGTAAGAAATATGACAGTGTCACAATATGCCTTTTTACTGTATCAGTCAAATGGAAATAAATACTAGAATTAGAACTGATACGAAGTAAAATTCTTAAAGTAAAAATAAATAATAAACTGAATGAGGACAGCAATATCAGAATATAAATGGGGTAAGGGTATTGAGTGTTGATATAGCAGTATCAGAATAGTGGCAGTATCAAAGATTAACAACATCAACATTTAATTTCCATGCTCCAACAATCAATTTAAAAAAATATTATAGTGAAATGCGAAAATTGAGATTGCATTAAAATCGAAACAACATCCCAAAAATGTATAATTTGATACAATGTGAACTTTAAAAATTAAAAAAAATGCGAGAATAGAAAAATAACTATAAAAAGGGAAATCCTAATTAAAGTGTTCCTTCCCCCACACTTAAAATGAACAGTGTCCTCACTGTGTAAGCGCAAAAGTCAGAATGCCATAATATAAGCTCTCCTAGCCACTTTGATTTGGATTATTAGCGAGTCCTCTGGAAAATAGCTATTGATGAAAGTGATTCAGTTGTTCTACTACGACATCCATAAATCCATGGAACTCAATGTGAATAGTGGTGATTTCATCTTGGAGGCTAGTCACACGATTCTCTAAGGCAGTGATGGCAGCAGTGAAATCAATGGATGGAGAGGGAGGATCTACAATAGGGGTGTGAGATTCAGCATCAGAGGCATAGTTGTCATATGATCATAAAGCTGTGGAGTCTCAGGAGGTGATGGTGGGGCGTTATTTGGTTCATTCAGGTCGTACAACCAGTTATTTCTATTATGCACACTGGTGCGCTCATGATTTGGTAGGGTGAAGAGACGGACAACCGCATTATCAATTAGGTAGTCAAAGGTATCCGGCCCTAGGTTTCTTATCATTCGTCGGTTAAAACAGAAATTAAGGTTCATAGGTCAGATGGTACCTAAAGGGTTGAGCCGGTTCATAGGATGTCTCAGCCCTATGGCGTTTGCTATCATGGTGACTAAGCCCCCTATAATGATTGGTGCACGAGAATCCAAAACAAGACTAACAAAATTGGCTATCATAAAGGTAGCCGCATTTATAGTCCTCCCCTGGGAGGCACAATACAAAAGAAAAAGTTCATCACGTGATACCGAGGTATCATTTTCTTCTTTTCCAAATATGGTATGGGCTAGAATCTTATGAAAATAACGGATAGCAGGGTTGCGAATATTCACAGAAAACATGCCAAAAGGTTTAGGGTTGTAATTTCCAGTGATGTTACCCCAAAAATAGTTTAGGTCAAGGTTAAGGAGTAATTCTTCCTAAACTACGGTAATCGCATCAGGGCCACTAGGGCATCCTAGAAGTTCAACAAGTTCTCTGTGGTTATAGGTATAATCATTACCAAACAACCTAAAAGTAATCATCCCACTATGGAATCCATATCCATGGTTATGGATGTGAGTCAGGGAGCTTAGGAACTCAAGGATAAGTTGACGGTAGGAAGTGAATCTTCTTTTGAAAGCAGCAGTCTCCCACCCCAGTTGGCTAAACAAATACAGAATGCTATCCCTGATACCTAACCTATCCATAGTACGTCCATTATAGTAAATAGTGAGATCCATGTCTCTCTGAGCTAACTCCTCAAATCTCCTTCTATGAGCTTTGCCTCTGAAAACAATGCACATGTAGTCTACTCGTTGCATTGTGAAAGTTAGTTACTAACTAAACTAAGTTAGCCTGTAAGTAGGTAGACAATAGTTTGTAAAGTTAGTGACTAAAACTTATGGCATTCAGAATGGAGATGAAGGAGCGAAAATAAAAATAAAAATAAGAAATAAAAATAACAATAAATGCAATAAAATCTAAGAAATATTTAAAGGATAAAAACTGCAAAATTAAATAAAATACGTGGGTTACCTCCCACCAAGCGCTGTTTTTAATGTCTTAAGCCTGACATAGTTCTAGTGTAATGTCAGTTTTCAGAATGAATGGGAAACTCTATGAGCTTTAAGCTAGCGGAGTAGTATTTATTGTCTACATAATGATAATGTTTTAAGCGCTGTCCATTTACTACAAATGGTTGACTAGATTTGTTTTTGATTTCTACGGCTCCACTTGGAAAAACTTTAGTTATTATAAAAGGACCGGACCACCTGGATCTAAGTTTTCCTGGGAAAAGTTTTAGGCGTGAATTAAATAATAACACTACGTCACCTTCATTAAATTCTTTACAGGAAATTCGCTTGTCATGCCATTTTTTAGTCCTTTTTTTATATATCCTAGCATTTTCATATGCGTCTAAACAAAGTTCTTCTAGTTCGTGAATGTCTAGGACTTTTTTCTCACCTGCAACAATATAGTCTAAGTTAAGGGTCTTAATGGTTCCTATTGGGGTCTTATAAGTCTTCCTATATGCCCATAGAGCTTCATGTAATTTTAATGCCCAATCTTTCCTAGAGGTTGCTACAGTCTTTTCTAAGATTTTTTTAATTTCTCGGTTTGAGACTTTGACTTGTCCATTTGTTTGTGGATGATATGGTGTTGCTACACAGTGTCGGACTCCATACTTCAATAGAAGTTTTTCAAATATCTTTGATATAAAATGGGAGCCTCCATCACTGATGACAAGTCTTGGCACACCAAATCCAGGGAAGATTATGTTTTTGAAAATCTTAATTACTACTCGTGTGCCATTTTTTGGGGAGGCTACAACCTCGATCCATTTTAAAACATAGTCAACAGCAACGAGTATATATTTATTACCAAAAGAAGATGGGAATGGCCCCATGAAATCAATCCCCCACACTTCAAAGACTTCCACTTCTAAAATACCCTTTTGTGGCATTTCGTCGCGTCTAGAGATGTTACCAGTGTGTTGACACCGGCTGTAACACCCCCTTCTACACCCCCAAATAAATAATAAATCATTTAAGCACATATTAAAATTTCATCAGAGTAAAATTAAAACATGGTATAAAAGAGGTATGTCACATCATACACAAAATTGGAACACACAACACCTGCTCTATAAAAGACATGCAACAGTGGGGTAGCTTTTAATAGAGGAACTTAGTCCTTACACCCACATCTCAATATCTAGAATTAAAAGCGGAAAATCTAAACATTAAATCACTTAAAACATGTAGTCATATAAATACATATCATCCAGTTTGATTCACCACATCATTCATGTTTACATAAACATTTACCAGTAAATACATATACAAAATGTATCCCAAAAGAATACTATACAATCCTAACTACCCGGTGCTACATATCAGAGCTAACCAACCAAAAGAATGAAGCTATACTTCACAAAAGACCTCCAACAAACCTAATATGTAATGCCTCATATAGCATAATAAAACAGCAGAAGGGTGAGAAATATTATCATAATAATCAATGCATATAATTATATATATATATATATATATATATATATATATATATATATATATATATATATATATATATATATATATATATATATATATATATATATATATATATATATATATATATATATATATATATATATATATATATATATATATATATATATATATATATATATATATATATATATATATATATATATATATATATATATATATATATATATATATATATATATACACACACACACACACACACACACACACAAGCATATAATACACATATTCCGCATTTCTCACCATAATTCATTATCATCATCATATACATCACAATATATGTGTCGCTACTGCGAAAATCGGCGCCGACAATGACAGAAGAGTCGCCACCGTGCGTTATTTATCCCAAAGGAGGAAAAGGAAACACTCAGAGTAAACCTAACGCAAAACGGGAAAGGAATGGTCATCGCAACCAAACCCCTGGATTCAGGAGTCGATTACGCAAGGGGAAGGTATTAGCACCCCTCACGTCCGCCGTACTTGACGGGATCCACGCTTGTTTTCTTGTACGGATTGTTACTCTATCTACACTAAAGGTCAAGGGACAAAAGGAAAGAAAAGAGAAAAGAGAATCGATAGAGCTTCGCCGCTCTATGCCTACGTATTCCCTCGTGCAATGGGAAAGTCAGAGTCTACGTAGTTCGGCTAACTACGGATGAAGGTGGGAAGGTTGCTCGCTAGGATACGACATCCTATGCCTACGTACTTTTATACAGCATGAAAGATCAGAGCAAACGTAGTTCGGGATACGGAAGACACAAGCTTGTCTGACTGTTTTTTATTACCTTATGAAAGGGTTTTTCTTGATTAAGAGTCCAAGCGGACAAAAATGAAACTTTGATGTTTGTTTTGAATCTTTTACGAAAGAAGTGTTTTTTAGTTTGTTTGCAATCTCTGACGCACTAGAGACTATGATTTGAGAGTGACTACGTCGCGTGTCACCCAAAGGGTGCCACACTAAGCAGCCAGACTACTGGAAAGAAGCTCTCCAGCAACCCTTTCTCAAATAGCTTAAGGCTCGTAACGTACGACATCGATTAACCTTATTACTGTATTTTTGAGTTGTTTTGAGATAAGAAGAGAAAGAAGCTCTAAAAAGCCTAGGGTTGAAAAGGGAATAAAAACTAACCTAATGTTGTCATGCATGGATAAGAATCCTAATGTCTGTCATAATTCCCTCCTGCACAGAGGAAATCAGAGATCCTAGGGGATAAACAGAAAAGAAAGCAAGCAAATACAGTAAAATGCATGCAATGCAGCAATACAAGCGAGGCAAGGGAGTCCTGCTCTACCTCGAACCTGGGAAAACAACAGGCAAAGTGAATCAACATTCACTTCAAACCTTAAGGGGGCAAGCTGTACAAGCCAACAAACAATATAGAAAAACCAAAACCAAAGCAGAGGAGGCAGCCCAAGCAGCAACGTCAAACTCCCACAGTTGACAACACAAGCAGCAGCTCTGACAACAACAGTTGGTTAAACAGAAAAAAGTTGACAGCAGCAACCTTCATCTTCATGAATAGCTTCAACAAAAAAACTTCACCAAGCTTCTATCTTCACACTCAACATACTTCAACAAGCTTTAACAAACACCTAGCTTCAACCAGCAAACAACTTCATCAAGCAAGCAGCTTTAACAAGCAAACAGCTTCAACAAGCAACTGGCTTCAACAAGCAACACTCCTAGCTTCAACAAGCACAAACTTCATTCTCAACAAGCTTCAACAAGCAACCTCCAAAGGGGAATCAATTAACAAGATCAAGTTGGAATGTTAAGTAACTTAATGACAACCAAAGGAAGCCACTAAGAACTTAACATTATAAGAGAATGGCATCCTCAAAGTTCTACTCTTAAAGCATGCCACTCATCCCTCCAAAGGAGAAATGTGACTTCTTTAAGAGGACTTCATGTCATTGGATTGAATGGAGAGGAACAATATACTCCATGTTTGAAGAAAGAAACAAAACTAATCTAATGCTCCTCCTAAAACCCTAGTTTTCCTAAGCTCCTGACAAGCACTCTACCAAAGGACAAGGCTTCAACTTCAAGCTCCTTCAAGCTCTCCAAAGCATCTTCAATTGGTCTTCATGTCCATCCAAAAGTAAGAGCACCAACACTTATTCTAAAGGGGAACTATTGAGTTAAACTAGTCAAGTTAGTTCATTAGAAACACCTAGAAGTTAGTCCTAAAACTAATTCTAATTAAAATACTAAAAATGATTGTAAAATCCTATAAAAAATTCTAAGGGTTCCTAAACCTATTAAGAATATCTCCATACAAAAACCAGGGGGTTAACCATTCTTTAAGTGCTAAAACTAACTCCTAAACCAAAGGGAACTATCCTAAAACCCTAATTCTAAACCACCTATTGTTTAATGTTCAAAACAGCCTATATTTATCTCACAAAATCATGAGAAAAATACTAAGGGTACATGCATTTCTAAGCTACATAACCCAAAAAGAATCACCTAAAAATTCTACACCAATCTCCCATACTAAAATCAGCAAAAACAAGCACCAAACAAAATGAATTTAAAACCAAATAAAAATACAAAAATGCAATTAAAATATAGAATGCATAAATTAATTATTTTTTTTATCCTATTAAAATCTACACTCTCTAAAGAGTCCAGGGGAAAAAGTCTCACCTAAAAAAGATTAATTTTCTATTTGTTATGAATTAATTCCTAACCTATATGAAAATGACAAAATAAAAGAAAAACAATACAAAAATGATAAATGTGCATGGTATATAGCAATTATTCTACGTGTGTTCTCCAGAGATGAGCCCAAGGGGGGTGTGGGTAGAAAACTGGCCACTAAGCCCAAGCGAGATTAATAGAAATTCAGAGAAATGGAAGGAAATTGAAAAATGTTTGTGATGAATAGCAAGTTTTCTAAGTTGTAATCCTAGCATGGGCCAGACGCAGGGTGTTGATAGCAAGAAAAATACTAGGCCCACCCAATGCGTTTAATGAAACGCAGAGTTTCAAAGTGAAACTCATTCTCTTCAGAAAACAAGAACAAATCGTGGCCTTTGGTTTTGGTTTCAGTCAACATTCAACACTTGATCCAACGCCTAAAACATTGTCTTCTCCAAAATTTCAAATATGAGAGGGAAACAGGGGGGACGGTGGCCTGAGCTTGTGCCATCGTTGTCTCCGGTTGCAGGCAAACAAAAGTGTATCAAACAGCCAAACTTGACATTCATTTTTACTCAAAATCCATCACTGAATCCAATTCCACCCTCCAAATTTCCTGATTCTCCTTCTAAACCAAAATACGATCCAAAGTTCAGACAATGATCAATTCTTGAATGGCTCAATTCTTGCATCTAAAGGCTCTAAACTCATCTACACCTATCACTGATCAGAACTAACCATTCAACCATGCTTAAATCCTCAAGAATTGTGAGTTATACTCCTCCACAGAAATTGCAATGCACCTAGTTTTGTCTCTAAACCTCAATCTTTTGTACTAGAAACCTTCCTAGCATCATCACTAATCTATCCCCCTATCAAATTCTAATCAGTTTCCTATGAATTATGCTGAAACTTGAAAGATGCATACCTGGTGTAAATGGATGAACAGAGTAGGTTTTGCTTCAATTCAGCCTCTAATCTCTTCCAGATTCGTTCAACAACTCCTTCTGAAGCTTCTCCAATCAACAATTTGCCTTGAATTCGCCTTGATTCCCAAAACCGATTCTTGATGCAATGATGAAATTTTCAGTTGCTCTCTCTCAATTCTCTTCAATGCTTGCCCAAAAAATGGCATGAACCAGTTGCAATGGTTATATAGAGAGTGTTAGAACACTCTAGAAAGTTCTGTAACTGCTCAAAGGAGAAATTGAAATTCTCTTGCAACTTGAAAATCTCATATGCCACTTCTGCGAATTGCTCTGTTACAGCTCTCCATTTCACTTGAATTTCTCATCTCAGGACATTTAGAATTGAATGGGATGTGTATCTTCCTTGTTTCTGATCTTATGAAGTGGATTGGGTATGTTACTTCCATCTTAAGTTACAAAATGGAACCATGCGAAATTGACCCCAAATTCCAAATGTGCTATTGCCATCACTCTTAGAATGCATTTTCTGATCAAAATGACATATAATATGGACCTGTTTGGACACCAATCATTAAATTCCATTTTTTGGCCTTTTAATGTTTATTTTTTCCTTCTTTCAAAGTCATCTCAAGTGAATTTGTGTTACAAGCCAAACCAAACCCTCATGACCACTTGGTTGAACTCAAAACATCATTTTAAACAAGTTCCATGTTGAACAAATTTCCATTTGAAGCTTGCAAGTTGGAGTTATGGACCTATAATCCAAAGTGACCTATAATCTCACTTTCCCAAAATACCCCTGGCTTGCAAAGATCATAACTTGAGCTTCACAAATCAGAATGAGATGTTCTATACCTTTTTGGAAAGCTAAGATCAAGAGGAACAACTTTCATGTTCAACAAAAATCCATTTGAAAACTCCTTGAAGGGAAAAAGTTGCTTGGAAGTCAAGTGACTTTCACAGATAAATTTCACATTCATCTGGTGACCTGTAACTTGTCTGGACCATAACATGAGTTCTATAAATCCTCTTGAGGAATTCTAGTACTCAAATTAAATATATTTAGATGCTCTACAAGTTTCATGTTGGCAAAAGATCCATTTGAAACTTGTATTTTGATTTATGTGGCTTTGAAGTTAGGCACTAAACATGGGATTTTACACTGAAACCCTAATTTAGCAACTTCCCACATTCTTGATTCTTTTTTGCTTGATCTTGGCACAACACCACACATGTATCAACATACCAATCCATGAACCCCATGACCTCAAAGTAGGCTTTGATGCTCTTCAATTACTCAATTGACCTAGGATTGACCCAGATGAAACCCTAGTTGACTGCACCTCAACTGTGGCTCTTGTACTTGAATCAATGACTTGTCTCAGCTTTAATAGGGCCCTCTAGGCATTCCATGAGATCCATACACACCTCAAATTCACATTCCATGTTTCACATCCCACTGATGATTCTCAATATTCCTCAAGATAGGAGCAAAACCCACATGTAGGCACTCAAACTTCTCAAGACTTCAAATCACTTCTTGATGGCTTGGGTGACTTCTTAGGCTTGGATAAGACCTATTGCTAGGTTATTCTCTTGATAAACACACTTGATCCCCTGTTGGATGCATGCTATGCTATGGTATGCAAATGATTGAACTATATGAGTGATGTAACTATGCAAATGACAATGCAATGAAACATAAACTAGGTAAGAAAAGGTTGAGCAAATTTTGGGGTGCAATAGCTGCCCCTATTCAAACGGCTTGGACCCGACTGGGTGAAGAGTGAACGGCCTTCAAACAATCGAGGTACGAGACGGTTGAATACCAGGAAACCGGGAAATTCGCCAACCGCAGAAATAAACTGCACTGCTTGGGGAGCAACATCCCCTATCTGAATCCGGTTGTTACGACAACAACTAATCCAACGTCTGATAATAATTATGATTTCAACTTCAACCACCTATGTAATGCCACAGGTACTGAACAATTTTTTTTTTGCAAAAACACCTCCGTCCATAACTGGACTAACCTTGTCAACACAAGAAGAGAAACAAATTCGTCAACACGAATAGAGATTTTGTCGTCACAGGAGTAACCTTGTCCACATATGGACCCAAATTTCGTCAAATCACGAATAAATACAAATCTGTCCACGTCAGGACTCAGATTTCGTCAACCCGAAGAAATCTCAACAACACAGGAATAGAACTTTGTCCATGTTAGGACGTTTGTTTCGTCAACACGAAGAAATCCCCTCAACAAAAGCAAAACTTTGTCTACGTTAGGACGCACACTTCGTCAACACGAAGAAATCCCATCATAACCTTGTCCACGTTAGGACTCAAATTTCATCAACCCGAAGAAATTCTATCGTCATAGGAATAAAACTTGTCCTCATCAGGAATCCACATTCCGTCAACACGGAGAAATCCTATCATCATAGGAATAAAACTTGTCCTCATCAGGACTCCACATTCCGTCAACACGGAGAAATCCCGGCGACTTTGCTGGGGATTAGTTGTCTGCATCTCGTCAACACGAGGAGATCCTATCAACATAGGCAATAAAATCTTGTTTGCGTCTCGTCAACACGAGGAACTCCTATCAACATAGGAATAAATTGTCCACGTCAGGACTCACATCTCGTCAACACGAGGAAATAAACCCGTCACCATAAAGAGAAATAAATTTGTCCACGTCAGGATTCCATCTCGTCAACACGAAGAACGATCAACTTGTCCACGTCAGGACTTGCATCTCGTCAACACAAGGGAAGGTAACTTGATTTGTCCACGTCAGGACTCACATCTCGTCAACACGAGGAAATCCTATCAACATAGGAGTAAATTGTCCACGTCAGGACACCTTTTCGTCAACACGAAGAAAGATAAATTTGTCCACGTCAGGACTCGCGCATCTCGTCAACACGAGGAACTATAAACTTGTCCACGTCAGGACGCACATTTCGCCAATACGAAGAAAGATATCTGCTGGGGATAAATGGTCCATGTTAGGACACCATTTCGTCAATACAAAGAGTAATCAATTTGTCCATGTCAGGACTTCCCATTCTGTCAACACGGAGAATTCAAATCTGCCCACGTTAGGACTAGCACATCTCGTCAACACGAGGAAATAAATTTGTCCACGTTAGGACGCACACTTCGCCAACATGAAGAAATCCCGTCAATACAGGAATAAATTGTCCATGTCAGGACTCATATCTCGTCAACACGAGGAACTCCTATCAACATAGGCAATAAAATTTTGGCGACTTCCGGGGAAATACTTATGCCAACCAGTAGGAAAATACATCCGTTTATCCATACGGGAAGATACTCTGAATACAGTTTCTCTGCTTATCTCTGCAGTAGCTAACTCCATTGGTCCCAACCCACAAACCTTTTAGCGCTGACGTGACAACGACTTTGAGGAGGACTCTACTAGGGATATTTGGAAACCAAACTGCCGGACGCTTGTTTCGATAACCGGCGGCAACTTCTGAAATTTTGATTCATGAAACCCTTTGAAGCTGACGTAACAGAAAATTTGAAGAAAATAATCCGCTGGCTGGATAAGAGAAACTTCAACAAGCAACTCTGTGGGGAAAATAGTAAGATGAACCGTATCATCACACGTCTCACGGCGAGACCTCGAATACCTGGTAATAGATCTGAGCTAGAACTCCATACTCCTGCTGAGAAAACACACCTGAAAGCAAAAGGTTAACCAACCTGATTTATGTTTCAAAATGCGTATGTTTGAAAATGGCGTAATGCTCCGTACGGCACGGAAATGCTACGCGTTTGAGTAGATGCAAATATGACGATATATGCAAATGCAAATGCAGGCTCAAGCTGCCGGGGCCACTCTGATAATGATGTCTCAACAACATGAATGCTGAGGATAAAGCCAACTCCGCTGGGGAGAACAAGTATCATAAGGTATTTCGGTAAAATAAATGCCGAAAACACAGTCAACTTTGTCGGGGAGAGATTAAACATCAATTTCCACTGGGAGGAAATAACAAACACCCTGCTGGTGAACAAACTTAGCTGGGGAAGAAATGACACTTCTGCGTAAAGCACACTGTCTGGGCACAGTTTACACATTCAGAGTTACCACTCCGCTAGGGACAAACATCCCGACGGAGGCAAAACGACCTGTGGGGAGCAAGAAAACCATCCTTCACGGATATAAACCTTTCGAACCAACAACTTGGTTAACTATTGCGGGAATCTCCCATGCTGGAGATTGAACGTGCACATCTTCGATTCGTTGAGGAGCGCAACCTCTGCAGGGGACATTGATTTTGACTTGCTGGGGTTAATCCTATGGACGAATTTCCATGAGGACACTCTCCTGGGGAAAATAATTCCCTCCTTCGGGAAGGGATAAATGTCATTTCAACTCTCTGGGGATAAGCTGCGACTAGCTGAGGAATGACATCAACTGGAGTCAGGTCTTACGTCAAGCGACCTTGGTTGGGGAACACAATTCCTGACCGTTTGCTCCAAAGGTAAGAACCCTGCAAAACACAAACGAGACAAAACAGGCCTATACAACAGAATCTATCCGGGTTAGCATCTGTGACATTACTTCAGTCAATTCGAAGTTTTAGCAATTATTGGCAAGGGCCAACAAGATTATGTAAGTGCAAGTTTATCAAAAACATCGGCGTATTTCACAAACAAAACAGTAAAGAACAAGCATCAAGTACTGAATAACATGTTTTATTGATAACGGGTCTCTGAATAGGCAAAGTTTTGTACACTGGATGCAACTCCTGAAAAGAGGAAGTTACGCACAAACACACATAAATATATGCACAAGAAGCATAAAGAAAATAAAAAACAATATTTGTATACATGTCAGCGACGTGGCACAGACAAACACCATGAGCTGATCCTCCTATGACTCGCTTGACTCTGCGCTTTCCCGGTACTCGATCTTCGGAAGAGATTGTTTTTGGATAGACGGCCCCCAGGTACTCCCAAACCACTAAGCAATGCCGTATCAAATCCGGACCGCAGTTATTTGCTTTTTCAATCCCTAACTTTTGCGTGACCGCCCTTTGCGGGTTTTCAATTCACCGGGATACCCTTTTTTGCCGAAGTTGCCCTTTTCAGGTTTTCGACTTCGCGGGTGTACATCTTTTCAATTTTATCCCTAACTTTTGCCCGAACCTTTTATTCATTTTTTATGGTTCGCCGGGATGCCCCATTTTTGCCTGGACTCTCTTTTTATTGTCCAGCGGGTCACTTTCAAGCAAAGTATTTTTTAACTGCGTCCGAATTCACAGGAGACGTAAAGTCCTCACCATCCATGGTGGATAGTAACAAGGCTCCTCCAGAGAAGACTTTTCTGACAATGTAGGAACCTTCGTAATTGGGAGTCCACTTGCCCCTGTGATCTGATTATGGTGGGAGAATCTTTTTCAAACCAAGATCGCCTGTCTGAAAGCTTCGAGGGCACACCTTTTTATCGTAAGCTTTCTTCATCCGGCTCTGATACAACCGACCGTATGCTAGAGAAGCCAGTCTCTTCTCAACCATTAAGTTGAGCTGATTCAGTCTATCTTTAATCCATTCTGCCTCGTCGAGTTGGACATCACGTAAAACCCTCAGGGAAGGAATCTCGACCTCTAACGGTAACACCGCCTCCATCCCGTATACCAATGAGAAAGGGGTTGCCCCGGTTGATGTGCGTACCGTCGTACGATAACCGTGCAAAGCGAAAGGTAACATCTCGTGCCAGTCTTTATACGTCACAACCATCTTCTGAACAATCTTCTTTATGTTCTTATTGGCCGCTTCGACAGCGCCATTCATCTTGGGCCGGTAAGGAGAAGAGTTGTGATGCTCAATCTTGAAATTCTGACACATCTCTTTCATCATCTTGTTATTCAAGTTTGAACCGTTGTCGGTGATAATCCGCTCAGGGATTCCATATCTACAGATAATATCTCGTTTGATAAAGCTGGCTACCACTTATTTGGTCACATTGGCATATGATGCTGCTTCCACCCATTTGGTGAAGTAATCGATTGCCACCAAAATGAACCGGTGTCCGTTTGATGCCGTAGGCTCAATCTTGCCAATCATGTCGATCCCCCACATCGAGAAAGGCCACGGTGATGACATCACATTCAGAGGACTTGGAGGCACATGGATTTTGTCCGCATAAATCTGTCATTTATGACACCTCTTTGCAAACTTGAAAAAGTCTGTTTCCATAGTCAGCCAGTAATAACTTGCCCGCAGCAGTTTTCTCGTCATAGCATGCCCACCAGCATGTGTACCAAATGTACCCTCATGTATCTCTTCCATGAGCAACTTCGCCTCTTTCTCGTCTACACAACGTAGCAACACCAAGTCGTGGTTTCTTTTGTACAGGACACCGTCCGGGTTCAGATAGAAATTGCCAGCCAATCTCCTGAGAGTCTTCTGATCTCGACTGGATGCCCCAGCAGGATACTCCTTGTTCTTCAGGAAATTCTGGATGTCAAAGTACCATGGTTTACCATCGGGAGCCTCGTCAATGGCAAATATGAAGGCAGGCCTATCAAGCCGAGAGATGACAATCTGGGGAGCCTCGTTCTAGAAGTTAACTTTATACATTGAAGACAATGTCGCCAGGGTGTCAGCCATTTGATTTTCTGCTCGTGGCACGTGATGCAATTCCACCTTATCAAAGAAAGGCAACAATCTCCTTGCATAATTCATATAGGGTATCAAATTGGGCTGACGTGTCTCCCATTCTCCTTTAATCTGATTCACCACTAGAGCTGAGTCTCCGTATACATCCAGGTTCTTGATTCTCAAATCAATGGCTTCTTCCAGACCCATGATGCAAGCCTCATATTCCGCCTCGTTATTGGTAACAAGAAAGGTCAATCGGGCAGTAAAGGGGATGTGCGATCCATGAGGCGTAGTGATAATTGCCCCTATTCCGCTACCATAGGAATTTACAGCTCCGTCAAATATCAACTGCCATTTGGAACCCAACTCTGGTCCTTCGTCCGACAACTGTTCTTCATAATCCTTCATTTTCAGGTACATGATATCCTCGTCAGGAAAATCAAACCTCATCGATTGGTAGTCCTCAACCGGATGCTCAGCAAGGTACTCTGACATAACGCTACCTTTAATAGCCTTTTGCGAGACATATTGGATATCGTATTCTGTTAACACCATCTGCCATCGGGAAATTCTTCCGGAGAGTGCTTGCTTCTCAAACACATATTTGATTGGATCCATCTTTGAAATTAGCATGGTTGTATGATTCAGCATGTATTGCCTCAAACGTTTGGCGGCCCAAGCTAGCGCGTAACACGTCTTCTCGAGCATTGAGTATCTGGACTCACAGTCGGTAAACTTCTTACTCAAATAGTAGATCGCATGCTCTTTACGTCCGGTCTCGTCGTGTTGACTGAGAACACAACCCATACTTTCCTCAAGAACCGTCAAATACATAATCAAAGGTCTCCCGGCCACTGGGGGTATCAAAACAGGAGGTTCCTGCAAGTATTCTTTTATCTTGTCGAACGCCTTTTGACAATTTTCATTCCAGGTCAACACCTGATCCTTTTTCAACAACTTGAATAACGGCTCGCATGTCGCAGTTAGGTGAGATATGAACCGAGCAATGTAGTTCAACCTCCCTAAAAACCCACGCACTTCTTTTTCTGTTTTAGGCGTCGACATTTCTTATATAGCTTTTATCTTTGCAGGATCAACCTCTATTCCCTTTTCGCTCACAATAAACCCCAGCAGTTTACCCGATCTCACCCCAAAGGTGCACTTGTTAGGGTTCAGTCTCAACCTGAACTTCCTAAGTCTTTTGAACAATTTCAGCAGATTAACCAAATGCTCCTCCTCTGTCTGAGATTTGGCAATCATATCATCAACATAAACCTCGATCTCTTTGTGCATCATGTCATGAAAGAGAGTCGTCATAGCACGTTGATATGTTGCCCCAGCGTTCTTCAGTCCGAAGGGCATCACTTTGTAGCAAAATGTTCCCCAGGGAGTAATGAAGGTAGTCTTCTCCATCTCTTCTGGTGCCATTTTGATCTGATTATAGCCTGAGAAGCCGTCCATGAAGGAGAATATGGAGAACTGAGCAGTGTTATCAACCAACACATCAATGTGAGGAAGTGGAAAGTCGTCTTTCGGGCTCGCCCTATTCAAATCACGGTAGTCTACACACATTCGCACTTTACCATCTTTCTTCGGCACTGGTACTATATTAGCAACCCATGACGGATAAGTTGTAACGGCTAGGAAACCAGCATCCCACTGTTTTTGAACTTCCTCTTTGATTTTCACAGCCATGTCTGGTCTGGTTCTTCTGAGTTTTTGCTTAACAGGCGGACATTCCTCTCGCAACGGCAGACGGTGCACAACCATGTCCGTATCCAACCCATGCATATCCTCGTACGACCAAGCAAATATATCACTATACTCTCGCAGTATCTCAATCAGCCTTTGCTTGAAGTCGCTCTGCAGCGCAGCCCCTATACGGATATTTCTCACAACTTCTTCCGACCCCAAGTTGATAATCTCAATTTCTTCCTGATGAGGCAGAATGATTCTCTCTTCCTGTTTCAACAAACGAGTCAGCTCCTCTGGCAAGTCGCTATCCTCAACAATCTCTTCCTCTGCTTGGAATACCGGGTGCTCGAAGTCGAAACGAGTCATAGGCGGTTCGTAGAAGATGTCATCTGAAATATTAGTCCTGCAAAGGAAATGGTTAAATGCTTCAAAATGCAAACAAAGCAAATAACCACGTTGCCATTTATTGTTAAAGTAAAAATAAGAAAAACAGGGATCACAATATTTGTATATGAAAAACGCCTTTATTTCATGATTAAAACAGTGCAATACACATAATCAAGTAGCCCTAAGGTAAAATCACTATGCCCCGGGTAGGACATAGGATTATTCAACAATTGACAAAACAAATCATTACTGTTTAAGAGTCACTGGGACAGTTTCCCGGATGGACCAGTTGCAGAGACTTTGTCCTGGCACGCTTGGCTTGATCCACGCGTCCATATCGCAGTCACTATCTCCGTCTTCAGCATCGGGAATAGCGTTGATTGTCTCAAAGCACACCCCGCTTGGCGTAATCGTTATCGGTCCCTTGAACCTGGGCGCTCCTGAAGATGATGCTGACGACGTCGGTCGATACCCTAGCCCAAACTTGTCATTCTTCATGGGAATCTCCAGTACCTGCCCCCAACCTTTAGTCTCACCAGTTTGCACTAAAGCCTGAGCTTCCTTGTAGGATGACACTGCTACCACTGGCATTTTGCTGGGACCCTGAGCTTTTTCTTTAATCCGCAACCCTTCGAAGACTTGGCAAGGTGTCTCGTGTATTTCTTTGTCGACCTCAACATATCTGAATGATGACAGGTGACTGACCAAAATGTTCTCCTCCCCGCAAACGGTAACAACACTATCACCCACCATGTACTTCAACTTCTGATGCAATGTGGACGTTACGACCCCTGCAGCGTGGATCCATGGGCGCCCAAGAAGGCAGCTATAAGCTGGATGGATATCCATGATGTAGAATTCGGTATCAAAAATTTCTGGCCCCACCTGAAGCGGTAATGTTATTGACCCAAACACTGATCTTTTCGTCCCGTCAAACGCCCTCACAACCAAATCGCTGGGCGTGCAAATAATTCCCCGTATGTCCAATTTCATCATGGCTTTCTTTGGCAATACGTTCAACGACGATCCAGTATCCACCAATACACGCGACATTACGGTGCCTCGGCATTCCACCGATATATGCAAAGCCATGTTGTGCTCTCGACCCTTGGGTGTTAGATCAAAATCTGTGAAACCCAGCCTATGTCCAGCATTGACATGTGCCATTATCCCCTCTAACTGATTTACAGAAACTTCTTGAGGCACAAATGACGTATCCAAAATCTTTAGCAAGGCGTTCCGGTGGGCCTCGGAACATAACAACAACGACAAGATAGAAATCTTCGACGGCGTCTGCTGTAGGTGTTCAACAATTTTGTAGTCGCTTTTGCGAATCAGTCTCATGAACTCCTCTACGTCCTTGAGTGACGTATCCTTTTCTTTCAACTGAGTAGGCCCGCTTTCATTTACTTTGGCTTTGCCTTTGGCCAATCTCTCTGCTTCTATTTCAGGTGAGGTAAAGATCCTTCCGCTACGGGTCATGCCCCCCGTTCCAACGACATTATCAACAGCCCCAGCTGGCTGGCTATTCACCACAATCTTTTCATCATTGCAATATGCTTCTAATCCGTATGTCCACGGGACAGCTTTCGTGCTCTCAAAGGGAACATGCCCTGCTTTGGTAATCGTAATAGTTGGCCGCTGGGCGGGCGCCGTTATCGTTATAGTCTTCCTCGGGATCGTCACCGTTGCAATATCATTCTGCTTATCACATAATGCCTCCACAGGCTTCTCAACTGCAGTTCGATCAAGTTGCAAGGTCCCTTCATCGATCATGGCCTGAATGCCCTGCTTCAAATCAGTACAACCCTCAGGCTGGGTCCAACACTCTAAACAGTATTCATCACAACCAGGGAATACTCCCCCTCTGAGCAACCTGCTTTTCACCTCACTCAATGGTGTCTTCAGTTCGTTAACATCCATCACCAAGTTCAAATTTTCTTCTGTCAAGATGGCATTTGCCCCATGATTAGGCATAGGCTGTTGTACAATATTGGGCCCCACCTGGCCAAAGTTGATGGCTTTAATGTCCAACAAGTCTTGAACTTTATGCTTGAAAGCATGACAAGATTCTACATCATGTTCGGGCGCCCCGGAATGGAATTCGCAATGCTTATTAGCGTCATACCCATAAGGAAGTACCGGTCCTGTAGGCGGTTCCAATGTTCTTTTCTCGACCAAATTCAACCCCAGCAGTGTCTGAAGAAGCTCTGTATATGTCGACGGAGGCTTATCAAATACCCTCTTCGGCTTTACATTCTGAAACCTTCTCTGACCCTGATTCTGCCTTTGCTGCTGCTGTGGTTGTTGTTGCTGTTGTTATGGTTGGATTGGAATAGTAACACTGGCTATTTGTTGAGGTTGAATGTACTGATTTCTGCCTCTGCCCCGGCCTCTGCCACCAAATACAACGCTTGTATCACCCTGTCGTCTTCCGCCGAACGCTTTTCTCGCACCCCCAACTGAAGTAGATTCACCTGCCTGAATCTTTCCAATTTTAATTCCATTTTCGATCCTTTCTCCCATAAGGATCATATCGGAGAAGCTACCCATCGAAACATTTAATAACTTGTCATAGTACATTCCTGTAAATGTCCCCACAAACATGTCATTCATCTCCCTTTCAACCAAAGAAGGGTGCACCCGAGCTGCCATATCGCGCCACCGCTGCGCGTACTCTTTGAAACTTTCACCACTTTTCTGCGACTGACTCTGCAACTGAACTCTGTTTGGCGCCAAATCGCTGTTATATTTGTAATGCATAACGAAAGCATCAGCCAACTGCTTCCAGCTTCTAATCTGAGTGGGCTCCAGTCCCATGTACCATTCCAATGATGGTCCCGATAAGCTATCCTGAAAGAAATGCATGAGCATCCTTTCATCATTGGAATATGCAGACATCCTTCTATAATAAGAACGTACATGGACCTTTGGGCAGGTATCCCCTTTGTATTTGTCGAATGTTGGAGCCTTGAATTTTAATGGCACCCTCAGCCCTAGTACCAACCCCATAGTAGTCATATCTAACCCAGCGGAGTTCTGATTAACCACACCTTTCATCTGCTCTTCTAGCATTCCGATCCTCTGAACAGGGTCAATGGGGCCCTCAGGTCCCATACCTCTTCCTGAAAAAGCGTCGTTCTGGTGATCCACATTCCAGTCATTGCCATACCCATCGTAACCCATGTTACGGCCAAATCCTTGCTGATTGAACATAGGACCCTGTCCTCAGTTGCCGAACCCTTGATTGACCCCAGCAGGTCCAAAACCATTGTTGAAAGGAAATGCTCCAGCGCCGTTGTTATTCACATTACCGAATCCACCATTACCGTGGCCATACCCCTGATTGTTGCCATAACCTTCATTACCAAAGCCTTGATTATTGAACCAGAAGTTCTCGTCCTGATTGACATTGCCATACCCATTGTTCCCAAAGCCAACATTGTCACCGAATCCTTGATTGGCATCCCCAGTGTTGCCATTGTTGTTAACAACATGCCCATCACCACCATTTCCAGTATTGCCATTACCAGCGCCAGCACCTGTACCAGTACCAGTGTTTCCGTTGACAGCCGCAACAGGTGGAGTAACTACCGGTATCTCATCCTCCCGGCGAGGAGTTCCAATAGAATTGTAGTCAGTATTGCCATTTCCGTTTGTCCGCGTCAGCAGCGGCTGCACCAAGGTCTGAAGGCTCTCCTGGCCCTTGGCCATGCTCTCCATAGCTTGCATGAACAGAGTCAGCTTCTCACGGATTTCCTGCATCTCATTCTGAACTTGATCCATTATCTTTTTGCAGTTGTTTCGGGTTGAATATCGGTGGACTCTTTGGTCGTCAATCCTGAAAAACCTGTGAGATGCAGGAAATAAGATACAGATTCAACAAGTAACTGGCAATGCAAAAATGAATATGCAGATGCAATATGTGTCTGTGCGTTAGGGAGATCCACCCCTGATTCTAGTGCCAAAGTGCCAGTGTAGTGCCAGTGCTAAGAAGCTTGGATTCATCCACGGAGAAAACATCTCATATATTGCTGCAAAGAGCCCAACAAGGCAGAAATACAATATCTCTGAGTGTACACAATAACAAAAAGGCATGACCTCAACCAACAAGCCTGGTGATGGTCAGCACAATGCGAATAAAGCATATACAACAGTCAAGTGTTACAATGAGCACGATACTCTTCTAACAACTTCTTGGTCTCTGGATGATCTGGCTGAGTGAGCAACCCTTCGACGAGCAACTCTAACTGCTGTATAGTGAACTGGAGGCCTTCGTTGGAGTTTTCCCAAGCTCCCTTGCCAAAACAGTCTTCTAACTTCCTCTTCTTGGCTTCAAAGTTCTGTCTGTGCTCCTTCAGGTTTTTGACAGCTTTGTTCAACGAGGCTTGAATGGAAAAACTACGCATAGCTTCTTCCTCAAACTTCCTCTGGCTAGCTTTCAACTGATCCTCTAACTTGGAGATTTGCAACTTCAGCTTATCTTCTCTCTCCTTGTTGTTGGTCAATGTAGCGTTCCAAGTTTTGTTGAACGTAGAGATCTCCAAGTAAGCTATATCAAGTGCTTTCTTCTTAGACTCCAACATGTCATGAGAGCTTTTGAAATCTATCCCCAAACGTTCACGCTTCTTTCGTTGTTCAGTCAGTTCTGTACCTAACTGGTTCACCAGCTCTATTTGCTGTTTGAAGGAGTGTACGGCTTCATTTCTTTCGCTTCTGAGTTGCATCAACTCCTCTTCCAACTTCTCGTTGGCTTTCATCAACTCTTCTTTCTCCTTCACAATCTGCTCATATCTCTCAATAGACACAGTAGTTGGCTCCTCAACCACGAGGGGAGCAGGAGGTAATACTGCAGGAAACGACATCAACGCTTGCTTTGCCCTATCTTGGATCCAGACTTGGTACGGAGGATAGGCTTGACTATCATTCTTACCCAACAACGGCTTCCATTTCTTGCAGATGTTATTCCAAGCATGCTGAAGCTTGGATAACAATTCTCCACTCAGATCACCTGTGAAGTACAGAGATTCCTGCACTTCCTCCTCTTTTGGCGGGCTTCTCAAAGCATAACCGAATTGCCTGATCAACAATGACGGATTGTAGTTAATGCACCCTTTCCTCCCAATCAGAGGAACGTTAGGATATCCTGTGCAGCTGTAGATAATCTCAGATCCCAGTAAATCCCTATCAAACCAGACAACATCTTCTGAAGAAAGCCCCATCAGACACTCAAACCATTCCACTGTAGCTGCAGACTCAACAAAGATACCCTTCTTGGGCAGGTGACTATCAAACCACATATACCACAAAGGCACACAACAAGAGACGTTCTTGCCCCTCCTATTCTCGTTCTTATAATGCAGAGAGTGATAGAAGTCTCCAATCAGTGTAGGCACAAGATTGCCTGAAGCAAATATATGGAATGCATCCAAATCAACAAAGTCAGGCATATTAGGGAACAATACAATGCCATAGATACACAAAGCAAGGATAGCATTAAACACAATCCAACAGCCACTCTTGGCATACTCTTGTGCTTTCCCAACCAAGAACTTGAGAGAAAAACCAGAAACTCCATTCCACGAGGTTAGCAGTAACTCTGAGGAGTCTAAATGCAAAGCAACAGCCAAATCCTCCAGCTCGGGCTTAGCATTCATATGCATGAAGGGTACCCTATTCTGAATGGTTAACTCCAAGATCTCAGCATATTCCTCCACGGTCGGAGCCAGAATGAAGTCAGGGAAATTAAAACACCTCAGCGGGGGATCATAGAACTGCATCAGCGTGTACAATCTGTTCAGCTCATACATGGATGGTTTGCAAACTAACCTAAGCAGTTTCCCATAACTCTTCCTGAAGCTTCTCTTCACATCATCATCAGCTAAAGACATCAAACCAAGAAAAGAAGTAACATCTGGAGTAGGCAACTTGTAAGCCACAGTCTTCTCCAAAGTACCCATAATAGCAGCAGACAGAAATCCGGGCAACTAGAATCAGAGGTATGAAATGCACCTGCAGCACAGACACACGTTAATGATATGCAACATGAGTATGCAACAATGCAATATGCAAGCAATGCAACAGGGATCAAGTGATATATTGCTGAAGAGATCCATCCACAATATCTGTCTCAACAGACCCACAATACTGCTCAAATCCTGTCTCAACAGACCCATAATAATGCTCCACTTTGGTCTCAACAGACCCAAAACAATGCTCCAGCTTGGTCTCAACAGACCCATAACACTGTCCTGATGAAGAACCCCAAATAACCATAAGTACCGATCCAATATTAAGAAAACTGGGTAGTCTGGAGGTCAAGTTTCCTGCATGTCCCAATCCCTCTCACAGGTAGGTGTCCTATCAACTGACACAAGGTACGGCATCCTATGCGGTCGTCGGTGTCACAGACTTTCAAAACTGATGATACGATACCCAGAAGGTGTGGCATCATCATGTCCTGAAGAGGCCTCACTTAGCCAACTTCCAATTAATCGGTCCCCAGAGTCGACAATCCAACTAACCAACAACCCCCTCAACCCAAAAGGTTGAAAAAGAAGTCAACCAGAAGAACCTCGTCCGAGCGTGAATTTTGCGGGACACTAGTACATGCAAAGCATGCACGCGCCCACTACTTTCTACAACTAATTCTAGGTGCACTCAAGCCCAGGTCCTACTTATCTCTCATCAGAGTACCCCATTCCCACAACAGCAATAACAATATAAAGCTGAAAATAAAGTGCGGAAAGTAAAGACAGAAATGTAAATCCATACAAAACCCCAGACGGGCAAACAAGCGCTAGGATTGACTCGCATAGGGAACCGTTGAAGTCCTTAGCAGAGTCGCCAGCTGTCGCTACTGCGAAAATCGGCGCCGACAATGACAGAAGAGTCGCCACCGTGCGTTATTTATCCCAAAGGAGGGAAAGGAAACACTCAGAGTAAACCTAACGCAAAACGGGAAAGAAATGGTCATCGCAACCGAACCTCTGGATTCGGGAGTCGATTACACAAGGGGAAGGTATTAGCACCCCTCACGTCCGCCGTACTTGACGGGATCCACGCTTGTTTTCTTGTACGGATTGTTACTCTATCTACACTAAAGGTCAAGGGACAAAAGGAAAGAAAAGAGAAAAGAGACTCGATAGAGCTTCGCCGCTCTATGCCTACGTATTCCCTCGTGCAATGGGAAAGTCAGAGTCTACGTAGTTCGGCTAACTACGGATGAAGGTGGGAAGGTTTCTCGCTAGGATACGACATCCTATGCCTACGTACTTTCATACAGCATGAAAGATCAGAGCAAACGTAGTTCGGGCTACGGAAGACACAAGCTTGTATGACTGTTTTTTATTATCTTATGAAAGGGTTTTTCTTGATTAAGAGTCCAAGCGGACAAAAATGACACTTTGATGTTTGTTTTGAATCTTTTACGAAAGAAGTGTTTTTTAGTTTGTTTGCAATCTCTGACGCACTAGAGACTATGATTTGAGAGTGACTACGTCGCGTGTCACCCAAAGGGTGCCACACTAAGCAGCCAGACTACTGGAAAGAAGCTCTCCAGCAACCCTTTCTCAAATAGCTTAAGGCTCGTAACGTACGACATCGATTAACCTTATTACTGTATTTTTGAGTTGTTTTGAGATAAGAAGAGAAAGAAGCTCTAAAAAGCCTAGGGTTGAAAAGGGAATAAAAACTAACCTAATGTTGTCATGCATGGATAAGAATCCTAATGTCTGTCATAATTCCCTCCTGCACAGAGGAAATCAGAGATCCTAGGGGATAAACAGAAAAGAAAGCAAGCAAATACAGTAAAATGCATGCAATGCAGCAATACAAGCGAGACAAGGGAGTCCTGCTCTACCTCGAACCTGGGAAAACAACAGGCAAAGTGAATCAACATTCACTTCAAACCTTAAGGGGGCAAGCTGTACAAGCCAACAAACAATACAGAAAAACCAAAACCAAAGCAGAGGAGGCAGCCCAAGCAGCAGCATCAAACTCCCACAGTTGACAACACAAGCAGCAGCTCTGACAGCAACAGTTGGTTAAACAGCAAAAAGTTGACAGCAACAACCTTCATCTTCATGAATAGCTTCAACAAACAAACTTCACCAAGCTTCTATCTTCACACTCAACATACTTCAACAAGCTTTAACAAACACCTAGCTTCAACCAGCAAACAACTTCATCAAGCAAGCAGCTTTAACAAGCAAACATCTTCAACAAGCAACTGGCTTCAACAAGCAACACTCCTAGCTTCAACAAGCTTCTAGCTTCAACAAGCACAAAATTCATTCTCAACAAGCTTCAACAAGTTACCTCCAAAGGGGAATCAATTAACAAGATCAGGTTGGAATGTTAAGTAACTCAATGACAACCAAAGGAAGCCACTAAGAACTTAACATTATAAGAGAATGGCATCCTCAAAGTTCTACTCTTAAAGCATGCCACTCATCCCTCCAAAGGAGAGATGTGACTTCTTTAAGAGGACTTTATGTCATTGGATTGAATGGAGAGGAACAATATACTCCATGTTTGAAGAAAGAAACAAAACTAGTCTAATGCTCCTCCTAAAACCCTAGTTTTCCTAAGCTCCTGACAAGCACTCTACCAAAGGACAAGGCTTCAAATTCAAGCTCCTTGAAGCTCTCCAAAGAATCTTCAATTGGTCTTCATATCCATCCAAAAGCAAGAGCACCAACACTTATTCTAAAGGGGAACTATTGAGTTAAACTAGTCAAGTTAGTTCATTAGAAACACCTAGAAGTTAGTCCTAAAACTAATTCTAATTAAAATACTAAAAATGATTTTAAAATCCTATAAAAAATTCTAAGGGTTCCTAAACCTATTAAGAATATCTCCATACAAAAACCAGGGGGTTAACCATTCTTTAAGTGCTAAAACTAACTTCTAAACCAAAGGGAACTATCCTAAAACCCTAATTCTAAACCACCTATTGTTTAATGTTCAAAACAGCCTATATTTATCTCACAAAATTATGAGAAAAATACTAAGGGTACATGCATTTCAAAGCTACATAACCCAAAAAGAATCACCTAAAAATTCTACACCAATCTCCCATACTAAAATCAGCAAAAACAAGCAACAAACAAAATGAATTTAAAACCAAATAAAAATACAAAAATACAATTAAAATATAAAATGCATGAATTAATTTTTTTTTATCCTATTAAAATCTACACTCCCTAAAGAGTCCAGGGGAAAAAGTCTCACCTAAAAAAGATTAATTTTCTATTTGTTATGAATTAATTCCTAACCTATATGAAAATGACAAAATAAAAGAAAAACAATACAAAAATGATAAATGTGCGTGGTATATAGCAATTATTCTACGTGTGTTCTCCAGACATGGGCCCAAGGGGGGTGTGGGTAGAAAACTGGCCACTAAGCCCAAGCGAGATTAATAGAAATTCAGAGAAATGGAAGGAAATTGAAAAATGTTTGTGATGAATAGCAAGTTTTCTAAGTTGTAATCCTAGCATGGGCCAGACGCAGGGTGTTGATAGCAAGAAAAATACTAGGCCCACCCAATGCGTTTAATGAAACGCAGAGTTTCAAAGTGAAACTCATTCTCTTCAGAAAACAAGAACAAATCGTGGCCTTTGGTTTTGGTTTCAGTCAACATTCAACACTTGATCCAACGCCTAAAACATTGTCTTCTCCAAAATTTCAAATATGAGAGGGAAACAGGGGGGACGGTGGCCTGAGCTTGTGCCACCGTTGTCTCCGGTTGCAGGCAAACAAAAGTGTATCAAACAGCCAAACTTGACATTCATTTTTACTTAAAATCCATCACTGAATCCAATTCCACCCTCCAAATTTCCTGATTCTCCTTCTAAACCAAAATACGATCCAAAGTTCAGACAATGATCAATTCTTGAATGGCTCAATTCTTGCATCTAAAGGCTCTAAACTCATCTACACCTATCACTGATCAGAACTAACCATTCAACCATGCTTAAATCCTCAAGAATTGTGAGTTATACTCCTCCACAGAAATTGCAATGCACCTAGTTTTGTCTCTAAACCTCAATCTTTTGTACTAGAAACCTTCCTAGCATCATCACTAATCTATCCCCCTATCAAATCCTAATCAGTTTCCTATGAATTATGCTGAAACTTGAAAGATGCATACCTGGTGTAAATGGATGAACAAAGTAGGTTTTGCTTCAATTCAGCCTCTAATCTCTTCCAGATTCGTTCAACAACTCCTTCTGAAGCTTCTCCAATCAACAATTTGCCTTGAATTCACCTTGATTCCCAAAACCGATTCTTGATGCAATGATGAAATTTTCAGTTGCTCTCTCTCGATTCTCTTCAATGCTTGCCCAAAAAATGGCATGAACCAGTTGCAATGGTTATATAGAGAGTGTTAGAACACTCTAGAAAGTTCTGTAACTGCTCAAAGGAGAAATTGAAATTCTCTTGCAACTTGAAAATCTCATATGCCACTTCTGTGAATTGCTCTGTTACAGCTCTCCATTTCACTTGAATTTCTCATCTCAGGACATTTAGAATTGAATGGGATGTGTATCTTCCTTGTTTCTGATCTTATGGAGTGGATTGGGTATGTTACTTCCATCTTAAGTTACAAAATGGAACCATGCGAAATTGACCCCAAATGCCAAATGTGCTATTGCCATCACTCTTAGAATGCATTTTCTGATCAAAATGACATATAATATGGACCTGTTTGGACACCAATCATTAAATTCCATTTTTTGGCCTTTTAATGCTTATTTTTTCCTTCTTTCAAAGCCATCTCAAGTGAATTTGTGTTACAAGCCAAACCAAACCCTTATGACCAATTGGTTGAACTCAAAACATCATTTTAAACAAGTTCCATGTTGAACAAATTTCCATTTGAAGCTTGCAAGTTGGAGTTATGGACCTATAATCCAAAGTGACCTATAATCTCATTTTCCCAAAATACCCCTGGCTTGCAAAGATCATAACTTGAGCTTCACAAATCAGAATGAGATGTTCTATACCTTTTTGGAAAGCTAAGATCAAGAGGAACAACTTTCATGTTCACCAAAAATCCATTTGAAAACTCCTTGAAGGGAAAAGGTTGCTTGGAAGTCAAGTGACTTTCACAGATAAATTTCACATTCATCTGGTGACCTGTAACTTGTCTGGACTATAACATGAGTTCTATAAATCCTCTTGAGGACTTCTAGTACTCAAATTAAAGATATTGAGATGCTCTACAAGTTTCATATTGGCCAAAGATCCATTTTAAACTTGTATTTTGATTTATGTGGCTTTGAAGTTAGGCACTAAACAAGGGATTTTACACTGAAACCCTAATTTAGCAACTTCCCACACTCTTGATTCTTCTTTGCTTGATCTTGGCACAACACCACACATGTATCAACATACCAATCCATGAATCCCATGACCTCAAAGTGGGCTTTGATGCTCTTCAATTACTCAATTGACCTAGGATTGACCCAGATGAAACCCTAGTTGACTGCACCTCAACTGTGGCTCTTGTACTTGAATCAATGACTTGTCTAAGCTTCAATAAGGCCCTATAGGCATTCCATGAGATCCATACACACCTCAAATTCACATTCCATGTTTCACATCCCACTGATGATTCTCAATATTCCTCAAGATAGGAGCAAAACCCACATGTAGGCACTCAAACTTCTCAAGACTTCAAATCACTTCTTGATGGCTTGGGTGACTTCTTAGGCTTGGATAAGACCTCTTGCTAGGTTATTATCTTGATAAACATACTTGATCCCATGTTGGATGCATGCTAGGCTATGGTATGTGTCGCTACTGCGAAAATCGGCGCCGGCTAAACAGAAGAGTCGCCACCGTGCGTTATTTATCCCACAAGAGGGAAAGGAAACACTCAGAGTAAACCTACCGCAAAGACGGGAAAGGAATGGTCATCGCAACCAAATCCTGGATTCAGGAGTCGGTTACGCAAGGGGAAGGTATTAGCACCCCTCACGTCCGTCGTACTCGACGGGATCCACGCTTGTTGGTTTGTCTAAAGGATGCAAAAACAATCTATCTACGACTGCTAAAGCTAAACGGAGAGAAACTGACTCGATAGAGCATCATACTCTATGCCTACGTATTCTCAAGAGAGGAAGTCAGAGTCATCGTAGTTCGGGAAACTACAGGGAAGTTTGCTCGCCAAGACTTCGCGTCTTGTGCCTACGTACTTCCACACAGCGCGAAAGATCAGAGCTTACGTAGTTCAGGCTAACTACGGCTAGACAGGGGGTGTTCTCAATCACACAGGGGTGAGAGATTAAGTTGCTTGGAGAGGTACGGGAACCTACGGGACTTAGAACTACGATCTGGTCTCAAATGCGCAAGGGCAAGAGAAAGGGATAACAGGCGTTAGCGGGAAAGTCTCGATCGCACGGCAGCGAGAGAACAGAGAAGTTAGTTGTTAGTGTGCTCGCTAGGATATCACATCCTATGCCTACATATTTTCATTCGGTATGAGAAATCAGAGCAGCTGTAGTTCAGCCAACTACAGCAAACATGGGAAACGGGAAAGGGGAAAAGGGAGCTTGCTAGGACATCGCATCCTATGCCTACGTACTCTCGTCTGGTACGAGAGATCAGAGCAAACGTAGTTCAACGGGAAAACGAGTCTCAATTGCACGGGGGCAAGAGAAGGGGTCTCGATCGCCTGAACGCGAGAAAAAGGGGTTTCGATCACACGGGGGTGAGAACAAAGAGGAAGCAGGCCTACGCCTAAACGGGAAGGAACTCGGGACACACACGCAAGAACCTAAGGCGTAGGAGCGAATGTGTCGCATGTCACCCAAAGGGTACCATACTAGACATCCTAGACGATTGAGAAGAAACTCCTCAACTGTCATTTCCTACGTATCTAACAATGCAGCTCACAACACTCGACGGTTGCCTGAAGACTTGAATAAGATGATGATGTTGAACGAAGCGGCTCCGTTGGCTCTCGACATGCGCACAAGCTCCATCCCAATCTTCTCCTCTCTGGATCCTTGATGAGGACGCTCGAACCAGGAACCAATGTAACGCTTAGACCGTCATGGTTCGACTTATACGAGAAATCGAACTCTAAGAGGTAGCGTATTGATGTCCGTGTCAAAGACAAGATAGAGAAATGATATCGACAATCATTCTCCAATTGAATCGTGTCACACGGCCAGCCAACAATAAAATCGAGATAACATCAGATAGAAACGAAAATATGAGAGAAATCCAATGCAAAATGGAGATAATAGTCTACTCCTAAGAAATGGAAAAAATAATCTCCTAAGGAAACTATATCCTAAAAAGAAAATATTACAAGAGTATGCAATTAAAAATTACAAGGTAAATTCCTATGCTAAAATATGAACTAAAAGTAATATACTAAAAGAAAATTAAAACTAAATCTAATTCTATCCTTTAAAAGAAGTTAAACTAAATCCTAAATCTTCTTTAAAAGAAATTAAATTCCTAAAAATTCTATTCTATGAATTAAAATATTCTAACTAATATTAAACTAATCCTAAAGAATTATTATTAAATGGTACAATACAAAAATATTAAAAGAAAATTAAAAGCAAGGGAGAGGGTGTAGCTATTACAGGGGATGTGTGCTAGTGTCGCTACTGCGAAAATCGGCGCCGGCTGAACAGAAGAGTCGCCACCGTGCGTTATTTATCCCAACAGAGGGAAAGGAAACGCTCAGAGTAAACCTACCGCAAGGACGAGAAAGGAATGGTCATCGCAACCAAAACCTGGATTCGGGAGTCAGTTACGCAAGGGGAAGGTATTAGCACCCCTCACGTCCGTCGTACTCGACGGGATCCACGCTTGTTTTCGGATATGGATTGTTATTCTATCTACTCTACAGGTCAGGGGTTAAAAGAAAAGAAAATGACTCGGCAAAGTATCGCACTTTATGCCTACGTATTCCCGTCTGGCACGAGAAATCAGAGTCAACGTAGTTCGCCTACCTACTGGAAAGGAGGGGAAGGTTGCTCGCTAGGATATCACATCCTATGCCTACGTACTTTCATACAGCATGAAAGATCAGAGCAAACGTAGTTCGGGCCACGTACGACACAGGTCTGTCTTGATTGTTTTTATTCCTTCGGAAAAAGGGTTTTCTGATTACTGGTCCAAGCGGACAAAAATGACGTTTTGATGAGTTCACATTCTTTTACGGAAGAAGTGTCTTTTATTGGGTTTGAAATCTTATTGTGTTTTCCTGTTTGTTTTGAGAAAGAAGAGACAACACTCTAACCTACAGTTTAGAAGGGAATCAAATTAACCTAATGTTATCATGCAGGGGTTAAAACCTAATGTCTATCATGCTCCTCTCTTGCGCAGAGAGAAACAGAGATCCTAAGGGAATAGACGGAAACAAAAACAATAGCAGATACATACAGTAAAGCAGTAAAATGCAGGGATGCAACAATACAAGCGAGGCAAGGGAGTCCCACTCAACCTCGAACCTAGAAAACAATAGGCAAAAGTGAACAGAATTCACTTCTAACCCAACAGGTTAAACAACAAACAATACAGCCAGGGAAAACCAAACAATACATCAGAAATGAACAGCAAAAAAATAAACAGCCACAGCAGCTCTGCATCAACACCTATCTTCAAGTCATCATCAAACAGCTACCAGCTTCAGGCAAGCATCAATCTCCATCTCCACAGCCTTCAAGCAAGGTCTTGATTATCAATCTTCCATATGCAATGGCTTTTCTTCAAGTCTCAAACTCCAAGAGGAATATCAGTCAACCAGATGAAGTGAATGTTAAACAGTCAAGTGCTTACCAAGGGTGGCTCATTAACTGTTAACATTATACAGACAATTTTCTCTCAAAAGTTCTATCTTTCAAATACATTCACTGATCCTTCCAAAGGAAGTAGGTGGATATTTGAAAGAGATTTTGAATCATAGAGAAAGAATGGATGCAGACAAGGCATTCCATATTTGTGAATCAAGCTACTATTCTAGGGCTCTGCCTAATTTCTATATCCTATACTCCTCAACAGCTGCTAGCAAGAATATCCTCATCAACTCTGGAAGTTGGTCTTCAATTCCTGGATCTCCAATGGCTTCATCATCACAAGTCTTCAGCTCTCCCAATCCCCAAGCAAACCTAATACCCCAAACAGACAAATGAAATAAACCCCAGAGAGGGCACACCACACAGTCAAACAAATACAGACAGTATACTAGTAGCAGCAGGGGAATCCTAATATTCTCTAAGGGATCTAATAACTACCCATAATCCCTATAGTCCCATACCCCAAAAATTCAATCTCTAACTCCTAAGGGAAATGAACTAATTCACCTATGTTATCTCCTAAACCCTAGTTTTGTTCATGTTATTCACACCTAAACAAATCTCCTAAAATTAAGTCCTAAAAATATGAACTAAATTTTATATGCAAGATAAATGTCTAAATTAATCAACCTGAAAAGAATGGATTAAAAATAGTAAAGCATCTATTCAAACTAAAATTAACAAATTCATGTATCAAACTAAATGTTATTTATACCAATTTAAAAGAAAAATATGCCAAAAATATGAAAATAAAATGAAATATTAATTTTTTTGTGTGATATTTTTCTTGATAAAAATATGAACAATGTGCAAAAAGAATCAATTAAAATCATGCATTTTTCTATTTTTTTATGAATTTTGAAAGAATTAAAAAAATATGAATGAAATAATATGAATTAAATGGAAAGGGGTGCCATGAGTAATGGGAATTAGTTAAAACAACAAACTGGGCCCAGACTGGGGGGCGCGCATAGCAAGCGCGTCTGGGCCCATATGCATTCAGAAAATAATAAAAATTAAAAAATACTGAAAACGGTACAAATAGCAAGCATCTTAGGCATAATATCATTGGGCCTTGGTTCGTGGGGTGTCATTAGCAACAATTATTTGAGCCCAGTCTGATTGCTTTAATGAAACGGTGCGTTGCACCATTTGAACTTCCCTCCGTTTCTTCTTTTAATCGTGGCCGTTGGATCCAAAACCAAGTCAATGTTCAAAGCCTGATCGTGTGGCCCAGGGGTTGTCTTCAACCTCCAGCAAACCCTAGGTCCTGAAACTCATCACCATGCACAAGCTTTACACTTCTCTGTTCTCCTTCGTTCTTCCATGAATTCACTTGCTGCAAAGAGCAAAGTTGCTCTAAATTCTTCCCTCTGCACAACCATAACAATAACTTCCTCTAAAGCTCAACCAATAAGCAAACCCGATAGGCATAACAGTTTGGTTCCACCATGATCACCTGATATCAACTGCTTCAATTCTTGCTCAATTCTATCCTAACATAATCTACACCTCACACTGAACATTTTAAGCCATTAACCTAAGATTATCTTGCAATATTCTATGAGTTACAAGCTCCAACAGTTTGTGCACACCATGGTCAATCTTCATGAAACCTCTCCAAACTCACCAAAATCAGTCATCTAACCTATCTTAACATTTCTATGCTAACAAATCCCTATGATCTTTACTAAATCATGCAATTCGAAGGAGAAACCTACCTGGTGTAAAATGAAGAAAACAGCTATGGAACTCCTTGATCCAATGCTTGCAGTGATTTGAAACTGATCCACACACTCAAACCTTGATTCTGTATGCAAATATTCTGACTCAAACTTCTTGGATCTTGTGATTGAAACTTTCTTGCTTCTTGGATGATTCACTTGTATGGCACGAGTTTTACTCAAATCAACCAAATGCTTGGGTGAAATGTGATCTATGAATGATGGTGATGAAGATCAGATCAAGAAAAATGGAGATTGATAGAGATTTGAGAGAGTTTGAATTGATTTTGCAAAATGGAGGAATTGTGTGAAACTTGGTGTTATGAGCAATGTGATTCACCAACCATGGCATGGAATTCTTCAATCCAATATATAGATGAGATTAGAAACTCCTAGAACTTTGGAGAAGCTTCCCATGCACACTTTCCCTTGGATTTGGATTATGTAATTTTCATTGTAAGTAACCATGCATATCTCTCAAATCTTGAACCAAACTCAAAATTCTAATTTTTCCAATGTTCTCAAAATGATTTTTCCAATCAAAATGACCTATAATTTCACTTCATTTGGCCAAACTATGAAAAATCTCAAATTTAGGTCATTTTTTATTCATTAAATCCACCAATTTTGAAACCTTGAGCTATGAGTCTTTCCAATCTTTCATGGTCACTTTTCTAGACTCAAAATGTCATTTGGAGCAAGTTTGATGTTGTGAAGTTTTTCATTTGAAGCTTCCTTGTATGAGTTTTGGGCATAGGCTTGAAATGACCTGTAATTCTCAGATGACCAAAATACCCTTTGCTTGCCAAGACCATAAGTAGAGTTCCACAAATCATATGAAGGCATACCATACCATTATAGAAAGCTAAGACAATGAGGAACAACCCTTATGTTGACCAGAAATTTATTTGAAATATCCTTGAGGGGTAAAAATTGCTTGGAAGTCAAGTCACTTTCACAGACAAAATTTCAGACACCTCAGATGACCTGTAACTTGTAAGGACCATAACTTGAGTTATATAAATCTACTTAATATCTTCCACCACTCAAATTAAAGGTCTTGAGATCCTATACAAGTTTCATGTTGGCCAAGGACCCATTTGAAGCTTTCATTTTGACTTACCTTGCTTGGAAATTTGACCTAAACTAGGGGATTTTACACAGAAACCCTAATTTAGAAACTCCTCTCCTCCTTGATTTCTCTTGATTTCTTCTTAGAATAACACTATATCCTTCTCTATATGTCAAATGATGAAACCCACATCTCTCCAATAGCCCTTAATCTCCTTTCAATCAATCAATTGACTTAGAGTTGACCTGGAGTTGACCCCAGATGAAACCCTAGTTGACTGTCTTCAACTGCAACTCTTGTGATCACATCAATGACTTGTCTCCTTCTCCAAATGACTTTCTAAGTCTCCCATGATGTCTGGATACTCTCCATGCTCAGCCCACAGCTCATAACTTCTTTGATGATCCTCAGATACCCTCAGATAGGATATAGATGCACTGCTTGATCCATTGACCTCTTTAGCTTTCCAATTCTTTCTGATGACTTGAATGAGCTTGAATTTGAATAATAACCTCTTGATAGGCTCATAGAGATGAGAATAATGCTTGGTCCCTGTTGGATGATTTGCTATGCTATGCTATGCAGATGATTAGACTATGTACATGACTCTATATGCAAATGCTAATGATATTGAAACATAAACCAAGTGAATAAGGTTGAGCAAATTTTAGGGTGCAACAGCTAGCAAAAAAATAACAAAGAAATTGGGCCCAGAGCCCAACAAGAAACAAACAGCCAAATTGAATAACAAAAAAACGGGGGAGGGGGGTTAGTGAGCAAAACGGAGGGATGCACAAAAAAAAACAATGGGCTTGGAGGCCCAAACCCAACTCTCAGCCACGTGTCTCTCCCTTCTCACGACTCAGAAAGACCAAACCCTAATCCTTTCTCTCTTCTTACTGTTCACATGCGTCGTTCCCCTCTCTCTCCAAACTCTCTCTCTGTTCAACATCCCTCACAAACTTTTTTCTTTCATCTCGTTTTACAAACTTCAAAACAAAAGAATGAACAAAAAACTATCACAATCTGGAAAAATCACAAGCTGTCCTTGATGTTCTTGAAGGTGTCGCTACTGCGAAAATCGGCGCCGGCTGAACAGAAGAGTCGCCACCGTGCGTTATTTATCCCAACGGAGGGAAAGGAAACGCTCGAAGTAAACCTACCGCAAAGACGGGAAAGGAATGGTCATCGCAACCAAATCCTGGATTCGGGAGTCGGTTACGCAAGGGGAAGGTATTAGCACCCCTCACGTCCGTCGTACTCGACGGGATCCACGCTTGTTTTCTAGTACGGATTGTTATTCTATCTACTCTACATGTCTGGGGTTAAAAGAAAATAAAATGACTCGGCAAAGTATCGCACTTTATGCCTACGTATTCCCGTCTGGAACGAGAAATCAGAGTCAACGTAGTTCGCCTACCTACGGGAAAGGAGGGGAAGGTTGCTCGCTAGGATATCGCATCCTATGCCTATGTACTTTCATACAACATGAAAGATCAGAGCAAACGTAGTTCGGGCCACGCACGACACAAGTCTGTCTTGATTGTTTTTATCCTTCTGAAAAAAGGTTTTCTCCTGATTATGGGTCCAAGCGGACAAAAATGACGTTTTTTTGATTGGTTTACAGTCTTTTATGCAAGAACTGTTTTTTATGGTGTTTGAAATGTTTATTGTGTTTTTTCTGATTATTTTGAGAAAGAAGCTCTAAAACCTAGGGTTTAAAAAGGGAATCAAAATCTAACCTAATGTTGTCATGCATGGATGAAAGCCTAATGTCTGTCATATTTCTCTCCTGCGCAGAGAGAAATAGAGATCCTAAGGGGATAAACGGAAAAACAACAACATATATACAATAAAGCAGTAAAATGCATGAATGCAGCAGTACAAGCGAGGCAAGGGAGTCCCACTCGACCTCGAACCTAGAAAACAACAGGCAAAGTGAAACAACTTCACTTCAACCTCAAGGGGAAAATCAGCAAACAATACAGTCAAGAAACTCAAACAATACATCAACAGCTCTAAACAGCAAAAACTAAACAGCATAAGCTCCTTCTGCTATCAGTCTTCAAGGCAAGGGACTTCATCTTCAATCTTCAATCTTCAAAGCAAGCTCTCCTAGATGAGTAATAGTACACAAGATGATTTGGGATGTTAAAGAGTCAGTTAACCACCAAAGGTGGCATACAGACTGTTAACAAAATACAGACTGTTTCTCTCAAAAGTTCTATCTCCTAGATACTGTCACTAAGCCTTCTAAAGGAAGGAGGTGAGTATCAAAAGAGAGACTTTGAATCATAGAGAAGAATGGGGGCAACAGAAACCCTCTATGTTTATGAATCATGTTTCTACTCTAAAGCTCTACCTAGCTCCTAGGTCCTAGGTCTTCAATCAATCTTCAAGCAAGCCTAGCACCTTCATCAACTTTGAACTTGATCTTCAAATCTTTGTCTTCATTATGCTTCATCATCAAGATCTTCAAACCTAACCCACACCCCAAGCAAGCCCAATAAGCCCATACAAACAACATAAACCCCAAAAGGGCACACCATACAATCAAACAATTGCAAAATATACTAAAAATATTAATATAGTAGGGAAAATTCTAATATTATTTCTAGGGGATCTACTAAACCTACCCTTAATACCCATATATGCCCCATAGCCTAACTTGTCCTAAAAAAACCCAAAAGAAATTGTTTTAATGCACCTAAGTTGTGGTTTAACCTAATTTTATACAACCTAATAGCATCTAATCAAAACTATCCTAAAATTCATCACAAAAATATGGAATTAATCCAGGGGGAACCTAAAACATATATCTAACTACCCTAAAAATATTGACCTAAAAACATTAAGGGAGCTACCTAAACTAAAATCTACAAAATCATGTATCAACCTAAAAAAATTAAAAAGCAATTAAAATGAAAAATATACAAAAAATATTAAAATGCATGATATGCAAAATGTTTTTATTTGATATTTTTCTTGACAAAAATGTGAAAAGGGAGAAAAAACTCCCATGAGAAAATATTCATTTTTCAATTTTATATGAATTTCTAAAGTTTGAGAAAAAATGGAGTGAAAATAATATGAAAATATGAGGCATGGGTGCAAACAGAAATAAAATGCAGTTATTATTTCACATGGGCCCAGAATGGGGGGGGGGGGGGGCGAATATCAAAGTGCCTGGGCCCAGTTTAAAACAGAAATTAATTGAGAAAATCAAAAAGAAAAAGAAAAATGGACGGTGCGAATAGTCAGGAAATCTAGTTATAAAACAATTGGGCCTTAAATGGGGGGTGGCGTTAGAAATGCGCCTTGGGCCCAGTTTTAATATCAGAAAAACAAAACAAAATGAAAAGAAAAATATTAAAGACGCAGTGTAAATAGCATAGAAATACAGTTCATTTCATGATGGGCCTCGCTAGGGGGGTTTGGATAGAAAAATCATCACTTAAGCCCAAACCTGGCTTTAAGTGAAACGCAACGTTCGCTGCTCTGAACTTCCCTCCCAAAACGTGTTTAAATCTGGGCCGTTAGATCACTTTCCCAGTCAACAAGTCATGCGCGCGATCAACGGTTGCCACTTCATCTTCAACCTTGGATTGGCTAGGGTTTTCAGAAACCATGAAAACGCAGCTCCATGCAGAGATCTTCGACCAGCTCGCTCTCCCTCATCTCTTGACCAAATTCCTCGATGTAAAGACCAAACATGCCCTATTTTCCACGCAGAATACAACTGTGGTGTTGGTTTTCATTAAAACTCTCTCTATCGAGCAACCCGAATGGTGTAACCTCATGGATTTCAAAATATGACCAATACTCGACCTCAACCAAACTCATCTTTCTTTACATCAGAATGAACCTCATGTTACACTCATCAAAACTAGCTAATCAACTTGTATTAACACTCATTATATAACACGATCTTGCTCCATCAAGAATTGACCTCCATGAATGAAACTTCTCCAATTGGTCTCAAACTCATCAAAAATGACCACCTAATTGTCTCTAACAACTTTACACTAATAATTAACCCTAGCCATGCCTAGATTAGGGTGTAGAAATGGTTTTGCATACCTGGTTACTTGGAATGGTAGGTGATGAAACTCTTCAATGCAGGCCTTGTAACTCTTCAAGAATACTCTTTGGAGGCTGAATCTTCTTCTGTTTGCAAAAGGAATGGCTGGAATTGCTTGTACTTCAAGATCCAATGGTAATTGCCTTCTTACAAATTCAATGTGAATACCTTCAAATCTTCATCAATGGATCCTCAAACCAGTATGAACACACTCAGAAATGTATATGAAGAAGATTTGTGAAGAAAAATGGAATAGCAATGAAGAAGAATCAAGAGATTGAATATGATTTGCAAATGAAGCTTTATGATTTCACACTCTCTTCTCTACCACAATCAACACCAACCTTGCACCAATGCAAGTCACAATGATTATATAGAATGGATTAGAACAGTCTAGAACCTCCTAGATCAATCCAATGAGAATTTGAAGATTTCATGTCATGGTATTTTGAACTTTCCTTTCTCACCACATGGTATCTCATGCAATATCCCTTATAATCTTGGTAACTGAATTGAATTTCTCCTTACATGATATTTTGGATGAGATACAATGCACATCTTCCTTGTTTATTGAGTTATTTTGAGTTTTGCCATGGTACCTTATTATACAAGCAAGACTTTTCCAAAGCAACCCTATTATGCAAGCCTCAAATCAAAATTATGGCTGAACCATTGTTCTTAGAATGTCATTTGGAGTCAAAATGACCTGTTATATGACATGGTTTGGACTTGTAGCTTGGGATTTATGATTTTCAACTTCACTTGAATTAACTTATGCCTCATTTTTAGGCCATTTTTATCACTTTTTGATATGAGCCTTTTCAACATCTCATGACCTCCCTACTAGACTTAAAACATCATTCTAAGCAATTTTGATGTTGAATATTTTTCCATTTGAAGCTTGGAAGTAGGAGATATGGCCTTATGCTTGAAATGACCTATAACCTCCAAATGACCAAAATGCCCTTGGCTTGTCAAGATCATAAGTAGAGCTCCACAAATCAGATTGAGGCATACCATACCTTTTTAGAAATCTAAGATCATGGGGAACAACTTTCATGTTGGCCAAAAACCCAATTGAAAACTCCTTGAGGGGCAAAAGTTGCTTGGAATTCAAGTAACTTTCACAGACAAATTTCAGATGCCTCTGAGGACCTGTAACTTGCAAGAACCATAACTTGAGTTCTACAAGTCTCCTTGATGCCTTCCACCACTCAAATTAAAGGTCTTGAGATACTCTACAAGTTTCATGTTGTCCAAGGATCCATTTGAGACTTGCATTTTGAATTACTTTGCTTGGAAGTTTGACCTAAACCAGGAGATTTTACACAGAAACCCTAATTTAGAAACTTCTCTTCTTCTTGATTTCTTTTGATTTCTCCTTGGCACAACACCACATCCATATCCACATATCAAATGATGAACCCCACATCCTCCAAATAGGCCTTGATGCCCTTCAATCAAGCATTTGACTTAGGGTTGACCCAGATGACACCCTAGTTGACTGTCTTCAACTGTAGCTCTTGTAACCATGCCAATGACTTGTCTTACTTTCAAAAGGACCCTCTAGGTCTTCCATGCCCTCAATTCATAACCCATAACTTCTCTGATGATCTTCACATACCCTCAAGATAGGAGAGAAACCCACTGCTTGGCCTTTAAACTTCCCAAAGCTTCAATTTCTTGCTTGGTGATTTGAATAGGCTTGAATCTTGATAAGAGCCTCTTGAATACATTCCTTGAGATGAAAAATAGCACTTGATCCCTTGTCAGATGACTTGTTATGCTATGCTATGCAAATGATTAGACTATGTACATGACTTTTTATGCAAATGACAATGCAATTGAAACATAAACCAAGTGAAGTAGGTTGAGCAAATTTTAGGGTGCAACAGCTGCCCCTATTCAAACGACTTGGACCCGACTGGGTGAAGAGCGAACGACCTTCAAACATTCGAGGTACAAGACGGTTGAATACTAAGAACCAGGAAATTTGCCAACCGCAGAAATAAATTGCACCACTACTTGGGGAACTCTATCTACAAATCTGATTTCAACACCATCTCGTCAATATATAAATAGCCTGGACGACTTCACTGGGGAAGTACTTCTGTCAACAAATCATGACCCTGTCAACGATACAGGAAAATAACCCCGCCATCACTACGGGAAATCACTCCGCCATCACTACGGGAAATAATCTGGGAAAATAACACCGCCATCGCTACGGGAAATAATCTGCGATTGCTACAGAAAAAAATAACACCGCCATCGCTACGGGTAATACCTCTGTCACCACTACAGAAAAATAACACCGCCATCGCTACGGGAAATAACACCGCCATCACTACGGGAGATAACTTCGCCACCACTGCGGGAAGATAACACCGCCATCGCTACGGGAAGATAACACCGCCACCACTGCGGGAAGATAACACCGCCACCACTGCGGGAAGATAACACCGCCACCACTGCGGGAAGATAACACCGCCACCACTGCGGGAAGATAACACCGCCACCACTGCAGGAAGATAACACCGCCACCACTGCGGGAAGATAACACCGCCACCACTGCGGGAAGATAACACCGCCACCATTGCGGGAAATAACTCTCTGTCATTACTATGGGAAATCACTCCGCCTCCACTACGGGAAAATAACACTGTCACCACTACGGGAAATAACTCCGTCACCACTACGGGAAATAACTCCGTCACCACTACGGGAAATAACTCTGATACAGCTTTTCTGCCTATCTTTGCAGCAGCTAGCTTCATCAATCACATGGGTAACACAATATGAGTCTAGTCTTCCAATTTTCAGTGCTGACATGACAGCAACTCTGAGAAGGACTCTACTGGGGATTTTCTGAATCCACACTGCCAGACACCTATTTTAACATAGGCAGCAACTTCCAAAAATCGATTCACGAAATCTTTTGATGCTGGCATAACAACAACCTTGAAGAAATACTCCGCTAGAGGGGTAAGAGAAACTTAAACAAGCAACTCTGTGGGGAATAATGCCATAATTGACATTATCATTACATGTCTCACGCCGAGATCTTGAATGTTTGGCAATTAATTTGAGCAAGAGCTCCCTCCACCTGCAAGGGAAACAACACTAGAAAACAAAAGGTTAACCAACCTGGCTTATGTTTCAAAATGCATATGTTTGACGATGGCGTAATGCTCCATTCGACATGGAAATGCTACGCGTTTTTTTTTTATTTGGTGGATGCAAATATGACACTATATGCCGATGCAAATGCAGGCTCGAACTGCTGGGATAGCTCTAACAAGCTTGCTTCCTCAATCTTGGCCGTCGAGGACAAATATCACCCTGTTGGGGAGTGAACGAGTATCATACGGTATTCCGGCAAAATAAATGCCAGGACACACAACCAACTCTGTCGGGAAGAGTTTTAACCTTCGAGTTCCACTGGGAGGAAAGAAAACACTTGCTGAAAAGAGAGAACTCCGCTGGGGACGAAACGACTCTCTTGGGGAAAATAAACTGTCTCCGCTGGGGGAGAGTAAATGACCCTACTGGGAAGGGAATCTCTACTGGGAAGAGTAGACTGTCTGGGTACAGCTCACAAGTTGGAAATATTAGTCTTCTGAGGCTAAACCACTCTGCTCGGGATGGGGATCCTTTTGGGGGACACCACACTGTCTGAATACAGCCTTCGGTCTTGGAATCATCAATTCTGCTGAGGGTAAACGACCCTGCTGGAGAATGCCCTCGGATAAGCTACGACTAGCTGGGGAATTTGATCCTTCTTTGATAAGGAACATTGTCATCTCAGCTTCAGGGAATGAAGCGCGACCTGCATGGGGATTCACCTCGCCTAATGATCAAGTCTTTCATCAAAAGCTTCTGGTTAGGGCAACATGAACTCTATTCCTTCTCGGAAATTTTCCCCATAAATACCAACATGCCCCAGTCCGAGCATTTCGTCTGGAAAAGAAAGGCTAGCCATAGTGCTACTCACAATACCTTGCCCCTGAATCGGCACCAACCTTCTGATAAGGACTCTTCGATCTCTGTACCCTGACGGTTAGATCTGAACTGTTTCTGCACGTCAAACCCCAAAAGAATGTCCCAACGAAATCTTTTGGTCTTAGGGTGATCTGCCCCGGTCTTACAATAATCTTTTGCCCCTAATTGACTGATTCGTGGAGCAGCGCCCATAGCCGCGAGAGATTTGCCAAACCTCGACCTAATTGCCCCAGATTAACTGATTCTCGAATGTACGACTTTACTGGGGATAACCGACCGTGCCCCGTATGGTTGGACTTCTGTACATCCGTGGTGGGCCATACACGCCTGATGTTGGACAATATCCTGTCTGAATTCACGACTTCTAGTAGAAGGGTCACAATTTCCAGCCATTCATCTCAAACATGAATATTGGCTGAATCCGCTCCAGTAGCTCTGAGTAACTCTGTTGTAGAAGAACAGTTCTTTCGCCTCTGTTATGCCCCGACCTGCAGGAACCTCTATGGGATAGTCTGAAAATCTGTACCCGGATGGTTCGATATGAACTTCCCCAGCATTCTGAACTTCCGCGAGATACTTCGAATCGAACATCTCTCGAATAAAGACATGCCCCTGTCTGCAATGACTTTGCCTTAATCTGGTTCTTGGCAAAACCCACTCTGAACCGAAAGCACCTTGCTACAATACGACCTTGCGGTGGCTTACCCCGGTGTTTCCCTCAATTCAACAACTATCAACATCGTGACTTGCCCCTGAACGAGCGTTGAGCGACTTAACCTGCCCTGATCAAACATAGCATTCTGGATAGCTGCCCCTGATTGGCTCTCGAGAAGATTCGCTTCTGATCAATTGCTTCTCAAGTAAACTGCCCCATAATCAACCGATGCTTCGGGACTTTTCCTCAGACTAATTGATTCTGAACCCACTGGAAGTCAATACCCCAGATTTACAGGGTTTCACAATATACACCATTCTGCTCCAGACTGTTGAATTATTCAATCCTGTTCGATTATTCCCTGTTGGAATTTCTTTCCTGTCAACTACTAACCTGCAAGTAAAATTGTTCAGTCCCGAATGGGAATTTTAATGCAATGTTTATGCAGATTTTGAAAAATTGTGCTGTCACTCATTTACATGTCATGATTGTGAGTGGCGAATGAACCAAAGTTCAAACGTAGTGCTTACGTGATCAGTGAAAAATGAAACAAGGATATGATTAGCAAATCAAGAAGGAGTCGGGTTACTCAACCTTATCGTAATGCGCTTTCAGAATAAACCCTACCTCAATTAGGTCTTTTAAGGGTTGTATCGTGGTCGAGTTCACGGTTCGTGAAACAAAGGATATTTGGCTCAAATCATGATTTGTACCCACCCCTTCTACGTAATGATCTCCGATCCTAAAGTTTAGTTAACGTGGCTCGAGCGCTCGCCTCTTCGAGAGGTATGTTGAATGGTAAGGACCATGGCTAAGGAACTCACAAGGTTTCGGAGTGACAGTTACTCCTTTTTCGTTTTCGGTGTCTGTATACACGACTTTGTGACTTGTTCGAGGATTTCTCTTTTTATATCCTTTCTTTTCGTTCTTTAGATTCCCTAACTTTTGCCTGGACTGACTCCCTTTGAGTTCTTTTCGATTTTTCTTTTGAAGTCCAGCGGGATGCCCTAATTTTTGCCTGAGTATTAGCTTTCCAGCTTTTTCTTTTTCTTTTTACTTAGCGGGCTTTCTTTTTTCTTTTCTTTTTTTCTCTTGGAACAAAATCGTGTGACACTGATTGTCTGGATTGCTCCGAAAGGTTTGCAACTGTCTCACTCCTGGTTGGTGAGGTTTAACCATTGTGGTTGGCAATGTACGACCTCTTGAGAGGTATAAACTTTGGTTCGTTCTTGGAAGGCCACACTCCTCTATAAGACTTGGACGCTCGGTCAAGCTAACTGACAACTACCCTGCCCCGGGTTAAGATGTGAGGGTTTGAAAGTACGAAAAAACTTCTACTTCCTGGCACGAAGTGGTTAACAAGGGACTAACTCCTTATATCTCCAGTGTTTGGGGATTTGAAACAATGCCTTGTACGTCATCGGCAAGGTTTTATCTGAAAGCATACGATCATCGGTTATGAGTATTCAGTTTCGTCATCCTCCCTCCAATCTTTGATAATCATAGTGATAAAGTGGAGTGAATAAAATGCAAGTGTCAATGCAATGCAATAAATGAGCGACAGCGACATGATTAATTCAGAAAAATGCATAGTCACTTTATTAACATTACCATTCGAAACATACAATGTTTAACAGCAAGTAGTAACTAACAGAAGAGAAACTACAAATGCAAATGATAAAAAGTCCGAGGACTGCCAATGCTGAGGACGTCTTCTCGTCTGGACCACTGGCTTTTGGAAATGAATCTGCGAGCTCAGACGGCTGAGAGGTTGTCATGCACAACCAAAACTCCTTCAGGAAAGGAAATGCACCCTTTGTCGATCAACTGCTGCACTTTTGCCTGAAAAGCTTTGCAATCTTCGGTTGAATGCCCCGGAGATCCACCATGGTAACCACACTGAATGTGGGGATTGTACCCCGGAGGGTAAGGTTCTGGAACTGGCTTAAGAGCTTTAGGTTCCACCAAAGAACTCTGGATCAAAGATGGTAGCAGCTGGCTATACGGCATAGGCACTGGGTGAGAAGGAGCATTCCTTCGTTCCAAGTTGTCACGAGGTTTGTTCTGATTTTGGCGCTGATTTCGATAACCTCGGCCAAGAGTTCGCTGATTTGCATGAGAAGTGACATAAAGTTCCTGATATGGTGCCCTGGGCACAATTGTCTGTCCAGCATAACAAGCCACAGGAGGTACTGGTCTCTGAGAAGATGAAGAACCAACAGATTTCACCGATTCACCTCGAGGACATTCAACATCTGGCATGATTGCATTGATCACAACTCCTTCTTCAGTTTGAAAGCTATAGAAAGATTCTGTTTCGCTAGCCTGACCGCTTCTGGATTCTTCCACCATACTCGATGCGCTCTCCTGCCTTTACCAATTCAGAGAAATTTGGTGCAACTCCAAGCATTCTTTCGAAGCACGGGCTCTGCAAGGAGTTTACGAACATGCCTTTCAACTCTCGGTCTTGAAGCGGTGGTTGCACTCTAGCAGCAAATTCTCTCCATCTCTGAACATACTTCCTGAAAGGTTCATTGTTCCCTTGAGACAATTCTTGCAGCTGCATGCGACTAAAAGCTATGTCTAGGTTATAATTGTACTGCTTCAGCAAAGCTCTGGCTAAATCCACCCATGATCGGATCTGATTACTCTCTATTGCATATACCAACTCAAAGATGCCCCAGTCAGACTATCCTGGAAGCAGTGAATCATTAGCTTGTCGTCTTGCACAAATGAAGTCATTCTCCAGCAGAACATCACTAAATGTTGCTTCGGACAGCTATCTCCTCTGTACTTTTCAAACCTCGGTGCTCTGAACTTCGGAGGTAACACTAGGCCAGGAACCAAACACATGTCTGCAGCATTGAAGTTAACAACATCTTTAACTTTCAAGGCTTTAACTTTTCCTTCCGACGCTCAGAATCTTATAGCATACTCAGGAGCTCTTGGGTCTTCGGTCTTGGTTATCGGGACCTCTCTTCGAGAATTCGGTACAGGGAAGACAACACCTTGATAATATGAGGTATCAACATAAGGAGAACGCTCACTTCGGGCAACAAACAACTCATATAGATCTCGGTCTTCAACAGAAGGCTATACAAGTTGAGCTACAATAAAGTTGTTCACTTGCGGGGATTCTTCGTCATGCAGAGAATCATACAGAGGATTAGATGTCACAGTGAAACCCGACAAGGCATCAACAAACTGGAAGCTGCTCTCTGACATAGCTACCAACAACCTTCCACTGACTTCACTACTTGATTCTGCTCAAATCTGCTTCAACCCCTTGGTTGTCTTCTAACAATCAACACTTGCTCAGAACAATCACCGGAGAATCACCCTCAGAATCAAAACAACGGCTGGATAAGAGCTCTGACTAGCTGGAGAATGATATGCAATATGATGCAAACATGTTTATGCAAATGTAATGCAAGATGCAGCAAACGCGGGATCACATCCCCCTGGCTGAGAAGCCCAATCCACCACATTGGCCTCAAATAGACCCACAAACTGCTCAAGACCATCCACAATGCTCCAACCCGGTCTCTGACGGACCCAATAACATAACTCCAAGTGGGTCTCTGATAGACCCCCACACTACTCCACTTGGTCTCTGATAGACCCTTCAACTGTCCATAAATATCCTGAATCTCAAATCAAGAAGCAAACCGGTATCTGGAGGTCTAGTTACCTGCATAGCCCCAAACCCCCTCACAGGTAGGTGTCCTAGCAACTGACAATCGTACGACATCCTATGCGGTCGTCGGCGTCACAGACTTTCAGGGTTGATGATACGATTCCCAGAAGGAGTGGCATCATTAAATCCTGAAGAGGCCTCACTTAGCCAACTTCCAATTGATCGGTTCCCAGAGTCGACAATCCAACTGACCAGTAACCCATGCCACCCAAAGGGTGGGACAAGAGGCCAACCAGAAGAATCTCGTCTGAGTGTGGATTTTGCGAGACACTAGGACATGCAAAGCATGTGCGCGCCCGCTACTTTCCACTCTAATTCTAAGTACGCTCAAGCCCAGGTCCGGCTTATCTCTCAATAACAGAACCCCAACACCCAATAAACAGCAATAATCAATAATATAGTGCTGAAGGTAAATGACATAAGTGTAAATCCATACAAAATCCTCGACGGGAAAACAAGCGCTAGGATTGACTCGCTTAGGGGACGTTGGATCCCCAACAGAGTCACCAGCTGCTGGGGATGACCCAGGCAGCTAGGAAGAAAATCCAAGGCGAGACTCGCATAGGGAACCATCGCAATCCCCAGCAGAGCCGCCAGCTGTCGCTACTGCGAAAATCGGCGCCGGCTGAACAGAAGAGTCGCCACCGTGCGTTATTTATCCCAACGGAGGGAAAGGAAACGCTCGAAGTAAACCTACCGCAAAGACGGGAAAGGAATGGTCATCGCAACCAAATCCTGGATTCGGGAGTCGGTTACGCAAGGGGAAGGTATTAGCACCCCTCACGTCCGTCGTACTCGACGGGATCCACGCTTGTTTTCTAGTACGGATTGTTATTCTATCTACTCTACAGGTTTGGGGTTAAAAGAAAATAAAATGACTCGACAAAGTATCGCACTTTATGCCTACGTATTCCCGTCTGGAACGAGAAATCAGAGTCAACGTAGTTCGCCTACCTACGGGAAAGGAGGGGAAGGTTGCTCGCTAGGATATCGCATCCTATGCCTACGTACTTTCATACAACATGAAAGATCAGAGCAAACGTAGTTCGGGCCACGCACGACACAAGTCTGTCTTGATTGCTTTTATCCTTCTGAAAAAAGGTTTTCTCCTGATTATGGGTCCAAGTGGACAAAAATGACGTTTTTTTGATTGGTTTACAGTCTTTTACGCAAGAACTGTTTTTTATGGTGTTTGAAATGTTTATTGTGTTTTTTCTGATTATTTTGAGAAAGAAGAGAAAGAAGCTCTAAAACCTAGGGTTTAAAAAGGGAATCAAAATCTAACCTAATGTTGTCATGCATGGATGAAAGACTAATGTCTGTCATATTTCTCTCCTGCGCAGAGAGAAATAGAGATCCTAAGGGGATAAACGGAAAAACAACAACATATATACAATAAAGCAGTAAAATGCATGAATGCAGCAGTACAAGTGAGGCAAGGGAGTCCCACTCGACCTCGAACCTAGAAAACAACAGGCAAAGTGAAACAACTTCACTTCAACCTCAAGGGGAAAATCAGCAAACAATACAGTCAAGAAACTCAAACAATACATCAACAGCTCTAAACAGCAAAAACTAAACAGCATAAGCTCCTTCTGCTATCAGTCTTCAAGGCAAAGGACTTCATATTCAATCTTCAATCTTCAAAGCAAGCTCTCCTAGATGAGTAATAGTTCACAAGATGATTTGGGATGTTAAACAGTCAGTTAACCACCAAAGGTGGCATACAGACTGTTAACAAAATACAGACTGTTTCTCTCAAAAGTTCTATCTCCTAGATACTGTCACTAAGCCTTCTAAAGGAAGGAGGTGAGTATCAAAAGAGAGACTTTGAATCATAGAGAAGAATGGGGGCAACAGAAACCTTCCATGTTTATGAATCATGTTTCTACTCTAAAGCTCTACCTAGCTCCTAGGTCCTAGGTCTTCAATCAATCTTCAAGCAAGCCTAGCACCTTCATCAACTTTGAACTTGATCTTCAACTCTTTGTCTTCATTATGCTTCATCATCAAGATCTTCAAACCTAACCCACACCCCAAGCAAGCCCAATAAGCCCATACAAACAACATAAACCCCAAAAGGGCACACCATACAATCAAACAATTGCAAAATATACTAAAAATATTAATATAGTAGGGAAAATTCTAATATTATTTCTATGGGATCTACTAAACCTACCCTTAATACCCATATATGCCCCATAGCCTAACTTGTCCTAAAAAACCCAAAAGAAATTGTTTTAATGCACCTAAGTTGTGGTTTAACCTAATTTTATACAACCTAATAGCATATAATCAAAACTATCCTAAAAATCATCAAACAAATATGGAATTAATCCAGGGGGAACCTAAAACATATATCTAACTACCCTAAAAATATTGACCTAAAAACATTAAGGGAGCTACCTAAACTAAAATCTACAAAATCATGTATCAACCTAAAAGAATTAAAAAGCAATTAAAATGAAAAATATGCAAAAAATATTAAAATTCATGATATGCAAAATATTTTTATTTGATATTTTTCTTGACAAAAATGTGAAAAGGGAGAAAAAACTCCCATGATAAAATATTCATTTTTCAATTTTATATGAATTTCTAAAGTTTGAGAAAAAATGGAGTGAAAATAATTTGAAAATATGAGGCATGGGTGTAAACAGAAATAAAATGCAGTTATTATTTCACATGGGCCCAGAATGGGGGGGGGGGGGGGGGAGAATATCAAAGCGCCTGGGCCCAGTTTAAAACAGAAATTAATTGAGAAAATCAAAAAGAAAAAGAAAAATGGACGGTGCGAATAGTCAGGAAATCTAGTTATAAAACAATTGGGCCTTATATGGGGGGTGGCGTTAGAAATGCGCCTTGGGCCCAGTTTTAATATCAGAAAAACAAAATGAAATGAAAAGAAAAATATTAAAGACGCGGTGTAAATAGCATAGAAATACAGTTCATTTCATGATGGGCCTCACTAGGGGGGTTTGGATAGAAAAATCATCACTTAAGCCCAAACCTGGCTTTAAGTGAAACGCAGCGTTCGCTGCTCTAAACTTCCCTCCCAAAACGCGTTTAAATCTGGGCCGTTAGATCACTTTCCCAGTCAACAAGTCATTCACGCGATAAACGGTTGCCACTTCATCTTCAACCTTGGATTGGCTAGGGTTTTCAGAAACCATGAAAACGCAGCTCCATGCAGAGATCTTCGACCAGCTCGCTCTCCCTCGTCTCTTGACCAAATTCCTCGATGTAAAGACCGAACTTGCCCTATTTTCCACGCAGAATACAACTGTGGTGTTGGTTTTCATTAAAACTCTCTCTATCGAGCAACCTGAATGGTGTAACCTCATGGATTTCAAAATATGACCAATACTCGACCTCAACCAAACTCATCTTTCTTTACATCAGAATGAACCTCATGTTACACTCATCAAAACTAGCTAATCAACTTGCATTAACACTCATTATATAACACGATCTTGCTCCATCAAGAATTGACCTCCATGAATGAAACTTCTCCAATTGGTCTCAAACTCATCAAAAATGACCACCTAATTGTCTCTAACAACTTTACACTAATAATTTACCCTAGCCATGCCTAGATTAGGGTGTAGAAATGGTTTTGCATACCTGGCTTCTTGGAATGGTAGGTGATGAAACTCTTCAATGCAGGCCTTGTAACTCTTCAAGAATACTCTTTGGAGGCTGAATCTTCTTCTGTTTGTAAAAGGAATGGATGGAATTGCTTGTACTTCAAGATCCAATGGTAATTGCCTTCTTACAAATTCAATGTGAATACCTTCAAATCTTCATCAATGGATCCTCAAACCAGTATGAACACACTCAGAAATGTATATGGAGAAGATTTGTGAAGAAAAATGGAATAGCAATGAAGAAGAATCAAGAGATTGAATATGATTTGCAAATGAAGCTTTATGATTTCACACTCTCTTCTCTACCACAATCAACACCAACCTTGCACCAATGCAAGTCACAATGATTATATAGAATGGATTAGAACAGTCTAGAACCTCCTAGATCAATCCAATGAGAATTTGAAGATTTCATGTCATGGTATTTTGAACTTTCCTTTCTCACCACATGGTATCTCATGCAATATCCCTTGTAATCTTGGTAACTGAATTGAATTTCTCCTTACATGATATTTTGGATGAGATACAATGCACATCTTCCTTGTTTATTGAGTTATTTTGAGTTTTGCCATGGTACCTTATTATACAAGCAAGACTTTTCCAAAGCAACCCTATTATGAAAGCCTCAAATCAAAATTGTGGCTGAACCATTGTTCTTAGAATGTCATTTGGAGTCAAAATGACCTATTATATGACATGGTTTGGACTTGTAGCTTGGGATTTATGATTTTCAACTTCACTTGAATTAACTTATGCCTCATTTTTAGGCCATTTTTATCACTTTTTGATATGAGCCTTTTCAACATCTCATGAACTCCCTACTAGCCTTAAAACATCATTCTAAGCAAGTTTTATGTTGAAGATTTTTCCATTTGAAGCTTGGAAGTAGGAGATATGGCCTTATGCTTGAAATGACCTATAACCTCCAAATGACCAAAATGCCCTTGGCTTGTCAAGATCATAAGTAGAGCTCCACAAATCATATTGAGGCATACCATACCTTTATAGAAATCTAAGATCATGGGGAACAACTTTCATGTTGGCCAAAAACCCAATTGAAAACTCCTTGAGGGGAAAACGTTGCTTGGAATTCAAGTAACTTTCACAGACAAATTTCAGATGCCTCTGAGGACCTGTAACTTGCAAGAACCATAACTTGAGTTCTACAAGTCTCCTTGATGCCTTCCACCACTCAAATTAAAGGTATTGAGATACTCTACAAGTTTCATGTTGGCCAAGGATCCATTTGAGACTTGCATTTTGAATTACTTTGCTTGGAAGTGTGACCTAAACCAGGGGATTTTACACAGAAACCCTAATTTAGAAACTTCTCTTCTTCTTGATTTCTTTTGATTTCTCCTTGGCACAACACCACATCCATATCCACATATCAAATGATGAACCCCACATCCTCCAAATAGGCCTTGATGCCCTTCAATCAAGCATTTGACTTAGGGTTGACCCAGATGACACCCTAGTTGACTGTCTTCAACTGTAGCTCTTGTAACCATGCCAATGACTTGTATTACTTTCAAAAGGACCCTTTAGGTCTACCATGCCCTCAATTCATAACCCATAACTTCTCTGATGATCTTCACATACCATCAAGATAGGAGAGAAACCCACTGCTTGGCCTTTAAACTTCCCAAAGCTTCAATTTCTTGCTTGGTGATTTGAATAGGCTTGAATCTTGATAAAAGCCTCTTGAATACATTCCTTGAGATGAAAAATAGCACTTGATCCCTTGTCAGATGACTTGTTATGCTATGCTATGCAAATGATTAGACTATGTACATGACTTTTTATGCAAATGACAATGCAATTGAAACATAAACCAAGTGAAGTAGGTTGAGCAAATTTTAGGGTGCAATAGAAGGCAAGTACTCGTTGATGAAGATTTGAAGAACTCTTTGAAGGCGTTGGATTTCTGAATGATGAAGGTTGCTTGCGGTTCTTGAAGATATGAATGCGGATGAATCTTGATGAATGATGATAGATCTATGAAATCATTGACAGTTTGAAGATCTGGTGACGATCTGGAGGAGAAATGATGGACAACGTGTGAAGATCTGATGGTGATCTGTTGATGAACGAGATTCTGGAAAAACGGTTGAGGATCTTGAAGATTCAGATGAAAGTTTGATGAACGATGTGGAAGATTGTTGAAGATTATTGGTGCATGTTGGAGGAGTTCTGGATCGGAAGAACCTGGAAACGGTTATGATGAATCTGAAGATTATAGTGATGAATGTTCTTGATGAAGATATTGATAATGGATGATATTGACAAAGATCTGGAAAATCTCATGAACATGCATGAAGTTGTGATGAATGTTGGATGAAGAACGATGCGTGAAGGTTGTACGCGAGGTCGGAGAATTCGTTATTGATTCTGGAAAGATGCTGATGAGCATGTGATGAACACATGAAGATCTTGGCAAACTGAAAAATGTATGAAGGTTCATGTAATCTGCGAAACTTGTGAGGAAGTCCGTTGATGATCTAGATCGGAGAAGATGAAAATCTGACGAATCTGGATGAACAACAATGAGTGTTGATTGTCGCTTGCGCGAAAATAAGGTGCCGGCATGACAGAAGAGTCGCCACCTTTCGTTATTTATCCCTTAGAGCGGGAAAGGAAACGATCAGAAAAACCTGACGAAAAAGGGTAAGACAAGGTCATCGCAACCGTTGTCTGGATTCGGGAGTCGGTTACGCAAGGGGAAGGTATTAGCACCCCTCACGTCCGTCGTACTCGACGGGATCCACGCTTGTTGTGTTTACTTGGATGGGTGAAAAACAATCTATCTACGGCTGCTAAATCTAAACGGGAAGAAATTGACTCGATAGAGCGTCTCACTCTATGCCTACGTATTCTCATCAGAGAAAGAGAAATCAGAGTCTGCGTAGTTCGGGAAACTACGGGTTAGTTTGCTCGGCAAGACGTCGCGTCTTGGGCCTACGTATTCTCTTCAGAGAAATCAGAGCATGACGTAGTTCAGGCTAACTACGGTTAGACAGGGTGTTCTCGATCACACGGGGGTGAGAGATTAAGTTGACGATACTAGCGTACGCATTCTAGCAGTTAGGTGGACGCTGCTCGACCCTTGGAGACTTAGGCGTACCTGTTTGCGGTAGAACGGACGTAGCATGTCAGGTTTCGAGGTATGGGAACCTAAGGGAACTAGAACTACGGTCTGGTCTCAGATGCACTTGGGCAAGAGAAAAGGATAACATCAGTCGTCAGCGGGAAAGTCTCGATCGCACAGCAACGAGAGAATCAAAAGTTAGTTGTCAGTGTGCTTGCTAGGATATCGCATCCTATGCCTACATATTCTCATCATAGAAAATCAGAGCAGCTGTAGTTCGGCCTAACTACGGGTAGAACGGAGATCACAACACAAATCTCATTTTATTAATATTCTGAAAGAAATTACAATGATTGAGTACCAGAAAATAAACTCCTAAAAAATCCTATCCATCTATCATGGAAACTCTAATGGAAAATAGTCCTCTAACAAGTGGACATTTAAAATTATTTCTAAGAGTGTAAAAAGTCCCCTAACAAATGGACATTTAAATCTACTTCTAAAAGTGTAAAAATTAAACTCTAAAAGAAATTATATCCTAAAAAGAAAAATATTAAAAATACTATTAAAAACTATCCCTTTTTTATATTTCTATATTTTTCCTTACTATATTTTCCATCTTTTTCTATTATTTCCATTACATATTTTTTCCTAAAAAACTAAACAAAGAAAATAAAAGAAAAATAAAGAAAAACACAAGGGGGGTGCAAAACTGCAGCCAGGAGGTACAACAGCAAAAACAATACAGAAACTGGGCCCAGCCCAATACACAAATTCAGAAAAGAATAAAAACAGGGGAGTTTTGAAGAGCAGACCGGGGGTGTAGCCAGCAAGCGTTTCAGGGCCCAGCCCATTTTATACACGGAGGGGGGTGTTGGACGAAAAAGGAGGGGTACGCCCAGAATGCACGTAGTGGGCCTAGCCCAATCAAACAATCCACAATAACAAACAAAAACGGAGGGTGCAGGGAATTGGAAAAACGAGGGGGTTGTACGGACTGAACGAAGTCACTGGGCCTAGCCCAATCCAATACGCGGTCTACCTTCTCTCTCGTTCAAGCTTCAGAAAAAAACCTAGCTTCCCCCACACCACTGTTCACGGCGCCGTTTCTCTCCTCAGCTTCACTCTCTCTCGTTTCCTCCTCCGTCTCAACTTCTTCGTTTCACCTTCTGATTTCATCTTGAATCAGCAAATACCAATGAATAAACGACAATAATCAGAACTATCACCTTTCTGGAGAGACGAACCGATCCATCCTTTGAGGTTCTTGAAGATCCATGGAGGAATGTCGATGAAGATCGTGAGGACGAAGACTGCTTATGGACGATCTGGAAAATCTCATGAAGCTTCTGAAGAAACCTTGAACACGATGAAGTTCTTTGACCTAGATCGTTGATGAACAGAAGAAGAAATTCTGGAAATCGGATGAAGATTGTTGATGAAGATCTTGATGCATGTTTCAGGAAGATTTTATTGAAGGTGAAAGCTCGTATGAAGGTTGTCGAGGAATGTTCTTGGAGATTGACAGATGAAATTCTTGGAATCCTCTGGAAAGGTTGAAGAAACGACGAAGATTCAAACGAATCTTGATGGAACGATCTGGGAAATGGAAGAAGGCTTGACGAACACGATCGATCTTGGATGAAGATTTTTGAACATTCTTGCATAGATCTTGAAGGAAACGTAACGTTCGCGAAGAAGATCTAGAGATAACCTGACGACTCTGATGATTCCTGGATGTTGAAGATCTGGAAGAAGAACCTTGAACATTGCTGGGAGTTTCTTGAAGGTAATAGATATCTTGATGAATATTGGTGTTTCTGGAAGTTCCAGATGCGTATCCTGATGAAGTTTCTGGTGAACGCATGCATTTGCCGGCAGAGAAGATGAAGATTCTGGCGGAGTTCTTGGAGATTGACAGATGATGAACGATTTTCTGGAAAATCTGGATCGGAGAAGACGAAGATCATGCTGGTGGGATGAGTTTTCTGATGACTTTGCAGTTTCCGGCGGTTTTGGCGGTGGTCAGAATTGGTTGGAGGTTTGTTACGGTGGCCGGAGTTTTGTGGAGGTGGAGGTTGCATGGCCGACGACCATGCATCCGGCGAGGCTAGGGTGAAGACAAGTGGAGGCTGGGAAGAGCGAGTGAGGACACGTGATTAGGAGAGGTGGAAGAGAGAGGGATTACGTGTTACGCATGCATGAGGGAGAGAGTGAGGGGAAACGTGGCAGAACGTGAGGTGAATGTGGACTGGAAACATGGATGAAAAGTGGGGCCTTGAAAATGAGACGTGGCCATTGCTGAGATGCACGCGTGGATGGCTTTATAGCGTGACACATGGACTGATATGGGGTGGGCCTCCAAAAACTGCCACACGGCCCAGGAATTTGGATTTGGACTGAATGAAATGGTTAATTAACTGATTAAAAACTTAAACCTACAATTAACCGAAAATTAAAACAGACCTACTCTAATTAATTCTAACACACTCTAATCAGACCCTAATAAATTCTAATTAAAATCTAACTAAATGATTAAGACCTAATTAATCTCTATTAAATTCTAATTAAATTTAAAAAAGAAAATTAACCTAAAACTCTATTAATTCTAAAATAATAAAACTCTAATAAATCTGAAAAAGAGAATTAACATCTAATAATTTTTATTTAAATCTAATAACACTCTATTTAAAGAGAATCGTTTAAAAAACTCTACTAATTCCACTAATTGCTATAGAAAAAACTACATTAATTTCTACTTAAAAAATACCTATTAAAGGAATATTCTATTAAACTATTATCTAAAAAATGACTTAATATCTAAAAATAATATGATTTAAACCTATTTAAAAATATTAAAGAAATCCCTAAACTATTAAAAAAAATCAATTAATATCTAAAAGCTATTTAAAAAATCTATCTAATACCGAGAAAAAATGAATTAAATCCATTAAAAATTCTAGAAAATAAGGGGGAAAATCTAAAAATACGAGAAAGCCGATTAAATCGATTAGCGAACTATATCGAAATAAACGGTAAAAATTCGGACACCGAGATGTCCTTAAAAACAACAGCGAGAGCTGAAAACACCGGGACGAGCACCGATTCTCAAAATACGTCCTCGTATTGGTCAGAAATGCAATCAGAGGGCTGTGATCCTGATAAAGTCAACTTGACAGGAAAAAATGCAATGTACGCGGTATGCAAATGCGAAATGAAATGAGACGAAACATGAGCCAAATTGCGATGAGTAGTTGGTCAAATTTTGGGGTGCAACAGCTGCCCCTATTCAAACGACTTGGACCTGAAGGGTTGAAGAGCGAACGACTTTCAAACATTCAAAGGTAGAAGACGGTTGAATACCAAAGAACCCGGAAATTTGCCAACTACACCAGTACACGGTACTCTGGTGGGAACGAATCTTCGGAAGCTGAAATCATAGCTGCACGACAACTAGCTGGAGACATACTGACCTGAACCTTGTCGTCAGTTATCCACATCAAGTTCCTCTGACATTGTCATCAGACATCTGTCCTCACTGTCAGGCACTCATGAAAATAAAGCGTCTGAAATCGCCGTCGGACGACCAAAACACCCAACATCGCCGCTGGAAAACTAAATCACCTGACATCGCCGCCAGAAACGAACATCCAACATCACCGCTGGAGCAACAAAATCACTTGACAGTGCCGCCAAAACAAACATCCAACATCGCCGCTGGAGAACTAAAGAATCTGACATCGCCGTCATAAACAAACATCCAACATCGCCGCTGGAGAAATAGATAATCTGACATCGCTGTCAACCAAACATAACTCTGAGCAACACCCGACATCGCCGTCAAGTACTCAACATAATCTGACTTCGCCGTCAACACTCAACATCATCTGACCTCGCCGTCAGGGTGAAGAAACTCCATTGGGGAATTAGTCACACGGTAACCAGTGATACATAGTCGATCATGCCATCAGGCATTCAAAGAACGCTGTCGGGCATCAGTCGGACTTCAACCATCAGGTTGATCGTGCCATCAGGCACTCCGCATTACTGTCGGGCATCAGCCGGACTTCATCAGCAAGTCGGGAATAGAATCCTTGGTCAATCATGAGCCAACTAGGAACATCTAAACCTCTGCCATCAGGCACTCCGCATCAGCTAAGAGAACTGCTTCGTTAACACGGTCAGACTTCAATCATGGAGTCTTCAAAGGAGATTTCAACTTCGCCGTTAGAAAACTTGCTGGGGAGGATGCTTCGCCGCTGGGGAATTTGGAGAACTATCAAGTAACTCCGCTCCGGGGTTCCAGAAATCATTCTGGATAAATCAACTCTGCTGAGGATTTCAAGAATCATCTTGGACAAATAACTCCGCCGGGGAATTCAAGAATCATCTTGCACCAGTAACCATTCTGGAGATTTCAGGAATCATCCTGAGCAAACACTCTGTTGGGGATTTCAGGAATCATCCTGGGCAACTCTTGCTGGGGACAAACCAATCATGGCTTGAGCAGCTTCCAAGGATTCGGCTCTCTTGGGGCTTCAGAAATCATCCTGGGCAACCTTTACTGGGGACTCTAAGTATCAACTTGAGCAACCAACTCTGGAGACTGCACTGGGGTCTTAAGAATCATCTTAAGCAAACGACCCTTCTGAGGAATTCAAGAATCATCCTGAACCGAAGACTTTGCAGGGGAGAATTCAAGAATCATCTTGATCAAACCATTCTGAGGAGGAGCATCTGCAAAACAAGGACGGTTGCGACCTGGCTCATGTCTCGTATGCATATGCTTTGACAATGATGTAATGCTCCACACGGTGGAAATGCTACGCGTTTTCAGGGTAAGTGCTATGTAATCATGCAACATGCTATGGCCTCGTCAGCAAAATAAATGCTGAAGGGAAAAGCCTCCTGTCAAGGAGAAAGAAACACCAATCTCAATTGGACTCCGCCTGGGGAACTCAGCTTCGGTTGACTACTGTAGGAGAATACAGCTCTACGAGAATCCGAACCTGCTCATATGGATATTCAAACCACAACTGCTGAGGGAAACGATGCTAATCGCAGAAATAAACTGCGCGGCCTTCGCGACTGAACTTTCCTGAAGAAAACGACTCCGATGGGGAAATACAGCATCAGCTGTTCAACATTCTACTGGGGGAACACCAATCATGGATTCAGCGGCTTCCAAGGACTCGGCTCTCTTGGGTATCTGCAAACTCGGCTGAGGAAGGAGAAATCATTCTGCTTCGCTGAAGAGAGTACGACTCTGTGGGGGAATCTCAATTCCGCTGGGGAAGAAGGAATCATCCGACTTCGGGGGAGAGTACGACTCTGGTGAGGAATTTCAATTCCGCTGGAGACTTCAGTCTTGCACCAACAGTTGTTGCATACTTCGGCGAACGAATAGTTTCCTACGAAACCTGCACTTGTGACCCGGTGCTGGGGGAATGAATTCATGCTTCGGCGCCTGACTCAGCTGAGGAGATGACGTTCCTTCAGGATACATCTGATTGGGTAGAGAATCTTCTCTGCTTGGGGATACATATCAATGCTCCTGGTCCCGTACTCAGACTCTGCGGGGAGAGGCTGCTGAATTCTATCGGGGATATCAATCCTGATCTGCTGAGAATAATCTTGCATACGCCTTACGGAGACTGACCCTTCTGGGTAACACCTGCTGGACTATCAAGTCTGATGAGGAATATCTGTGCATCAAAACTGCTGGGGATATCAATCCTTAGCTACTCCTTGCACGACTCTGATGGAGACGTACTGATCCTATCAAGGAAACACCTCTGGCGTCTGCGGAAGATAACAATCGATCACTGAAATTGAATCTCACTTCACTGAGGAAAACAACCCTGAACGGTCCTCTTTAGAACATCCTAAGTCCTTATAGGGTACGAAGCAATCTGCTGAGAAATAACTCTTCTCTATCAAAATCTACCAGTCTGGAGATTACTCAATGATGGAATCAACGTCAACCTCTGCTTGAGGAATGAGTCAATGACCTGGACTCGGAGGGAAAAGGAGTCAAACTCGGACTCTGTGGGGATACAACATTGCATCAGTCCCACTGCTGGGGAAATAAACCCAAATCTGCTGGTCATGGAAAACTTCAATCTCACCCGCTGAGGATAATCTTGACCCTACTCTGATAAGGGGTGAATGCCATCTCAACTTGCTGCAATCTCAAACTGCACAGGGGAAACAATCTCAAATTGTACATCTCTGTTAAGAACATAATCCTGATTCAACAACATCAACACAGGGAATACAGAACACCAATCATGGAGCTGGGATCATTCGAGCCTCGTGTCGGGGAATGTGACAACATACGAGTCACTAGGAATCATTGTGCCAGGTTCAATCAGGATTTTTCTGGTTTAGGGATAGGTTTATGATTACCAACAAAAGTGGATTTGAAAGGGAACATGCTAAACGAGAACTAGCATTCAAGGATGGACTATCAGACGAGAACTGATGGCAAAATATGTTAGGTTGGCAGACGAGAACTGACTTACGGGTTTTGGATATCCGACGGGAATTGATTTCTGGTTTGCCAGACAAGAACTGGGCTTTAAAACTGTGTTAGCCAGACGGGAACTGGTTGAACAATAGGTTAAAGAAAAGGTGACCAGACAGGGTTGGTTTCTGGTTTGGATTTCAGACGAGAACTGATCTCCGGTTTGCCAGACGAGAACTGGACTTTGAAACGATTTGATTACAAGGTTCAACCAAGTAACTGGTTAGGCTGTAGGATGACAATCCAATGACAGCAAGGCTTCTTCAGAAGGTTTAGGTTTTGGTAGGGTAATGACACGATTCCCCGACACTCAACTCTTGCTAGGGTGAACAAACTCATTTGAACAACTTGACCCAGTGCAATTCAACTTGCCCCAATCCGACTTTTGGGAAAATTCATTCTGAACAGAAAACAGCTAGCAACAAGACAATCTTCAGATGGCCTGCCCCAACATCTGTACATTGGAAGGATTCATCCTCAATTAACCAACTCTCAGCATGGTTGGTTTCAATATACTTCTGAAGTAGCTTGCCCCTGAACGAGCGTTGAGCGACTCAACATGCCCTGATTGAACACTGGAGGGATCTGCCCTCAAATCACAAGAGTTCTGGATAACTGCCCCTGATTGGGTCTCGAGAAGATTCATCTTTGATCAACTGCTCCTCGAATAATCTGTCCCATAATCGACAGATACTCCGAGACTTGTCCTCAGACAAACTGATTCCGAACTCACTGGAAGTCAATGCCACAGATTCACAGGGTTTCGCAGTATACCATTCTGATCCAGACTGCTGGCGATTCAACCCTGATTGATTATTCCCTGTTGGAGTTCCTTCGTATCAACTACTAACCTGCAATTAAAATTGTCTATTCACGAATGGTAATTTTAATGCAGTGTTCATGCAGATTTTGAAAAAAATGTACTGTCACTCATTTACTTGTCATGATAGTGAGTGACGAATGAACCAAAAAGTTCAAACGCAGTGCTGATTTGATTAGTGAAAAATACAACAAGGATATGATTAGCAAATCATGCAGGAGTCAGGTTACTCAACCTTATCGTAATGCGCTTTCAGAATAAACCCTGCCTCAATTAGGTCTTTTAAGGGTTGTATCATGGTCGGGTTCACGGTTCGTGAAACAAAGGATATTTGGCTCAAATTATGATTTGTACCCACCCCTTCTACGTGATGATCTCTGATCCTAAAGTTCAGTTAACTTGGCCCGAGCGCTCGCCTCTTCGAGAGGTATGTTGAATATTGAGAACAACTGGTTAAAGAACTCACAAGGCGTTTCGGAGTGACAGTTACTCCTTTTTCGTTTCGGTGTCTGTATCTACACGACTTTGTCCTTGTTTGAGGATTTTTCTTTTTTATCCTTTCTTTTTCATTCTTTTGATTCCCTAATTTTTGCTTGGACTGACTCTTCAGAGTTCTTTTCGATTTTTCTTTTGAAGTCCAGCGGGATGCCCTGATTTTTGCCTAAGTATTTGCTTTCTAGCTTTTTCTTCTTTTTACTTAGCGGGATTTCTTATTCCTTTTTCTTTTTCTTGGAACAAGTCGTGCGACACTGGCTGTCTGGCTTCATCCGAGAGGTTTATAACTGTCTCACTCCTGATTGGTGAGGTTTAACGATTGCGGTTGACGAGGTACGACCTCTAGGGAGAATACGATGTGATTGGTCCTTGAAAGGCAACACTCCTCTATAAGACTTGAACGCTCGGTCAAGTTAACTGACAACTACCCTGCCCCGGGTTAAGATGCGAGGGTTTAAAAGTCCGAAAGAAACTCCTACTTCTCGGCTCGAAGTGGTTAATAAGGGATTCTCTTCCTTATCTCTCCAGTGTTTAGGGGATTTGAAACAATGCCTTGTACGTCATCGGCAAGGTTTTATCTGAAAGCATACGATCATCGGTTATGAGTATTCAGTTTCATCATCCTCCCTCCAATGTTTGCTAATCATAGTGATGAAGTGGAGTGAATAAAGTGCAAGTGTCAGTGCAATGCAGTAAATGAGTGACAACGACATGATTAATTCAGAAAAATGCATAGTCACTTTATTAATATTACCATTCGAAACAAACAATGTTTAACAGCAAGTAGTAACTAACAGAAAAGAAACTACAAATGCAAATGATAAAAAGTCCGAGGACTGCCAATGCTGAGGACGTCTGCCTGTCTGGACCACTGGCCTCTGGAAATAACCCTCTGAATCTGCGAGCTCAGACAGCTCAGAGGTTGTCATGCACAACCAAAACTCCATCTGGAAAGGAAATGCACCCTTTGTCGATCAACTGTTGCACTTTTGCCTGGAAAGCTTTGCAATCTTCAGTTGAATGCCCTGGAGATCCACCATGGTAACCAAACTGAGCATGGGGATTGTACCCTGGAGGGTAAGGCTCTGGCACGGGCTTGAGAGCTTTAGGCTCCACCAAAGAATTCTGAATCAAACGTGGAAGAATCTGGCTATACGGCACAGGCACTGGACAAAAAGGAGCATTCCTTCGTTCCAAGTTGTTACGAGGTCGATTCTGATTCTGGCGCTGATTCTGGTAACCTCGGCCACGGGCTTGTGGGTTTGCAAGAGGAGCGACATAAAGTTCCCGATGTGGTGCCCTAGGCACAATTGTGTGTCGAGACACGGAAGATACTGACCGCTGAGAAGACGGAGAACCAACAGATTTCACTGATTCACCTCGAGGATACCCAACATCATTCATGATTGCATTGATCACAACTCCATCTTCAGTTTAAAAGCTATAGAGAGACTCAGTTTCACTAGCCTGACCGCCTGAAACATTCTGGATTCTTCCGGTCTTTACACCATGCTCGATGCGCTCTCCTGCCCTTACCAATTCAGAGAAATTTGGTGCAGCTCTAAGCATTCTTTCGAAGTACGGGCTCTGCAAGGAGTTTACGAACATGCCTTTTAACTCTTGGTCTAGAAGCGGTGGTTGCACTCTGGCAGCAAATTCTCTCCATCTCTGAACATACTTCCTGAAAGGTTCATTGTTCCCTTGAGACAATTCTTGCAGCTGCATGCGACTAGGAGCTTCATCAAGATTGTAGTCATATTGTCTCAGAAAAGCATTGGCTAAATCCACCCATGATCGGATCTGATCACTCTCTAACTGCATATACCAACTCAAAGATGCCCCAGTCAGACTGTCTTGAAAGCAATGAATCATCAGCTTGTCGTTGTGCACGAATGAAGTCATTCTTCGGCAGAACATCACCAAATGTTGCTTCGGACAACTATCTCCTTTGTACCTTTCAAACCTCGGCGTTCTGAACTTCGGAGGTAACACTAGGCCAGGAACCAGACACATGTCTGCAGCACTAGGGTTAACAGCGTCTTTACCTTTCAAGGCTTTGAATCTTTCATCCAACGCACGAAACCTTCTAACATACACGGGAGCTAAAGGGTCTTCAGTCTTTGCTATCGGGACCTCTCTTCGGGACTTTGGCACCGGGAAGGCAAAACCCTGGTAGTCTGAGATATCAACAGAAGGAGAACGTTCACCTCGGACAGAAAACTGCTCACGTAGACCTCGGTCTTCAACAGAAGGCTGTACAAGCTGAGCTGCGGTAAGGTTGTTCACTTGCGGAAAGTCTTTGTCATGCGTAGATCCATACAAAGGATTGGACGTCACAGTGAAACCTGACAAGGTATCAACAAACTGGAAGCTGCTCTCTGACATGGCTACCAACAACTGTCGACTGACTTCACTGCTTGACTCTGATCAAATCTGCTTCAACCCCTTGGTCGTCTTCAATACTCACCTTCAGAATCAAAACAACGGCTGGATAAGAGCTCTGACTAGCTGGCGAATGACATGCAATATGATGCAGGAATATTCATGCAAATGCAATGCAAGATGCAGCAAACACGGGATCACAGCCCCCATAAAGCTCTGATTGCTGCTGCGCTGCTGACGAGAGAAAACCAAGACATCGGGTAGGCGAGAAGTCAAGTTTCCTGCAAAAACCCTCCCACTCACGGGTAATGGACTTAAACTGACTCAAGTTCGGCATCTTATGCGTTCATCAGTGTCACAGACTTTCAAGAGGGGCGATACGATACCCAGAAGGTGTGGCATCACCAGCTCATGAAGCGGCCTCACTTAGCTGAATCACAAATGATCGGTCCCCAGAGTCGACAATCCACCAAACCAGCAACCGTCTCAACCCAAGGGGTTGAAAGAGAAGCCAACCGGATGAACCTCGGCTGAGCGTGGATTTCATGAGACACTAGTGCCTACAAAGCAAGCACGCGCCCACTAATTTCCACTCTAATTCTATGGTGCACTCAAGCCTGGGTCTGGCTTCTCGCTCATCAGAATGCCCCTCCCACAATAGCACAGATAATCCTATCATACTGGAAATAAAATGCGGGAAATAAAGTGCGAGAAGTAAAATGCGATAAATAAACGCAACCCAACAAGTAAACAAACAAGCGCTAGGATTTACTCTCTTAGGGAACCGTTGGAGTCCCCAGCAGAGTCGCCAGCTGCTGGGGACGGTCCCAGGCAGCTAGGAAGAAAATCCAAGGCGAGACTCGCATAGGGAACCCTGAGGTCCCCAGCAGAGTCGCCAGCTGCTGGGGACGGTCCCAGGCAGCTAGGAAGAAAATCCAAGGCGAGACTCGCATAGGGAACCCTGAGGTCCCCAGCAGAGTCGCCAGTTGTCGCTTGCGCGAAAATAAGGTGCCAGCATGACAGAAGATTCGCCACCTTTCGTTATTTATCCCTCAGAGCGGGAAAGGAAACGATCGGAAAACCTGATGAAAAAGGGTAAGACAAGGTCGTCGCAACCGTTGTCTGGATTCGGGAGTCGGTTACGCAAGGGGAAGGTATTAGCACCCCTCACGTCCGTCGTACTCGATGGGATCCACGCTTGTTGTGTTTACTTGGACGGGTGAAAAACAATCTATCTACGGCTGCTAAATCTAAACGGGAAGAAATTGACTCGATAGAGCGTCGCACTCTATGCCTATGTATTCTCATCAGAGAAAGAGAAATCAGAGTCTGCGTAGTTCGGGAAACTACGGGTTAGTTTGCTCGGCAAGACGTCGCGTCTTAGGCCTACGTATTCTCTTCAGAGAAATCAGAGCATGACGTAGTTCAGGCTAACTACGGTTAGACAGGGTGTTCTCGATCACACGGGGGTGAGAGATTAAGTTGACGATACTAGCGTACGCATTCTAGCAGTTAGGTGGACGCTGCTCGACCCTTGGAGACTTAGGCGTACCTGTTTGCGGTAGAACAGACGTAGCATGTCAAGTTTCGAGGTATGGGAACCTACGGGAACTAGCACTACGGTCTGGTCTCAGATGCACTTGGGCAAGAGAAAAGGATAACATCAGTCGTCAGCGGGAAAGTCTCGATCGCACAGCAGCGAGAGAATCAAAAGTTAGTTGTCAGTGTGCTTGCTAGGATATCGCATCCTATGCCTACATATTCTCATCAGAGAAAATAAGAGCAGCTGTAGTTCGGCCTAACTACGGGTAGAACGGAGACCACAACACAAATCTCATTTTATTAATATTCTGAAAGAAATTACAATGATTGAGTACCAGAAAATAAACTCCTAAAAAATCCTATCCATCTATCATGGAAACTCTAATGGAAAATAGTCCCCTAACAAGTGGACATTTAAAACTATTTCTAAGAGTGTAAAAAGTCCCCTAACAAATGGACATTTAAATCTACTTCTAAAAGTGTAAAAATAAACTCTAAAAGAAATTATATCCTAAAAAGAAAAATATTAAAAATACTATTAAAAACTATCCCTTTTTTATATTTCTATATTTTTCCTTACTATATTTTCCATCTTTTTCTATTATTTCCATTACATATTTTTTCCTAAAAAACTAAACAAAGAAAATAAAAGAAAAATAAAGAAAAACACAAGGGGGTGCAAAACTGCAGCCAGGAGGTACAGCAGCAAAAACAATACAGAAACTGGGCCCAGCCCAATACACAAATTCAGAAAAGAATAAAAACAGGGGAGTTTTGAAGAGAACACCAGGGGTGTAGCCAGCAAACGTTTCAGGGCCCAGCCCATTTTACACACGGAGGGGGGTGTTGGAAGAAAAAGGAGGGGTACGCCCATAATGCACGTAGTGGGCCTAGCCCAATCAAACAATCCACAATAACAAACAAAAACGGAGGGTGCAGGGAATTGGAAAAACGGGGGGGGGGGGGGGGGGGGGGGGGGGTTGTACGGACTGAACAAAGTCACTGGGCCCAGCCCAATCCAATACGCGGTCTACCTTCTCTCTCGTTCAAGCTTCAGAAAAAAACCTAACTTCCCCCACACCACTGTTCACGGCGCCGTTTCTCTCCTCAGCTTCACTCTCTCTCGTTTCCTCCTCCGTCTCACAACTTCTTCGTTTCACCTTCTGATTTCATCTTGAATCAGCAAATACCAATGAATAAACGACAATAATCAGAACTATCACCTTTCTGGAGAGACGAACCGATCCATTCTTTGAGGTTCTTGAAGATCCATGGAGGAATGTCGATGAAGATCGTGAGGACGAAGACTGCTTATGGACGATCTGGAAAATCTCATGAAGCTTCTGAAGAAACCTTGAACGCGATGAAGTTCTTTGACCTAGATCGTTGATGAACAGAAGAAGAAATTCTGGAAAGCGGATGAAGATTGTCGATGAAGATCTTGATGCATGTTTCAGGAAGATTTTATTGAAGGTGCAAGCTCGTATGAAGGTTGTCGAGGAATGTTCTTGGAGCTTGACAGATGAAATTCTTGGAATCCTCTGGAAAAGTTGAAGAAACGACGAAGATTCAAACGAATCTTGATGGAACGATCTGGGAAATGGAAGAAGGCTTGACGAACACGATCGATCTTGGATGAAGATTTTTGAACATTCTTGCATAGATCTTGAAGGAAACGTAACATTCGCGAAGAAGATCTAGAGATAACCTGACGACTCTGATGATTCCTGGATGTTGAAGATCTGGAAGAAGAACCTTGAACATTGCTGGGATTTTCTTGAAGGTAATAGATATCTTGATGAATATTGGTGTTTCTGGAAGTTCCAGATGCGTATCCTGATGAAGTTTCTGGTGAACGCATGCATTTGCCGGCAGAGAAGATGAAGATTCCAGCGGAGTTCTTGGAGATTGACAGATGATGAACGATTTTCTGGAAAATCTGGATCGGAGAAGACGAAGATCATGCTGGTGGGATGAGTTTTCTGATGACTTTGCATTTTCCGGCGGTTTTGGCGGTGGTCGGAATTGGTTGGAGGTTTGTTACGGTGGCCGGAGTTTTGTGGAGGTGGAGGTTGCATGGCCGACGGCCATGCATCCGGCGAGGCTAGGGTGAAGACAAGTGGAGACTGGGAAGAGCGAGTGAGGACACGTGTTTAGGAGAGGTGGAAGAGAGAGGGATTACGTGTTACGCATGCATGAGGGAGAGAGTGAGGGGAAACGTGGCAGAACGTGAGGTGAATGTGGACTGGAAACGTGGATGAAAAGTGGGGCCTTGAAAATGAGACGTGGCCATTGCTGAGATGCACGCGTGGATGACTTTATAGCGTGACACATGGACTGATATGGGGTGGGCCTCCAAAAACTGCCACACGGCCCAGGAATTTGGATTTGGACTGAATGAAATGGTTAATTAACTGATTAAAAACTTAAACCTACAATTAACCGAAAATTAAAATAGACCTACTCTAATTAATTCTAACACACTCTAATCAGACCCTAATAAACTCTAATTAAAATCTAACTAAATGATTAAGACCTAATTAATCTCTATTAAATTCTAATTAAATCTAAAAAAGAAAATTAACCTAAAACTCTATTAATTCTAAACTAATAAAACTCTAATAAATCTGAAAAAGAGAATTAACATCTAATAATTTCTATTTAAATCTAATAACACTCTATTTAAAGAGAATCGTTTAAAAAACTCTACTAATTCCACTAATTGCTATAGAAAAAACTACATTAATTTCTACTTACAAAATACCTATTAAAGGAATATTCTATTAAACTATTATCTAAAAAATGACTTAATATCTAAAAATAATATGATTTAAACCTATTTAAAAATATTAAAGAAATCCCTAAACTATTAAAAAAATCAATTAATATCTAAAAGCTATTTAAAAAATCTATCTAATACCTAGAAAAAATGAATTAAATCCATTAAAAATTCTAGAAAATAAGGGGGAAAATCTAAAAATACGAGAAAGCCGATTAAATCGATTAGCGAACTATATCGAAATAAACGGTAAAAATTCGGACACCGAGATGTCCTCAAAAACAACAGCGAGAGCTGAAAACACCGGGACGAGCACCGATTCTCAAAATACGTCCTCGTATTGGTCAGAAATGCTATCAGAGGGTTGTGATCCCGATAAAGTCAACTTGACAGGAAAAAATGCAATGTACGCGGTATGCAAATGCGAAATGAAATGAGACGAAACATGAGCCAAATTGCGATGAGTAGTTGGTCAAATTTTGGGGTGCAACATTGATGAGAAATTTGGGGAAACGCGAGAGCATAGATGATGAACATGATGAATCCGGTGAGATTCTGGGCGAAATGCAGTTTTCGGTGACCGTTGCGGTGGTTCGGCGAGCAGTTACGGTTCTCCGGTGGCGGTTGCATGGCTTCCAGTGAGGAAAAAATGGTGAATCCAGGGAGAGACACGTGTGGCGCCGCATGCGGAGGGGAGGAGGAGGTGAGGACACGTGGCCTGAGGGAGAGTGAGAGAGAGACAAATGGAAGGGTGAGATGTCAGTGAGAAAATGAGTGGGAAATGAGGTGGTGGCTGCAGGTGTGGACGTGTGGCAGCTTATATACGTGACAAGTGTCACGAATTGGGCCTCCAAAACAAACCTGGCCCATTAAAGACTAATGACAGGATTAATAAATGGATTAATGTGATTAAGACGGAATGAATTAACTCTAATTAAATTGCTAATGGCTTAACCCAACAATGAATGAACTAAACAATTAAAGCTGACTTAAGCTAAACTCAATTAATAGCCTAATGATTAAATGCTAATTAAAACGAAAATGCACACTAATCTACTCTAATAAATTCTAAAGAAAATCTATTAAAACTAAACTCAATTAAAATCTACACTAATAAATTCTGTATTAAACCCTATTCAATTAATCTAAAAAACTATTTAAATTCCATATTAAAATCTATAACATTATTTATTAAAAACTAAAATCTAATATCCTAATAAAACTCTATTAAAAATCTATTAAAAATCCAGAAAATAAAAGGGAAAATTCTAAAAATGTCAGGAAGCCAATTAAATCGATTAGAACACAAATACGCGATTACAACGAAATAAATGGTAAAAACCGGACACCGAGATGTCCTCAAAAACAACAGCGAGAGCTGAAAACACCGACACGAGCACAAATTCTCAAAATACACTCATTCGAACTGGCCTGAACTGCCTGAAACGCCAGGGGAGGCTGTAATCCCGATAAAATCAGTCTGACTGCAAAAATGCAATGGATGCGGTATGTAAATGCGAATGCAGAATGCGTCGAAACATAAACCAGATGTGAGAACCGGTTGGTCAAATTTTGGGGTGCAACAGTATGCAAATGATTGAACTATATGAGTGATGTAACTATGCAAATGACAATGCAATGAAACATAAACCAGGTAAGAAAAGGTTGAGCAAATTTTGGGGTGCAACAATATGTATAAACAAATATGGATAATCACCAAACATGTTTCATCATGCATACATCCATAATCCTCAATTCACAATTCATACACAAGCATACCTTCATATAACAGTGATATCTATGCCATGTGACTCGATGCAACTCAATGCAACTCATGCCATGTGGAACCAACACTTGTTATCATTTTTCGGTTTTTACACTTAAACCGGGTCCGTTCCCTAGACCGATAACAACAAAAGCCCATTCCCTAAGCTTTCAAACCTCGCTCTAGGTTTGGGACAAGTCACTAGCCTCCACGAGACTAGCAATCATTGCCTCTTGACACAAATGATGCGTATGCAATCAACAACAAATGCACTTAAGACCGTTCTCGCATCTTAATCCTATGCATAGTCAAATAATTCATCACACAGGAGTTATAACATGATTGCACACTCACACATCATATCAAAGTATTCATACTTTCAACATCATCACATTTATCAAGCAATGCACACATATTCACAATATGTTCTCATGCATTATTCACAATATTGCATACAATCAATATACACTCCATCATTGTGCCAAACGGCAACAAACTTCATCACAAATCATCATGCATTTTTAATCAATTTAAACAATGCATTATATATATACCAAAAAGCCACATTTCACAATCGATTTCATAACCTAGGATTCACGTCATACGGCTACCCACAACATAACATATCATAATAGTACACAAACTATTCATTTCCGATAAGGATGGAACACAATTCGAACCAAACAATCAACATTGGATGGAAAACACAAAGAAATAAGAATATTGTCATGCTCGCTAGCTTGCTCGCCTAGCGAGTTCCTAGCGAACACTCGCTACTTGTTCGCCTAGCGAATAAGCTCACGAAGGCAAACAGAAGCTACTGTAAGGCTTCGCTACCTACTCGTCGGGGATTCACCTAGCGAACCCCTCACTACCTCGCTCGCTACCAGCGAAGAGGGTCAATTACATTCTGTCCAAGTCTGGGACCATTCGCTACTAGCTCGCTACAGCGAACACTCGCGACCTGCTCGCCTAGCGAAGGTGCTAGTGAACGTCTGCGATGTTCAAAACCCCAACTGTCCAAAATCATCAAATCAACACAAAATCAACCGATTCAATTCCAATGAATTCCAGTAGTCTTAGCCTAACATTTCTCGACTAATCTACACCATTTATTCCAGATTTTAACTGTTAAAACATCGATTCTACCGATTAAATCCATTTCTCCCCTAGAATGGAAAAAGATGGGAAACCTCCAACAAATCCAAACACACACATACACAATCATAAACATTGATAAGATAATGATATTTCACACTCTTACCTTGATTAAATCGAAGCTAGAAGTTGTTCTTGATCTTTCCAAGCTTTTTCCCTTTTTCCTTCTCTTTTCTCCTCTTCCTCTTTCTCTTCTCTTCTCTTTTGTTTCTATTCTTCCCTTTTCTTTCCACCTTTCCTTATATGCCTTTCTATTCTATTTCCTTCCATCATATTTCTTCTCTCAAAATATCTACCAATAATTCCAATAATTAAAATCATCTAAATAAATCAATTAATTAACACGGATAATTAATTATTAAAAATTGGGCTGTTACAACCCTCCCCCACTTTAGGAATTTTCGTCCTCGAAAATGTTACCTGTTTCAAACAACTCTGGATAAGACTCCCTCATCTGGCCTTCAAGTTCCCAAGTCACATTCCCACCAGCCGGTCCTCCCCAAGCGACCTTCACCAAAGCAATCTCTTTGCCTCGAAGTTGCTTCAACTCCCGATCCTCTATCCGCATAGGTGATGTTTCCACAGTCAGGTTATCTCTCACCTGCACATCATCTACTTGGACTACATAAGAAGGATCCGCAATGTATTTCCTCAACTGAGATACGTGGAACACGTCATGGAGATTAACAAGCGACGACAGTAAAGCAACATGATAGGCTACCTCTCATATCTTTTGCAAAATCTGATAAGGACCAATAAAACGCGGCGTCAACTTACGCGACTTCAATGCCCTACCAACTCTAGTCATAGGAGTAACCCTAAGAAATACATGATCTCCCTCCAGAAATTCAAGTGTTTTCCTCCTCTTGTCATGATAACTCTTTTGACGACTCTGAGAAATCTTCATCTTCTCTTGAATCATATTAATCTTATCGGTAGTCTGCTGGACTATCTCGGGTCCAACCACAAAACTCTCTCCCGACTCATACCAACACAATGGCGTCCTACACCGTCTACCATACAATGCTTCAAACGGTGCCATTCCAATACTCGAATGAAAACTGTTGTTGTAAGTAAATTCAATCAAAGGTAAGTAGCTATCCCAAGCTCCTCCCTTCTCCAATACACAAGATCTCAAAAGATCTTTAAGTGATTGAATCATTCTCTCAGTCTGACCATCGGTCTGCGAATGATAAGCTGAACTCAAACGCAACTTCATACCCAAAGCACTTTGCAAACTCTCCCAAAATCTCGAAGTAAACCTCAAATCTCTATCTGACACAATGCTAGACAGAATACCATACAAACTAACAATCCTTTCAATGTACAACTTTGCCAATCTCTCCAACGGGTAATCCATTCGCATAAGAATAAAGTGAGCATATTTGGTCAATCTATCCACAATAACCCAAATAGCTTCAAAGTTACTCGGCGTCCTAGGTAAACCAGACACAAAATCCATAGAAATGTTATCCCATTTCCACTCAGGAATAAACAACGGTTGCATCAAACCCGACAGTTTCTGATGCTCAATCTTCGACTTCTGACAAGTCAAACAAGAATACATAAACTCGGCAATATCCTTCTTCATACGAGGCCACCAAAATACTTTCCTCAAATCTTGATACATCTTAGTAGCACCCGGATGAATACTCAATCCACTGCGATGCCCTTCCTCAAGAATAATCCTCTTTAGCTCAATAACATCAGGAACACAAACTCTATCACAACACCTCATGATACCTATTTCATCAATCCGAAAATCACCACCTTGACCTTGATTGATCAAAGTCAACCGATCAACTAAACTCAAATCAGATTTCTGTCCTTCTCGAATTTCGTCAAGAATACCACTAGTAAGCTTTAACATACCTAGCTTAACTCCGTAAGAAGTATTCTCACACACCAAACTCAAATCGCGAAATCGCTCAATCAATTCCAACTCTTTTACCATCATCATCGACATATGCAACGATTTCCTACTCAATGTATCAGCTACCACATTCGGTTTACCCGGATAGTAATTCAAACCAAAATCATAATCCTTCAGAAGTTCTAACCATCTCCTCTGCCATGCATTCAATTCTTTCTGATCAAAGAGATACTTCAAACTCTTATGATCACTAAATACCTCAAATCTCGAACCAAACAAATAATGCCTCCAAAGTTTCAGCACAAATACAACGGCGGCCAACTCTAAGTCATGTGTCGGATAATTCTTCTCATGCACTTTGAGTTACCTTGAAGCATAAGATACAACTTGTTTATCTTACATCAACACACCTCCCAAACCCATCAAGGAAGCATCATAATACACAACAAACGGTTCTGCCGGATTCGGCAAAATCAAAACAGGAGCTGTCGTCAATCTTCTCTTAAGTTCTTGAAAACTTTCTTCACACTTTGCATCCCAAAAAAAAGCTTGACCTTTCCTAGTCAACTGCGTCAACGGCAATGATAACTTGGCAAATCCTTCAATGAATTTCCGATAATATCCCGCCAAACCAAGAAAACTTCTAATCTCAAAAATTGATTTCGGAGTCTCCCATTGCGATACCGCTTCAACCTTCGACGGATAAACTGCAATAACTCTACTCGAAATCACATGACCAAGGAAGCTCACTTCCTTCAACCAAAATTCACACTTAGAAAATTTAGCATATAACTGCTTCTCTTTCAACACAGATAACACAATCCTCAAATGCTCGACATGTTCTTCTTCACTCTTCGAAAAAATCAAAATATCATCAATGAACACCACCACAAACTTGTCCAAATAAAGATGGAAAATCCTGTTCATGTATTCCATAAATACACCTGGTGCATTAGTCACACCAAATGGCATCACAGAATACTCATAATATCCACACCTCGTTCTAAAGGAAGTTTTCTGAATATCCTCAGCCTTCACACGAATCTGATGGTACCCAGATCTCAAATCTATCTTACTGAACACACTCGCACCAACCAACTGATCCATCAAATCATCAATCCTCAGAAGTGGATACTTATTCTTGATAGTCACCTTGTTCAATTGTCTGTAGTCCACACAGAGTCTCATAGAACCTTCTTTCTTCTTAACCAACAACACTGGTGCACCCCACGGTGACACACTCGGACAAATATACCTCTTCTCGAGTAGGTCTTTAAGTTGACTCTTCAACTCTTTCAATTTCGATGCGGACATACGATATGGAGCATCGATATTGAACTAGTTCTAGGAATTAAGTCGATCGTAAACTCCACTTCTCGTTCCGGTGGCAAGTCTCTTATCTCATCGGGAAAAACTTCCGAAAAATCACGGACAATTGGTAAAACATCAATTGTTCCACTTTCACCAATGCTCAAAGTTTCCATTAACATGAATACCTTCGCACCATCTTACACCGATTCCTTCACTTGCTTAGCAGTCATAAACAAGTCTCTTTCATCACTAGGTTCAGGAAAAATAACCATTTTGTCAAAACAGTTAATATAGACACGATTGAATTCCAACCAATTCATCCCAAGGATAACATCAAGTTGATCTAAGTGAAGACACACTAAATCAACTCCAAAGTCTTTACCAAATATACTCAACGTACAATTCAAACACACAAAAGAGGTAGTTACCGAACCCATAGCAGGAGTATCAATAACCATACCACCATTTATAACAGACAACTCAAGACTTAATCTCTTAACACAATCCAAAGAAATAAAAGAATATGTAGCTCTAGTATCAATTATAGCGATCAAAGGTATACCATTAATGAAGCATGTACCTCGGATCAATCGATCTTCACTAGCAGTCTCCGATCCTAATAGAGCAAACACTTTCCCATTCCCTTGAGTCTTCTTTGGCTTGTCACACTTGTACTAATGTGCCCTTGCTTACCACAGTTGTAGCAAGTCACATTCGCACCATTTCTGCACTCAAGAGCTTTGTGGCCTGGCTTGCCACACTTGAAACATTTCGGCTAAACGCTTTTGCACTCAGGAGCGTGATGTCCTTCTCCACCGCATCTAAAACACTTCACCGGAGTAGGAGTTCCTCCCCCACTCGGCTTCTTTCCATAACCAGCTTTCTGTTTCCCCTTATCAGCAGGAGTCACATACGACTTCCCTCTAAATTGACCTTTTTCCCTTCTTATCATTTAAACTCTTGTAGTGGCTAGACCGAGCCCTACTATCTTCATCATAAATTCTACTCTTGTTCACCAACTCAGAAAATCGCCTAATCTCCTGATAACCAACGACTTGCTTGATTTCAGGCCTCAAACCATTCACAAACTTAAGACACTTGGATCTCTCAACATTGACAGTGTTATAATGAGGACAAAACTTAATCAATTCCTCAAATCTTGCCGCATACTCGGCTACAATTGAGTTACCCTTCTTCAGCTTAAGGAATTCAATTTCCTTCTTACCACGCACATCTTCTGGAAAATACTTCTCCATAAATGCCTCTCTAAAAACATCCCAAGTAACCACAACCTCATCTTCTTCAAACCTCTGACGAGCGTTACCCCACCAGTCCTCAGCTTCCTCTTCAAGCATATGAGTGCCAAACTGCACCCTCTGCACATCTGAACAGTTCATAACTCGAAAGATCTTCTCAATTGCTTTCAGCCATACTTGTGCTTTGTCAGGTTCATGGGTTCCCTTGAAAATTGGTGGATTGTTCCTTTGAAAACTCCCCAAAGCAAGAAACTCATCATCAGCGTTGTTTCCAGCATTCACATTGGCTTGAGGATTCTGCCCAATCGCTCACGCCAACATTTCCAAAGCTTCGACAATCGCTTCATCATTTCTACCGGCGACCATCATTTTGAATCCCAACAACAAAACTCATAAGAACCAACAATATTGATAGTGTCATACACACAATCAGATATATATAGGGAATAAACACGTTAACAACTAAGCCAACTGACCGACCTGCTCTGATACCACTAATGTAACACCCCCTTCTACACCCCCAAATAAACAATAAATCATTTAAGCACATATTAAAACTTCATTAGAGTAAAACTAAAACATGGTATAAAAGAGGTATGTCACATCATACACAAAATTGGAACACACAAAACCTGCTCTATAAAAGACATGCAACAGTGGGGTAGCTTTTAATAGAGGAACTTAGTCCTTACACCCACATCTCAATATCTAGAATTAAAAGCGGAAAATCTAAACATTGAATCACTTAAAAGATGTAGTCATATAAATACATATCATCCAATTTGATTCACCATATCATTCATATTTACATAAACATTTTCCAGTAGATACAATAGAAAATGTATCCTAAAAGAATACTATACAATCCTAACTACCCGGTGCTACATATCAGAGCTAACCGACCAAAAGAATGAAGCTATACTTCACAAAAGACCTCCAACAAACCTAATCTGTAATGCCTCATAGAGCATTATAAAACAGTAGAAGGGTGAGAAATATTATCATAATAATCAATGCATATAATTATATATAATTATATAAAACAGTAGAAGGGTGAGAAATATTATCATAATAATCAATGCATATATATATATATATATATATATATATATATATATATATATATATATATATATATATATATATATATATATATATATATATATATATATATATATATATATATATATATATATATATATATATATACACACACACACACACACACACACACACACACACACACACACACACACACACACACACACACACACACACACACACACACACACACACACACACAAGCATAGAATACACATATTCCGCATTTCTCACCACAATTCATTATCATCATCATATACATCACAATATATGTATAAACAAATATGGATAATCACCAAAAATGTTTCATCATGCACACATCCATAATCCTCAATTCACGATTCATACACAAGCATACCTTCATATAACAGTGATATCTATGCCATGTGACTCGATGCAACTCAATGCAACCTATGCCATGTGGTACCAACACTTGTTATCATTTTTCGGTTTTTAGACTTAAACCGGGTCCGTTCCCTAGACAGTGTTGCAGTGAGAATCGTGATACCAAGCTATTGATTAACTTGAATCACAACCGGACTTTAACTTATCCAAAGGAAAGGTCTAAAGAAAGAAAAACCCTTTTTGCGATGTAACAACAACACTAAGAGATTCGGGGATTGGGGGTTGGTTATGCATATGGTAGGTATTTCACATCCTAAACATCTGTAGTACTCTACAGGAACCTTTTGTTTGTTTGCATGCTAAGTTTGGTAAATGTTGCTATGGATTGGATTGGGATTGGGTGTAGGTTAAGACCTAAAGATAGTTTCCAAGCTTGCTCGCAAACACATCGCGTCCTCTGCCTACGTATCCTAACTAGGATAGAATTAGAGCAATCGTAGTTCACCTCACTAGGGATGAAGAACACTTGATTATGATCAAGGTTCAAAGAGAAACAAACATAACAATGTTTGTATAGAGTTTAAGAAAACTCTCTAAAACTATGTTGAACTCTCAAGAAAGGGAAGTAAGTAATCATATCCATGATTCTTACATAGAGTTAACCAAACTCTATCCTAAAGTTCTATGTTGTAAGACCAATTGGTTCTATCCAGACCAAAAGGTGGAAGAAGGGGGAAAGTTGCTCTTCAAGATATTGCATCTTGTGCCTACGTATTCTCATTGTCCAATGAGAAATCAGAGCGGTCGTAGTTCGGGCCCGAACTACAAAATAAGGATCAATTGGTTCTTTCCAGACCAAAAGAGGGAAGAAGGTTCTATCCAGACCTATGAGTGAATCCTGGTGGTTCTATCCAAACCAAAAAGGGAGAAGGCTCTATCCAGGCCTAATGAGGTTATATCCTAATGGTTCTATCCAGACCAAAAGGGAGAGAAGGTTCTATCCAGACCTATGATGTAATCCTATTGGTTCTATCCAGACCAAAAGGGGAGGAAGGTTCTATCCAGACCTATGAGTTTAAGTCCTATTGGTTCTATCCAGACCAAAAGGGAGAGAAGGTTCTATCCAGACCTATGATGTAATGAGCTATCTATGACCCAAGGGTCAATACAAAGACTTTTCCTTTGGAAGGAGAAAGATTAGGCAACTTGGATGAGAACTAAAGAATTCCATCACTTGGGGAGATAAACTTAACAAAGCATAATCATCTTAAGCATGAAGAATAAGTAATATGGTCACAACCAAGAATTATCAAGCATATTACAATAAGCAAGGATTTCAATTAGGATGAATGGTTACAACCAAAAGCAAGAATTTAAGATATTACAATATCAAGCAATGATTTCAATCAAGATAAATGGTTACAACCAAAACAAACATCAAGATATTACAATATCAATGATTTCAGTCAAGATAGATGGTCACAACCAAAGCAAGTATCAAGATATTACAATATTAATTATTTCAATCAAGATAGATGGTCACAACCAAAGCAAGTATCAAGATATTACAATATTAATGAATTCAATCAAGATAGATGGTCACAACCAAAGCAAGTATCAAGATATTACAATATTAATGATTTCAATCAAGATAGATGGTCACAACCAAAGCAAGCATTAAGATATTATAATATCATGAAAGGGGGAAGTTCTTTCAAGACTTAATGAAAGGTGAAAACCAAAGCATATCTTAACGAAGAATGGGGTACATCTTAATAAAGATGGAAGGGGATCTTAACAAAGATGCATCTTAACAAAGATGAGGTTTCATTAGGGCTTACAAGATGACATGTATACTTACAGGCATCATGCCTAATCAAATAATGTCACAACAAATGTAAGTGAGAAGTTCAAAACTTCATGGGAGAAAACTTTCAAGTTTTAATGATGATTACACACAAATGCTTACAAGAAAGAGTTTTAGTCAAACTCAAGTACACAAGGATGCTAACAAGCCAAAATTATAACTTTAAAATAAAACTCAAAAGAGAATGAAATTAAAGTTTTGAAATGAATAAATGAGAGATAGGAAGGTGAAAACCCTAAAAACATTCATGGTAGCATGTGAAATGCAAGTAGAAAGTTCACATTTATGAGTTTTAGGTTTACCTCTTGAAGCAAGCTTAAGAAATAAGAAAACCAGAGATATTGAGAGCTCTTACAAGGTCTTCAAATGTTCCTAGGTTGATGAATAGATGCTCCAAACAACCTCCAGGCAAGCTAGTGGACAAAATGCCTTGTAAATGAAGGAAAAACTCTAAAATCCAAAGATTTCAAAGACCAACTCACTCAAACCTTGTTACATAAGTGTGGAAGTGATTTGGATATCTTCAATACATCATATTTGATGTGTTTGAAGTGTTTCTTGAGTTGGAAAAAGTTTGGAAATGGTTTTGGAAGGTGTTTTGCAAAAATAGATTTTGAGGGATTTTGGAGACTTAATGAGATTTTGCAAGAATTTGGTGATTGTGTAAGGGAGAGAGTTCTAGATGGTTTATAGAATGGAAGTGGTGTATTTTTGATGTAGGAAGTGAGTTCTATTTATAGCCAAAGGCCTTGGATCAAGGTATGGGCAAAAGTGAAGCAAATTGCTAATTTTAACCTTCCATCATGAAAATCTTTGAGTTTTCCAATGCAATATTCATACTTGTTTTTAAGCCACTCTACTAAGATATTATCCATGCCCTATATATTGTTTTCATCACGCTTGATAGGTTAGGAGGTGACTTGTTGAAGTAAATTTGATGATTTGACAAGGGTAGCCACCTTTTTTTTCTCTTTCTTCACTATTCACTTTTGCAACTTGCATTAAATAATGATTTCCTTTGATCTTTGTGCTATTTTCGTGGGAATTGATATTAAAAATGTTCATTATCAATGCAAACATCATAAATGAGGTTTAGTCTTTGATTAGCATCGATTTGGAGAGGCTTTGGAATAAAAAACTCATGCTGACCTAGTTTTGCGAATGTGAGTTTTTGCCAACTTGTGGATCTTGATTCTCTCTAACCAGGAAGAGTTATGGAACCCACTTGTACTTTTTAAAAATCCTCAATTAGGTACTACAATATTTATTCTTGTTTTAGGAACTCATTCCCCTTGAAACTAGGTCAAAAACCCTTGTGTGGTTAAGGAGTTATGGCTTTGCCCTTTTCAAAACCTTAATTTCCCAACTTTTTGATTACTTATCAATTCTTGATCCAATGGTCACCAAAATTCATGAATAGATGTGATATACCATTAGGAACATAATTGCCTTCAATTTTGGGTCAAGACCATGTTGGTCAATGAGTTGACTTTTCAGTCAAACGAACCGATTGATTGAAGAACTCTGAATCGACTGTTGGTGTTCTGGGTCCTCTGAGGTCTTGAAACTTCTTGAGTAGACTTTATTAAGCCATAGAAACTTCATGGAACATGATCCCACCATTGGAACACCTTTTAAATCAAAATTCAAACTACAGTTGACTTTTCCTGATCGAAAACCCTAATCGGGTATCCTGAACTGCATTGTTCTCAATTCCTGGGTGACAACCTCAAATTGGATTCATACTTGACCCAATGTAGTATCCTTAATATTATTTATAGTTGAATCAATCCAACATATTGATTGATCAAACCACTGAAGCCTCGATTATTTACGGTACAGAACCTTGATTCATCTGCATCTTGACAAAGATAATCTTGAAATGGATTAAGGTTAATTAATCAAATGAATATGATCCTAAAATGATGATGAGGATCTAAAGGGTCAAAATTTGGGGTACAACAGTTGCCCCTATTTAAATATCTTCACTAGATGGCAATGAGAGATGACAATCCTCATAGAATCATAGTGAAAGGTATTTAAATATAGCAAACCAGAAATTTTGTCCTTTAGATCCGATGGTATGCAAAAGGACAAATACTAAAATGCAATGAGTTCTAAATGGTGTTTTATGATGCTTGAATGCAAGACAAATGCAGACACACGAGCGAATATAAAAGAACGACAATACGACGAGTAACCACTCACGAGGGACCCAACACACTGGGGAAAGATTCAAGGCAAAGTAAGCAAGATAGTTCAAACGTGACCAAAGATGCTGTTCAAGGAAATCTTTCACACAGGGGACACAAATTCCAACAGGGAAGACACATCTTCATTGGGGAAAGGATACACAAACCTTACTGGGGATAAACCAGATGAGGAAGCCCAACGAGGAAGAAGACAATTCTTCACTGGGGAAACGAAAGAAGAGAAGCGCAAACCACACTGGGGAAGGAACCCGCTAGGGAGAACTTTGCTGGGGAACAATTCCACTGGGGAGGAAAATCTTCACCGGGGAAAAGACGGACTGGAGACACGAACCTCGCTGGGGATAACCAGACGAGAAATTCCTATAACGAAGAGTTCAAACGGGATCTTCAGGAAAGGTTAGAAACAAGACCGGACGCGCTGGGGAAGCTAGTATCCACTAGTTCTCCGAGCCTCGACTGGGAAAGCAAAAGCTTCAATGGGAAAACCGGTGATGACCAGAACAACAAACAGTTTCAACCAGTGTTAGTTTTCACTAGACTTACTGGGGATGATGGTGACGACCAATTCAAGGGTTTCTAGAAAGTGCTACATACCACTAGACTTCCTAGGGATATGGTGACGACCAAATCGATGTTCCAATTACAATTGGGAATTCCAAGCAATATTGACAAAACAACAGACTTTCGCTGGGGGAAATTGGTAACAACCGACTAATAATTTTCAAGCAATGCTAGTAACTACTGGACTTAGAGGGGACTGGTGATGACCAAATCAGGATATACCAATAACAATTGATTCTGGGTAATGCTAGTAACCACTAGATTTAACTGGGTAACGACTGAGTCCAAGGAGACCAATAACCATTGGATTTGGGTAATACCAATAAATACTAGATTTTCAAAGGGTTTGGTAACAACCAGGTCTGCAAACAGGAAGCATAACTATACCCCTCAATTCTTTAGGAACAAAAGCTAATATCCTCAAAGCGTTAGGATACAGCAGAGACACAACCCTCAATACGTTAGGATTGTTCCCAAGCTCTCAAAACATTAGAAACGAAAGCTGAACATCCTCAATACATTAGGATATAGAAGAGAAACCACCCTCAACACATTAGGATCGAACGAAGACCCTCAAAACCTTAGGATCAAAAACTAATACCCTCAAAACCTTAGGATATAGAACACTTCATGCAAATGCAACCACTTTAGTCTCTGAGAATTTCTGAACTCGGGATTCAAAGTATACATCTCCAAAGGTACACAACCTGTGCTCGGGATGGCAACAAACATCTTCCAAAGGTACAAAACCTGTGCTTGGAATCCAACAATACATCTATCTCCAAAGGTACATAACCTGTGCTCGGGATAGAAACAAACCTCTTCCAAAGGTATAAAACCTGTGCTTGGAATGGCAACAAACGTCTTCCAAAGGTACAAAACCTATGCTTAGAATCAAACAATACATCTCCAAAAGGTACGAAACCTGAGCTTGGGATGGCAACAAACATCTATCTCCAAAGGTACACAACCTATGCTCGGGATAGAAACAAACTTCTTCCAAAGGTACGAAACCTGTGCTTGGAATCAAACAATACATCTCCAAAGGTACGAAACCTGAGCTTGGGATGGAAACCATCGTGACTTAGTTTGGACTGATACACAACCAAATTATCAGTATTTGTTGTCCATGAATTTTCATAATGCCAGTTACCAACGGGCCTTACTTGAAATATGATTGGTCACCAACAAATTACTTATATCAGTATCCATTGGATTTTCAAACAATGTTGGTTACAACCGTGCGTCGACATCCTTAAGATAAGCTTCTCCAATGAGATTGCACTTATTGCTGATGTAGGATAAGCTTCTCTGAAGAGATTGCCACTTATCACTGAAGACGATTAAGCTTATCCCAAGAGACTGTCATTTATCGTTGATGAAGGTTAAGCTTTTCCCAAGAGATTGCCACTCACCGCTGAAGACGATTAAACTTCTCCGAAGAGACTGCCATTTATCGTTGAAGACGATTAAACTTCTCCGAAGAGACTGCCATTTATCGTTGAAGACGATTAAACTTCTCCGAAGAGACTGCCATTTATCGTTGATGAAGGTTAAGCTTCTCCCAAGATATTGCCACTCACCGCTGAAGACGATTAAACTTCTCCGAAGAGACTGCCTTTTATCGCTGAATATGGTTAAGCTTCTCCCAAGAGACTGCCACTCACCGTTGAAGACGATTAAACTTCTCCGAAGAGACTGCCACTTATCGTTGAATATGGTTAAGCTTCTCCCAAGAGACTGCCACTCACTGTTGAAGACGATTAAACTTCTCCGAAGAGACTGCCATTTATCATTGATACAGGTTAAGCTTCTCTACAGAGACTGCCACTTACCGCTGAAGACGATTAAACTTCTCCGAAGAGACTCCCATTTATCGCTGAAGACGATTAAACTTCTCCGAAGAGACTGCCATTTATCGCTGAATATGGTTAAGCTTCTCCCAAGAGACTGCCACTCAATGTTGAAGACGATTAAACTTCTCCGAAGAGACTGCCATTTATCACTGAATATGGTTAAGCTTCTCCCAAGAGACTGCCACTCACCGTTGAAGACGATTAAACTTCTCTGAAGAGACTGCCATTTATTGCTGAATATGGTTAAGCTTCTCCCAAGAGACTGCCACTCATTGTTGAAGACGATTAAACTTCTCCGAAGAGACTGCGATTTATCGTTGGTACATGTTAAGCTTCTCTACAGAGACTACCACTTATTTGTGTACTGAATAAGCTTTTCTACAGAGACTGCCACTTATTTGTGTACTGCAATGTAAGATGTTCTTCTTGATAGATAGTGCAAAATAAATGCACGTCCAGGTAGGTTCGGCGATTGACAAGGACCAAAGTTCAATCCAGAACCAAGCTAGAAAGAAACTGTCAAACAAGACTCCAACCATTGAGAAATGAACTCGAATGGTGACTTACCTTATCCAAACATGGAAAAAGACAACTGAAGCAACCATCATCCACGAGGATTAAACTCTGTGGGGAATTGAGAAAGGATGGACATTTTATGCTTAAGGGCTGACAACTCTATTGGAGAGAGACAACATACCCAGTCACTGAGGAGGGAACCAAAGTGAAACAGGAACAAGTAACAACCAGAGATAGCAAAAATGCATGGATGTTATGCATATGCTTATGCCATGCTTATGTTTATGCTGACGAAACAGACAAACAAAACCGGAGATGAAATAAACATCTCGACACGGAGACCCAACCAACTTTACCAAAATTGGACATCAAAGGGATGATCATGAAGAACAACAATTCCACTTCAGGGTTACCACCTTCTTTGGGAGAGAGTAATCTTCTTAGGCCGAAACATCATGACTTTATTTGGATAGCCATCATGAATTTGAATTCTTTGTTGAAGGAAAATCACCAAGGGAAGTTCCAAGATCAACCGAAGTAACAACTTAATCGGGGAGCTGAAAAAGGGTATCATAAGACCAAAATCTTTCTGCCCCATTGATACTATAACAATCCTCTTTCAGTGAGCAACGACTCTTGCGACAAACAGTCTTCAAACCTTTTCTGCCCCAGATTACATGGTCTGTGAGAAGAAGTTATAAGGATGCTTTTACAAAAGAACTGGCATAAAGATGCTTCAACTGTCTTCAAACTCTTATAGAGAGAGATTTACAAATCTCGACGTGATTGCCCCAGCTTAACGGTATTTGTACAACAAAGTCTTCAGACTGTGGAAGTAACGATTGGGGAACAAACTTGCCCCTGCTAGCTGGTAACTGCAAAAGATTTGCCCCAGACTAAACTGTTCATGGAGAGCTTCACCTGATCTCGACCTGGTTGGCTCTTATTAGCCTAACGTTGTAACAAATGATTAACAAATCCTTCAAATTGGTTGCCCCAGGCTGAGCCCCCTTTATCAAGTCATATTCCCTAGCTGACAGCGCTTGTTGGGATTCCTTTGATATTGGATTGTTTTGCACATAATGATGTTCATTAAAAATTGGCAATTTTCAATGTAAAATTCATGCAATCTTTTGAAAAACATTTTTTGATGAAACACACACGGCGGAGTGATTAAGTGATCAAAGTGAAAGTGATCCAATCATTTTACAAATGATGGATAAAGTGATGCACACACACAATTAACAAAGATCATTAGGAGTCAGGTTATCCAACCTTGCTGTAATATGCTTTCAAAACAACCTTACCTCAATTAGGTCCTTTAAGGGTTGTAATGTGGCTCGGTTCATGGTTTATGAAACAAAGGATAAAGGCTCAAAGTTATTTGTCCCACCCACTCTTCATGATGAGCTCCAATCCTACGCTCAGTTAACTCAAACTATACATTCAGGTTCTTACAGGCTCTAATGATAGTTGTTGATGGCTTACAAACCTAAGGTAGTCACAACTCCCTTACAGTATTTGATAGCTTTTTTCTATTTGAGGATTTTAAGAGTGATAACTCTTACAACATTCCTCTCTTTTGTTATCCCCGACTTTTGTCTGAACTTATTTGTTCGAATATACAGTCAATGGGATGCCCCATTTTTGCCTAAGTCTCCTTCATAGGTTTTGAGTTAGCGGGCTTTTCAATTTTCTCTTTTTCACTTTTCCCTTATTTTTTGAGAAAGGAGGTGACTACCTAGTTTAATGGATACGGTGAACCATCATTGCCTTTTATGCTGAAAAACATCTTCGACACTTGCTTGTTGTGTACGAAGGAAAACCTGAGTGCACCACCTTCATATGAAAAGTGTCTTGTATGCACATATCTTCAAGTTAACCGAGAACTACCCACCCCAGGTTTGAGATTTAAGGTTTTGTTTTTGTAAAGAAAGAAAACTCCTACTTCTAGGCTCGAAGGGGTTAACGAGGGATTATCTTCCTTATTTCTCCAGTGTTTAGGGATTGAAACAATGCCTTACATCATCGGCAAAGTTAAATTGAAAGCATATCAACAGCAGTTATGGATATAATTTTCATCATCCTCCCCAATCTTTGCTTTAAACAACAGTTTAGTAAAGAAAAGAAATTTTTGCATTTTTCGTTATTTCATAACAATGAAGGGAAAAAAGAAAGAGTGAAACAAATGGAATTAATCAAAAGATGCACAAACATTTCATTAATATTGCCAAATTCAAATAAACAACAGCTTACAAGCAATTCAAATGCAAAGAAAACACAACAAAATGTTGAAACAGTCTACAGCTGCCAGCCCTAGGGAATTAAAATTATCAAAACAAATTTTAAATTTCAGGCCTTATGCGGGGAAACACCTTCAACAACCACATGCTCCTTGTGATATAAATTATGAGGAGTCTCGCGGGTCCTTTGCCTTTGGATTTAAGAATCGCGGCACTGTCATTTGATTTATCCTCATGAGGTTTCAACAACTCTTGCAGTCTTAGTTTAAAACCTTCACATTCTTCAACTAGGTGCCTTGTTGTCCCATTATGATATCCACATTCCACTATTGGATGGTCTTCCTCGAGGATCAAGTGTTTGTCAATGATTAGCTCTTGTACAAGATAACTCAATGCTATACATGCATCTAAGTTGTGTCCTTCAGCTCCTTTGTGAAATTCACAGTTTAGGTTCGCATTATGCCACGGTCCTGGCACAGGATTGGATAATCGCGGAGTCACTAGTGAGTTCTGAATCAGTAGCGGGTAAAGTTTGCTTAACGGTACTGGAGTTGGTCTACGGCAAGTCTTACTTTTCCTGACATGATTTTTCTTGTTCAATCTCCGGCTTTGAGAACCTTGAGGAGGAACAAACACCGACTGGTGAGAGACTTCAGTTGAACGCCCTAGTGCCCCAGTATGATTGTCGCTTTTGGCGTTACTATTGACGTCCATAGGATGAGGAGGAATCATCGGTTTCAGCTCCTTTGGTATTATCAATTCGCCTGGCAATATCTGACCGTATGACATTGGAAACAAACTCTCTGGTTTCTTCGGTCTTTGTTGGGCGTGCTGACGCGATTGACAGTTATCTGGTGGTTGATACCGAGAACGTCCTTGAGTTGGAGGAATCATCGGAGATAATGCATCCCTAGTTTCTCTAGACGTCACATGGTCAAGGTGACCTTCCTTTTTCATCATGTTCTGCAATGTCTCTAGAACCCAATTCATCTGACATTTGAGAATTATGATATCCTCTTTCAGCATTTCTTGAGCTTTCAAAAGTCCCTCAATTGTTGCCAATTGTCTCGGATATGTGTTAGGCATCTCTCTCTCTGAACAAGTGGGAGACAAAGAGACGCAAGGCTAAGATAAGAAAATGCAAAATGCAAATGCAATGCAAAGAGCAAATTGGTTTTACAAAACTTAGAAGATTGACTAGGTCAAAACCCTCATTTCATCAATCGTTGGAAAAAGTTACAACTTTCTTTTTATATAAAAAAAATATCAGAGAGCGACTGAGTTTTACAAAACTAGTTGCGACATGATATGCTCGTGGTGATATGATGAGATGATGCACACATAACACAAAGGCAAATATTCATAAATACAATGCATATACAAAGACCTCATAGGCTCAAGATCAAAGTAAGGAGTTAAAGGTCTAACCATCCCTAAGGATTTGTACTGTGGGTTGATTTGTACCTGCCGAACGGGTTCTTAACAAAGTTCCCAGGGTTAACAACCCATCTTTTGGATATTATCAATTTCCCAAATCACTCGGTAATCGATAACATTCTCAAGAGAGTCTCGCCCGAGTGTAGTATCGCGTATCAACTACTTCAGAAATACTTCCTTATAGCCATCGCACTACGTCCTAATAAGGCCAAAGTGGGGTAAAATGTAATCTAAAAGTCCATAGTGTCATGGGCTCCTTCTTCAAAAGTAGCATTGTTTTTACGAATACTCGATCAACAATACTAAACTTTCAAGAGGGCCTACACCGAGCGGTGATTTCTCAAGTTAGCTTGGTCGGGAATCAACTCCCTATAAGCCTTCTTGAATATACCACCATCCTATCATAAGTGCACTCGAGTCCGGGTATAGGACCGTCTCACCACTCAAAGCACCCAATAATCCAACAGTTAAACAAATATATTGACAAATATACATGTTAAGCAAATATTTACAAATATAGCATGCAATTTAAACAAAATAGGCTAAACCCTCAAGAATAAGTAAGTAATCCCCAGTGAAGTCGCCATTTCTGTTGCGGTGAGAATCGTGATACCAAGCTATTGATTAACTTGAATCTAAATTCTTAAATTCACAACCGGACTTTAGTTTATCCAAAGGAAAGGTCTAAAGAAATAAAAACTCTTTTCGTGATGTAACAACAACGCTAAGAGATTCGGGGATCGGGGGTTGGTTATGCATAGGGTAGGTATTTCACATCCTAAACATCTGTAGTACTCTATAGGAACCTTTTGTTTGTTTGCATGCTAAGTTTGGTAAATGTTGCTATGGATTGGATTGGGATTAGGGGTAGGTTAAGACCTAAAGATAGTTTCCAAGCTTGCTCGCAAAGACATCGCGTCCTCTGCCTACGTATCCTAACTAGGATAGAATTAGAGCAATCGTAGTTCACCTCACTAGGGATGAAGAACACTTGATTATGATCAAGGTTCAAAGGGGAACAAACATAACAATGTTTGTATAGAGTTTAAGAAAACTCTCTAAATCTATGTTGAACTCTTAAGAAAGGGAAGTAAGTAATCATATCCATGATTCTTACATAGAGTTAACCAAACTCTATACTAAAGTTCTATGTTGTAAGACCAATTGGTTCTATCCAGACCAAAAGGTGGGAGAATGGGGAAGGTTGCTCGTCAAGATATCACATCTTGTGCCTACGTATTCTCATTGTCCAATGAGAAATCAGAGCGGTCGTAGTTCGGGCCCGAACTACAAAATAAGGATCAATTGGTTCTTTCCAGACCAAAAGAGGGAAGAAGGTTCTATCCAGACCTATGAGTGAATCCTGGTGGTTCTATCCAGACCAAAAAGGGGGAAGGCTCTATCCAGGTCTAATGAGGTTATATCCTAATGGTTCTATCCAGACCAAAAGGGAGAGAAGGTTCTATCCAGACCTATGATGTAATCCTATTGGTTCTATCCAGACCAAAAGGGGAGGAAGGTTCTATCTAGACCTATGAGTTTAAGTCCTATTGGTTCTATCCAGACCAAAAGGGAGAGAAGGTTCTATCCAGACCTATGATGTAATGAGCTATCTATGACCCAAGGGTCAACAGAGAGACTTTTCCTTTTGAAGGAGAAAGATTAGGCAACTTGGATGAGAACTAAAGAGTTCCATCACTTGGGGAGATAAACTTAACAAAGCATAATCATCTTAAGCATGAAGAATAAGGAATATGGTCACAACCAAGAATAATCAAGCATATTACAATAAGCAAGGATTTCAATTAGGATGAATGGTTACAACCAAAAGCAAGCATTTAAGATATTAAAATATCAAGCAATGATTTCAATCAAGATAAATGGTTACAACCAAAACAAACATCAAGATATTACAATATCAATGATTTTAGTCAAGATAGATGGTCACAACCAAAGCAAGTATCAAGATATTACAATATTAATGATTTCAATCAAGATAGATTGTCACAACCAAAACAAGTATCAAGATATTACAATATTAATGATTTCAATCAAGATAGATGGTCACAACCAAAGCAAGTATCAAGATATTACAATATTAATTATTTCAATCAAGATAGATGGTCACAACCAAAGCAAGCATTAAGATATTATAATATCATGAAAGGGGGAAGTTCTTTCAAGACTTAATGAAAGGTGAAAACCAAAGCATATCTTAACGAAGAATGGGGTACATCTTAATAAAGATGGAAGGGGATCTTAACAAAGATGCATCTTAACAAAGATGAGGTTTCATTAGGGCTTACAAGATGACATGTATACTTACAGGCATCATGCCTAATCAAATAATTTCACAACAAATGTAAGTGAGAAGTTCAAAACTTCATGGGAGAAAACTTTCAAGTTTTAATGATGATTACACACAAATGCTTACAAGCAAGATATTTAGTCAAACTCAAGTACACAAGGATGCTAACAAGCCAAATCAAAACTTTAAAATAAAACTCAAAAGAGAATGAAATTAAATTTTTGAAATAAATAAATGAGAGATAGGAAGGTGAAAACCCTAAAAACATTCATGGTAGCATGTGAAATGCAAGTAGAAAGTTCACATTTATGAGTTTTAGGTTTACCTCTTGAAGCAAGCTTAAGCAATAAGAAAACCAGAGATATCGAGAGCTCTTACAAGGTCTTCAAATGTTCCTAGGTTGATGAATAGATGCTCCAAACAACCTCCAAGCAAGCTAGTGGACAAAATGCCTTGTAAATGAAGGAAAAACTCTAAAATCCAAAGATTTCAAAGACCAACTCACTCAAACCTTGTTACATAAGTGTGGAAGTGATTTGGATATCTTCAATACATCATATTTGATGTGTTTGAAGTGTTTCTTGAGTTGGAAAAAGTTTGGAAATGGTTTTGGAAGGTGTTTTGCAAAAATAGATTTTGAGGGATTTTGGAGACTTAATGAGATTTTGCAAGAATTTGGTGATTGTGTAAGGGAGAGAGTTCTAGATGGTTTATAGAATGGAACTGGTGTATTTGTGATGTAGGAAGTGAGTTCTATTTATAGCCAAAGGCCTTGGATCAAGGTATGGGCAAAAGTGAAGCAAATTTCCAATTTTAACCTTCCATCATGAAAATCTTTGAGTTTTCCAATGCAATCTTCATACTTGTGTTTAAGCCACTCTACTAAGATATTCTCCATGCCCTATATATTGTTTTCATCACGCTTGATAGGTTAGGAGGTGACTTGTTGAAGTAAAGTTGATGATTTGACAAGGGTAGCCACCTTTTTTCTCTTTCTTCACTATTCGCTTTTGCAACTTGCATTAAATAATGATTTCCTTTGATCTTTGTGCCATTTTTGTGGGAATTGATATTAAAAATGTTCATTATCAATGCAAACATCATAAATGAGGTTTAGTATTTGATTAGCATCGATTTGGAGAGGTTTTGGAATAAAAAACTCATGCTGACCTAGTTTTGCGAATGTGAGTTTTTGCCAACTTGTGGATCTTGGTTCTCTCTAACCAGGAAGAGTTATGGAACCCACTTGTACTTTTTAAAAATACTCAATTAGGTACTACAATATTTATGCTTGTTTTAGGAACTCATTCCCCTTGAAACTAGGTCAAAAACCCTTGTGTGGTTAAGGAGTTATGGCTTTGCCCTTTTCAAAACCTTAATTTCCCAACTTTTCGATTACTTATCAATTCTTGATCCAATGGTCACCAAACTTCATGAATAGATGTGATATACCATTAGGAACATAACTGCCTTCAATTTTGGGTCAAGACCATGTTGGTCAATGAGTTGACTTTTCAGTCAAACGAACCGATTGATTGAAGAACTCTAAATCGATTGTTGGTGTTCTGGGTCCTCTGAGGTCTTGAAACTTCTTGAGTAGACTTTACTAAGCCATAGGAACTTCATGGACCAGGATCCCACCATTGGAACACCTTTTAAATCAAAAGTCAAACTACAGTTGACTTTTCCTGATCGAAAAGCCTAATCGGGTATCCTGAACTGCACTGTTCTCAATTCCTGGGTGACAACCTCAAATTGGATTCATACTTGACCCAATGTAGTATCCTTAATCTTGTTTATAGTTGAATTAATCCAACACATTGATTGATCAAACCACCAAAGCCTCGATTTTTGACGGTACGGAACCCTGATTCATCTGCATCTTGACAAAGATAAACTTGAAATGGGTTAAGGTTAGTTAATCAAATGAATATGATCCTAAAATGATGATGAGGATCTAAGGGGTCAAAAATTGGGGTGCAACAGACAAATAACAACAAAAGCCCATTCCCTAAACTTTCAAACCCCGCTCTAGGTTTGGGATAAGTCACTAGCCTCCACGAGACTAGCAAGCATTGCCTCTTGACACAAATGATGTGTATGCAATCAACAACAAATGCACTTAAGACCGTTCTCGCATCTTAATCCCATGCATAGTCAAATAATTCATCACACAAGAATTATAACATGATTGCACACTCACACATCATATCAAAGTATTCATACTTTCAACATCATCACATTTATCAAGCAATGCACACATATTCACAATATGTTCTCATGCATTAATACGGCTACCCACAACATAACATATCACAACAGTACACAAACTATTCATTTTCGATAAGGATGGAACACAATTCAAACCAAAAAATCAACATTGGATGGAAAACACAAAGAAATAAGAATACGGTCACGCTCACTAGCTTGCTCGCCTAGCGAGTTCCTAGCAAACCCTCGCTACTTGTTCGCCTATCGAACAAGCTCGCGAAGGCAAACAGAAGCTACTGTAAGGCTTCACTACCTACCCATTGGGGCTTCGCCTAACGAACCCCTCACTACCTCGTTTGCTACCAGAAAAGAGGGTCAATTACATTTTGTCCAAGTCTGGGACCATTCGCTACTAGCTCGCTACAACGAACACTCGTGACCTACTCGCCTAGCGAAGGTGCTAGCGATCGTCTGCGATGTTCAAAACCCCAACTGTCCGAAATTATCAAATCAACACAAAATCAACCGATTCAATTCCAACGAATTCCAGTAGTCTTAGCCTAACATTTCTCGACTAATCTACACCATTTATTCCATATTTTAACCGTTAAAATATCGATTCTACCGATTAAATCCATTTTTCCCTAGAATGGAAAAAGATGGGAAATCTCCAACAAATCTAAACACACACATACACAATCATAAACATTGATAAGATAATAACATTTCACACCCTTACCTTGATTAAATCGAAGCTAGAAGTTGTTCTTGAGCTTTCCAAGCTTTTTCCCTTTTTCCTTCTCTTTTCTCCTCTTCCTTTTTCTTTCTCTTCTCTTTTGTTTCTATTCTTCCCTTTTTTTTCCACCTTTCCTTATATGCCTTTCTATTCTATTTCCTTCCATCATATTTCTTCTCTCAAAATATCTACCAATAATTCCAATAATTAAAATCATCTAAATAAATCAATTAATTAACACGAATAATTAATTATTGAAAATTGGGCTGTTACACCGGTCGCAGTTTAATATCGCAATATGGACATCTTTCCATATATTAGGCTAGAAAAGGCCAAATTGTAAGATCTTAGCACAGGTTTTTGAAGTGCTTGCGTGTCCACCATAAGGAGCAGAGTGATAATGAGAGATTATGTTTTCTATTTCATCTTCAGGGACACGTCGACGGAAAATACCATCGGCAGCTAAGTAGAGGCTCATCCTAATAATATTGTTTAAGGTCATGAAATAATTTCTTCTTTTGTTGATAAGTTAGATCTGGTGGAAGGACTCTAGCAGCTAAGTAGTTGACAAAGTCAACATACCACGATAGAGTTGTGTTTATTTGAATTTCTTCCACCGATTCTTCTGATTTGATATCTTTCAAGGTTTGCTCAGACCCATTGCTTTCCACTTGGGCTATGAGTCGTTCGTATGGGAAATCATCATTGATAGGTGTTGTAACCCAAAATTTGCCCAACCTTTTCTTTACTTGGCTTATGTTTTCATTGCATTGTTCTTGCATCTGCATTTGCAAGGGATCAAGAGGTGTGCATAGCAAGAGAAGGTTACCAAGGAGTCTAAGCCTAAGCAAGAGGTTTTATTCAAGTTGGTCAAGTACTTATCATCATCAGGAGAAGGTCAAAGCTCTTTGAGGGAGTGGATGGATGATTGTGGTTTATCCCCTATCTTGGAGGCCAATTGAAGATTATCAGAGGATTGTGAGTCCATAGTTATGGATGGAGAATGTTTTGGGATCTCATGTGGTGCTTTGATAGCCATTGTGGAGCTTATCCAAGTTATTACATCAGGTGCAAGAGGTTGCAGTCAGAGGATTGTACACCTAGGGTTTCATCTGCCTAGTGCAAGATCAACTGTGAATTTGAAGGAGAATAAGACTTGGTTATAAGTCATTATGATCATGGAAATTTGTGTTGAAGCATCTAAGATGATATTTCAAGATCACATCAAGAAGAATCAAGAGTGTGAGAAGTTGCTAAGTTGGGGTTTCCAAGCTTGTCAGTGTAAAATCCCTTGTTTAGTGCCCAACTTCAAGACCACATATCTTAAGATACAAGTTTCATATCACTTTGATGTAAACATGAGACTTGTAGAGCTTGTTCTTAGATTTATTTTGAGTACTATAACTCATCCATTGGATTTCAAGAACTCAAGTTATGATGCTGACAAGTTATGGGTCCTCAGATGAATGTGTTTTCAGTCAACAAAAGTCAACCAACTTCCAAGGCCTTTTTGACCTAGAATCATGTTTCACCTCAACTTTTGATGAACATGAAATTTATTCCTTATTATCTTAGCTTTCCAAAAAGTCATAGAAGTCCTTCATCTCATTTGTATAACTCAAGTTATGAGGCTTGCAAGGAAGGGGTATTTTGGGAAAGTGGGATTATAGGTCCTTTTCATTATAGGTCCTTTTCATAATTCTGCACACTTCAAATGAAACTTTTCCCAACATGAAACTTGCTTCAAATGATCCCAATTCCATCATTGAACATCAATTTGTCATGAATTATGGTTGGATGAAGAGATTGTTGAAGGAATTCCATGGAAATTTGAAATTAAAGTCATGAATTGGATTGAAATGATTTTAATTCCTTTTTATACCATATTTGTGCATATTTTGATTCACTTCATCAAACTAAACACAATGCACCAAGTATTTTTGAGTTATGCAAGCTAGAAGTCATGGAATTTCAAGTTACTTCATAATGAAGCTTCACATTCAATTCCAACCATTGGATCAATTCAAGGATCAATTTCAGTCCACAAGATCAAAGCACAATCCCAACAATTGATTGGAATCAAAAACAAGGCAATTGGAGCCAATTTTGCGCACGAACATGAAGCTTGAACTTCAAACTTTGGATTTTTTTCAATTCACCATAACAGGCCAAATTGGGCCCCCAAATCATCATGGATCCAGATGAAGAATTCACTCGGATTCATCCATTTTTGTGCAAGAGAAGCTTGGGAGTAGTTGAAAAATTCAAGAGAAAAGTGAAATCGTGATTTTGGAATTCAAGCCAAATCAAGATCATCATTCTCTTCCTTGATCTTTTGAACTTTTCTGCATCTTTTTGCGCAAGCTCAAGCCAGTTAGAAGCCCCAACGGAGAGGCTCCGTTAGATAAATTTCTTTTCAAGAATTCACTCTTAATACGCATCTATTGCACGCCATTTTTGTTGCATATTGAAGTCCTACATGCATAGGCAAATTCTGGATCATTAATTGATGCATTTGTGATGATTTCATTTATGTGCTCGTTTCTTTAATCGTTCGTATCTCTTTGTTCTTGCGTGAAAAATGAAATTGAATGATGGATTTGAACTCTACGTTGCATGAGGATCAATTTGGTATAAGATTTTGTCCGTTTTGGTTGAGTTGATCACCTGCAACTCCGGTGAGACGATCAGAGAAGGCGACCGGAACAGTTGTTCCGACGTCTGGTTTGTTCTCTGTTGGGATGACATGTACGTGCCACTTAGATTGTTTGAACCTTTGACTGACAATGATTAACGGCTGCGATCACTTTGACTCGCTTGTGTTTAATCTTTGACTGCCACATCATAATTGGAATGCTACATTCCATGGTTACTGAAAGATCTTTGGCTTACATTGCTATTGGCACACCCCTCTCCTAAAAGCCCACTGATTTGAACTAATATGATTGCTATTTGCCACACGTTTCTTTTCTTTTATTTTCTTTTTTCTTATCTTTTATTTATTTGATTTTAATTCAATAAAAATGGTCCCAAGTATGATAAAATCCCCACAAAAATACTTCTAGATACTTTAAGATGTTAAACAATTTTTGGAACTTTTTATTTTTATTTTCCAATTATTTTTCAATAAAAAAGGGACTTATCATTTGGAATGGTTTTTAATGGAACTTTCTTTTGTTCTTCCTTGTTCTTGATTTGGTTCTTGATCAGTATTTCTCTCCAATGATTGAAATATTTTTTCTCATATCCATGATGAGTTGAATAATTTTATAGGACAATTTTTCCCCTGGTTTGATCATTTTTTGTGTGATTTTTGTGCCATTTTTGTTGACCCCCGATTCTTCCATTTCAAAGTGGTACACCTTAGGGATTTATTTATTTTGGTGGTGCTTTGATGGAACATTGCCCTTGTGCTTTTAGCCTCTAGTTTTCAACTCATTTGTGATCATTTGAGATTTTATTTGGTTATTTTTGAGCCATTTACCTATTTTTGATGTAACTTGCAAGATAGGTTACTTCTAAGGATGGTTCACACATGTATTTGACCTAGTTTGATTTGGAAATGACCTTTGTGGATCCATTGAACTCCTAAATCTTATTGATTCATATTGTTAACATATTGAGGTGTATGGATGTTCATTTTTAGGTCATAAATATGTTCATTGCTTGTTGAAGTTTGCATCCTTTTTAGGCTTTCCATTTGAGCTTCAAATGTTGAATGTGTTGAATGACTTAGGTCTTCTTCCATGCCTTTGCTTGAATTCTCTTTTGATGTATGTACCTTTTGTTTTGTGCATCTTCTCTTCTCATCCCTATCTCTGTCCAATGACTTTGGGATCCCATTTGAGAAATCTTAGTCCCTCCTTAGGAGGTGCTTGAAGCATGTCATGAGTGGTGCTTCCTTGAGGACTTCTTTTGCTTGTTTCTTCCATGATTTTGGGCTTGCCTTTGGTTGAGTGCCCTTATGAGTTTATTTGGTTCTCATATTGCCTCCCAATCTCCCATTCAATTATGTCCTCATTTCTTTTCATTTGGGTTGCCTTTGGGCATTGTGGTTGATGTGTGAATGGTTGTAGGATTTATTCTCCCATTTTCATCCCACTTTTGTGTGCAATTGTGTGCTTTCTTTTGGATTGCTTTCTTCTTTAATTTTGCATTTCTTTCTTGTATTAATAAAGGTTGAGATGTTCTTGTGGAGGTGTTTACCCCACACTTTTTCCTCCCTTTGCTTGTGTGTTGCATTGCATATGCATCCTTGCATCTTTCTTATTTCATGCTTCCTTCTTCTTCTTCTTCTTTCCTCTTTGCCATGTTCCCTTAGGGTCTCTAACCTCTTTTGTTTAAGAGAGGTTATGATAGACCTTAGGCTTGAACCCATGTATGAAAACATTAGGTAGCATTCCCTTTTACCTCAATCATAGGTACATTTTGCATGACAACTCTTAGGTTTGAGTTAGTCTCCCTTTAGTGTGTTCTTTCTCTCCTCATCTTCAAACATCTTCAAAACACTTAATAAAGGTTAAGGATTGTTGTACGTTACGAGCCTTAAGTACTTTGGAAATGGTGATTAGGGGGCTTCCTCTCAATTATCTAGAGTGTTTAGTGTACGTCCTTAGGACGATATGCGACGCATTCGCTCCTAAGTCATAGTCTTTAGTGCAACATGAATTACAAACAATAATCAATGAATTTCTTCTCTAAAAAACACAAACAAACTTCAAATCATTTTATCCTTCGGGATCTTAATTTGGAAAACCTTTTTCATAAGGAGAGTTTTTTAACTCTTGGTTCTACCGCAAACAGGTAACGCCTAAGTCTCCAGTGGTCAAGCTGCATACACCTAACTGCCAGAACTAAGTTTTAACCCCACTCGGGCCTAAAAAACATTTGAACCAACCGGTGCTCTTGTTAGCCCGAACTACGTCTGCTCTGATTTCTCATACCATATGAGAATATGTAGGCACGAGACGGCGATGTCTCGGCGAGCAACCTTCCCCACTTTCATCTGTAGTTAGTCGAACTACATTGATTCTGACTTTCCCATTGCACGAGGGAATACGTAGGCATAGAGCGGCGATGCTCTATCGAGTCTCTTTTCTTTTCTTTTGTCCCTGAGACCTTTAGTTAGATAGTAAACACCCTTTTAGATAGATAACAAAGCGTGGATCCCGTCGAGTACGACGAACGCGAGGGGTGCTAATACCTTCCCCTTGCGTAACCGACTCCCGAACCTGAGACATGGTTGCGACGACCTGTCTTCTCCCGTTTTCGTCAGGTTTTCTATGATTGTTTCCTTTCCCTCTTTTGGGATAAATAACGAACGGTGGCGAATCTTCTGTCACTGTCGGTACGTTTTCGCAGTAGCGATAATAGGCACGTGTTCAGGCTTTATGCCTTCTATTCTTGACAGATGGTCTGCAACTATATTTTCGGTTCCTTTTTATCTTTTATCTCTAGATCGAATTCTTGTAGGAGCAGGATCCATCTTAAAAGTCTGGGTTTGGCATCTTTCTTACTTAGTAGGTATCTGATGGCGGCATGATCGATATAGATAATTATTTTTGCTCCTACCAAGTAAGAACAAAATTTATCCAAAGCGAACACGTTAGCTACAAGTTCTTTTTCGGTGGTGGCGTAGTTCAGTTGGGCAGAATCTAAGGTTCTACTTGCGTAGTAAATTGCATGGAGTTTTCTGTCCCTTCTTTGTCCCAAAACTGCACCTACGACATAATCACTCGCATCACACATAATCTCAAATGATAGTTTTCAATCTGGTGGTTGCATGATAGGTGCGGTAATAAAAGCCGTTTTCAATTGTTCAAACGCTTTTAGACATTTCCCATCAAAGATAAATTCAGCGCCTTTCATCAATAAACCGGTCAATGGTTTGGAAATTTTCGAGAAATCTTTTATGAATCGTTGGTAGAAACCGGCGTGTCCTAAGAAGCTTCATATTTCTCGTACGATTTTCGGAGGTTGAAGATTTTATATAATATTTATCTTAGCTTTATCCACTTCAATTCCTCTGTCAGATACTACGTGTCCAAGTACGATTCCTTGATTGACCATGAAATGAAATTTCTCCCAGTTTAGTACAAGATTGACTTTTATGCATCTTTCAAGTACCATCTCTAGGTTCAATAAACATCCTTCAAAACTCTGCCCACAAACAGAAAAATCGTCCATAAATACTTCCATGATGTTGTCTATAAAATTAGCAAAGATTGACATCATGCATCTTTGGAATGTGGCAGGAGCGTTACATAGTCCAAACGGCATTCTTCGATAGACAAAGGTACCATAGGGACATGTGAAAGTTTTCTTTTCTTGGTCGTCGGGATGGATAGGGATTTGAAAGAATCCTGAATAACCATCTAGATAGCAGAAGTGAGAATGTTTGGCCAATCGTTCCAACATTTGGTCAATGAATGGTAACGGGAAATGATCCTTACGAGTAGCTTTGTTTAATTTTCTATAGTCGATGCACATTCTACTTCCTATTACTACTCTCTGTGTTATAGATTCACCTTTCGCGTTCTTAACAACTGTAACACCTCCCTTCTTTGGTACGATATGTACTGGGCTAACCCATTTACTGTCTGATATCGGGTATATAATTCCTGCTTCTAGCAGCTTTTGTACTTCTTTCTTGACTACGTCGCTCAGAATGGGATTTATCCTTCTTTGATGTTCTCTAGAGGTCTTATAGTCTTCCTCTAGCATAATGCGATGCATACAGATAGAAGGACTTATTCCTTTAAGGTCATCGATGTTGTAGCCTAACGCAGTTGGATATTTTCTTAAGACGTCTAAAAGTTTCTTAGTTTCGATTTATCCTAAATCTGCATTGACTATCACAGGTCGTTCAAGTCCTCTATCCAGGAATTCATACCTTAAATTATTAGGTAGTGTTTTCAGTTCTAAAGTTGGTTTCTTTGGGCAAGGTAGATAATCAAGCGTAAGTGTTAAACATTCGCTTAGGTTATCATCTTGGTAAGGTTCACACCAATTATCATCTTCAAAAATAGGAGGTATTGGAATTTTTATAATATCTGAATATGTGTTTGGTTCCATCTCCATTTTTCTTACGCACTCATCTATGACATCAAGTAGATAACATGTGTCGTCTATAGCTGGTGCTTGTAGGAATTGTGTTAAAATAAATTCAACCTTTTCTTCACCGACTTCAAAGGTTAGCCTTCCTCTCTTCACATCTATAATGGCTCCGGTAGTAGCTAAGAATGGTCTTCCTAATATGATAGGAGTAGTAGAGTCTTCTTTAATATCCATGATTATGAAATCGGTAGGAATATATAATTGACCTATACGCATTGGAACATTCTCTAGTATACCAACAGGATATTTAATAGAGCGGTCAACTAATTGAACAGACATCTTAGTCGGCCTCAATTCTCCCATATCCAGTTTGTTACATATGGATAAGGGCATTACACTAATACTGGCTCCTAAGTCGCATAAAGCTTTGTCTATGAAGAACTTTCCAATTACACAAGGTATGGAGAAACTACCTGGGTCTTTCAGCTTAGGAGGCATATTGTTTTGAATTATTGCGCTAAAATCAGCAGTACGTGTAACTGTTTCATTATCCTATACCTTTTTCTTATTGGATAAGATTTCTGTAAGGAACTTAGCATATGAGGGCATCTGGGTGATAGCTTCTGTAAAAGGTATTGTGATGTTCAATTGCTTCAGAAGTTCAACAAATTTCTTAAATTGCCTTGCAGTTTTAGAATTCGCAAATCTTTGAGGATACAGAATTGGTGGTTTATATGGTGGTGGAGGCACATAAGGTTTTTCTTTATCTACGGCCTCTTTGTTATTATCTTCCTTTTCCTTGGGTTCATTGTCCTTCTCAATTGTTATGTTATCAGGCTTTTGATACATGGCTGGACTCTGAAGTCTCGGATCAATGGGTCCATCTAATTCTTTTCCACTTCTCAATATAAAAAAATTTGCATGTCCTTTCGGATTAGGTTGTGGCTGTCCAGGAAATGTTCCTTCAGGAGCAGCAGTAGGTGCTTATTGTTGTGCCACTTGTGAAATTTATGTTTCAAGAATTTTGTTGTGGGTGGCCAAAGCGTCTATTTGTTTGCTAATTGCTTAATTTGCTCACTAGTGTGTATGCTTTGATTCAGGAAGTCCTTGTTCGTTTGAGTCTGGGTAGCTATAAAGTTTTCCATCATTAATTTAAGTTTAGACTTCCTAGGAGCATTAGGAGCAGGTGCGGCAGCCTTTTGATAACCTGGTGGTGTAGCAGGTGCTTGACCAGGTGCATACAGTGCATTGTTGTTTTTGTAGGAGAAGTTTGAATGATTCTTCCAACTAGGATTGTAGGTATTTTCATAAGGGTTTCCTTGAGCATAATTCACTTGGTCTGTAGGGACTCCTGCCAAAATTTGGCATTCAGGGGAAACATGTCCAGGAGTTCCACATACTTCACAGTTTGGAGCTACAGCAGCCACGATGACTGTGGGTGTTATGGTTAAGTTATCTATCTTTTGAGCAAGGGCATCTACCTTAGCAAGGACGTGATCAAGGCTATTAACCTCATATATTCCACCTTTTGGTTGGGATTTTTCCACTGGAGTTCTTTCACCTCCCCATTGGTAGTGGTTCTGAGCCATACATTCGATTAGTTGGTAGGTTTCTTTGTAAGGTTTATTCATAAGTGTACCACCAACGGAGGCATCTATTGTCATTCTTGTATTGTACAAGAGACCATTGTAAAATGTGTGGATGATTAACCAATCTTCAAGACCATGGTGCAGGCACATCTTTATCATGTCTTTAAATCTCTCCCACGCCTCAAAAATAGACTCGTTGTCTTTTTGTTGAAAGCTATTGATTTGGGTCCTTAGCATGGCTGTCTTGCTTGGTGGAAAATAACGTTCTAAGAAAAACTTCTTTAACTCTTCCCACGTAGTGACGGAGTTTGATGGCAAGGATTGCAACCAATCCCAAGCTCTATCTCTCAATGAGAAAGGAAAAAGGCGTAGTCTTATCGCGTCCACGGATACACCATTTACCTTCACTGTGTCTGCGCATTGCATAAACTTGGTCAAATGTTCATTGGGATCTTCTGTAGGGTTTCCAGAAAACTGATTTTGTTGAACTACAGACAACAATGATAGTTTCAAATTGAAATCGTTTCGGTTGATAGCAGAGGAAACAATGCTATTATGCGGTTCTTGCTGAGACGGGGTAGCATAGTACCTAAGAGGACGATTTTGTGGTCTTTCGCCCATGTCTTGGTTTCAGATTTAGCTTCAGATTCTGATTCAGATTCAGATTCGGTTTCAGATTCAGGTTCTGAATTAGGAAAAGGGATTTTGTGAGTTTCGCAGTATCTTCGGATACGTCTTCTTACGGTAAGAAGGCGTTCAGGTTCGTCTGTCAATCGAGTGACGTTCTCACCTTGTGAGCGAGTAATTGGAATACAATCGGCAGAATGGGAAATAAGGTTTTTGCCTTAGTCTATACGGCGCAGCAAAGGAGTTACGATATCGCCTTAATTAGTCCCCGGCAACAACGCCAAAAAGTTGATCGTGGTTTAGTGTGTCTAAATACTCTGATTGCAAGTATACAGTCGTATCACGTAGTTTTAAAAGATTATCGATCCACAGGGACTAGAAATCAAACGCACCGTATTCTAATGTTACTATGTAAATCTAAGGCTAATCGTTTTAGGAAAGCTTAGTGCGAAGGGAATTAAATATAAAAAAGCTAGATATTTCTAATAAGAATAATTAATAACGGGATGTCAGTATGAAACACATCAATCGTCGGGGATTTAATAAATAGTCGATATGTGTCAGATGTTCAAAATACTTTTTATTAGAAAAATACTCATTTAAAAATTCTCACCTCACACTCTCGTGTTTATTGACTTAGACTATATCGTTGAATTAAAATGAGCGCTCTCGTTGTATCATTCGAATTTAAATATACCTTTTGAAATAAATAAGTCCCCGCTGTGTTTAGAATTAATGCCTAATCTCAGCTATCTGGTTAAAACCTCAAACTCTCGTTTATCTTGACCTTAACCTTAGTTTCCCTTTTTACTCTCGCAAGAAAGGTCGATTGATTAAAATAAGAGACTAGAGCCTAAAAAATAATTTGTATAGAAAAATAACACTGATTATTATTTAACCCCCTCCGATAGATTTGTTACATACCGACATCAACTACTCTAGTCGGACATGGTGGAACAATCAAGCACAATACAATACATAATACAATTATAAATCATGCTGTAGTTGCGATAAATAAAATAAACAGATCAATTAAAAACCTGGAATTAAATTTGAACTGGAGGTACAAATAAAGGCAGGCTTGAAATGGTAACCACCGTTCTTCAAACTTGGTACGCAATGTAAACCGGTACAAAAAGAAATTACAGAACTTAATGCTCTAAGAAAAACTGGAAAAAAAAACTAGTGAATAAACTATGAATTCAGCAAAACATTCTGAACCCCCCTGAAGAGCCGTTTTCCTCATATATATAGTAGGTTGAAGCAGAGAAAGGGTTTCCTCACGTGCCGTAAAAATCTACTTCGAAACCGTGAAACAAATCTGGACGTGCCCTAGAAAATAGGGGGAGTGGGAGAAATATTCTCCACACTCCCGAGTGGCTTGCGCCACCTTGCTGATGGTGGTGGGCGCCACCTTAAATATGGCTCTAGCCACATTTAGATGGTGGGCCCCACCCCTTTTGTTTTCCTTTTATTTTTTTTTTCTTTTCTTTTCTTTCTTTTGTCATTTTCTTCTCATTTCTATTTCTTTTCTTTCTCTTCTCATTTTCTTCTCTTTTACTATTTCTTCTCATTTTCTTCTCTTTTTAATGCTTCACTTCGAACCGAGTACCTAAGGAAAACAAATGAATATGAGTTATATAGAGCATAAATAGGGAAAATCAAATAAAATATAACATAAACTCATGCATGTCAAGTCAAATACGCGATATAATTTCGCGTTATCAAGCCCAAAGGTAATGAGTCAGATTTGAATCAATCCATAAAAAACATGGATATAATTTGATAGGGGTGTTCGTGGTGTGGTTTGAATGGTTTTAACGCTAAAAGTCAACCAAATCGCAAGAAAAAATGTGTGATTTGATCGGGTTCAATTGACTTTTAGAAATAAAATCAAACCGAACCAAATCAAATCAAAAAAATATTGAGTCATACATACACATATAGATGACAACATAACTTTGTATTTAATCATTCATACATTATCAAATAATAATAAAACTCATCATACTTGGACAACAACTTCTCATTTAATATGTAAATATTAGATTAGACAAAAGTGAAATAATAAAAATAAACCAATAACATAAAATCATATAAAAAATATTATACTGAAACAAAAAAAATAGAGGATATGATAGATTAGTAAAGATAAAAAGGAAAGAACATAAGAGATGAGAGACTAGAGAATAAGAGATGCGATAAAAATGAAATTGGAAGAGAGAACAATTACATAAAAATGAGAAGGTGAAAAAGAAAGAATATAAGATAGTAGAGATTAGAGAAGAAGAGGTGAAATGTATCTAGCAAAGAAGATGTGATTAAGAGGGTTTAAGAAGGTAGAAACTGAAACCCTAAGTGTGAGGAAGAGAAAATTGTTCATAATCATAAGGTTAATACATAATATGTTTAGGTTTTGGTTGAATGTGAGTTAAGCGAAATTTAGGTTGTAAAATAATGCAGTTTGATTCAGTTTGGTTCGATTTACAAAATACAAACCGCAAACCGAAGTAAGCCATGCATTTTTGTTAAAAGATTGCCCAAACACATTCGAACCAAATGCTATTTTTTTTTACAGTTTTTAATTTGATTTAGTTATGTTTGTGATTTTCAATTGGGTTGGTTTAGTTTTGAACACCCAAAAATTAGGAGATAATATAGGAATACAATAAAAATAAGGATAAATATATTTGGTAGTATTATATTAATATTTTATAACACTTGCCCACACATTAGTAAAGTATAATCATTCAAAAATTTCTTGTATAAAAAAAGTTCTCTACCTAATATTTTATAAAAATAGCCCACACATTTTTTCCGTATATAAATATTATTTTTGTTTTGACACCGCTTATACATTAATTTAAATCAGCTATACAATCTTTCTTGTGAATAAAGATAATGCCATTTATAAAAAATATTTTGATAAACAATACTTTTTTCCGTATATAAATATTATTGTTTTTATCTCATTCATTTTTTAAAATTATTTGTTTATATGCAATATACACAAATTATTACATATAATTAAACATTAATGTGTATATACCAACATAAATACCATAATTAACTAAAAAAAAATTTAAGCAAATAACGACTTTTGAAATTCACTTTAAAACAGTATTGATATTTGATTCATTTTTAAAATGAATTTTTTAAATTTATTAATCCTTCTCTTAAACATTTAATATATCGTAAAATGTGTTGAACGAGAGTTTTTGCAATGGAAATAAATAGTACATAATAATAATAATAATAATAATAATAATAATAATAATAATAATAATAATAATAATAATAATAATAATAATAATAATAATAATAATAATAATAATAATAATAATAATAATTATTATTATTATTATTATTATTATTATTATTATTATTATTATTATTATTATTATTATTATTGCTGCAAAGATATTAACATCTTTTTGTTCCTATTTGTTTTTGTATTTATCTTGTTAGAAAAACACATAGTTTTTCTCATTTAGGTTTTGAATTTCCATGCTTTTCTGTATCATATAATCATTTAAACAATAAAAAAACATAAATAAGACTCTCTATCATACATCACACCCACCTACTTCCCTTAGAAGGCATCTATTATTATACCATATCGGATCACGCATATACTAGAGATGTCAACTTGCCTTCATTAGTGGAGATCTATGCGGGAATTTCTTTGTTTGGGGCTCTAAAGATGGGAAATTTTCCTATGTAGGAACGGGGATGAAAACAAAGTCTGCCTGAAGGCACTTTAGAAACGAGGACAATGAACATACCCCCGCCCTCTTTAATATATATATATATATATATATATATATATATATATATATATATATATATATATATATATATATATATATATATATATATATATATATATATATATATATATATATATATATATATATATATATATATATATATTTATATGTTCTGGACTGGACCGAGACCTGTCCATCAGTCGAGTAGGCCCAATCCAACATTATGCTGATGAGACCAAACAAGGCTCAATCCTCCTCTGTCGAGTATGCATCTAAACAAGACACCTTAGTTGTAACACCCCCTTTCTATACCCCCAAATAATCAAACGAATCATTTAGGCACGAACTCAAAATTTCATCAGAGTATTATTTAAAATACGGTATAAAAGGAACATGTCACATTATGCTTGAATTAAAACGCATACAACACCTGCTCATAATAGATATGCAACAATGGGCAACAAACACATCAGAGGATCTTAGTCCTTATACCCACATCTCAAATATTTAGGATAAAAGCGGAAAATCTAAATATTTGAATCACAACCGACATGTATTCACATATATACATATTCACATCATTCCATGTAATTCATTAACAACATTCATGTTTACAAAACATGCAACACCAATAATACATATACAAAGGTATTCATTAAAAATAGCCCAAGGCTTCCTATGCTACCCGGTGTTATATATCAGAGCCATCTGACCAAAACTAATGAAGACGCGCTTCACAAAAAGGAATCACCAACACCTAATCTGCAATGCCTCATAGAGAAATGAACGAATGGGTCGCTCCTGTATCAATAATAGCAATTAAAGGCGTACTATTAATAAAGCATATACCTTTAATCAGACGGCCTGCACTGATAGTATCCTTCCCAGCTAAAGCAAACACTTTACCACATGCCTGAGCTTGCTTCGGCTTAGTAAACTTAGTACTAATATGCCCCACTTCTCCATAATTAAAACATTTCACCGCATTCCTTCTACAATCAGTTGTAGCATGACCAACACCTCCACAGTTAGAACACTTTACAATGGTCTTTTCGCAATCAAAAGACTTATGTCCCATCTCACCACACTTGAAGCACTTAATCATACCGGAACCCCCACCTCCGGATCTCCTATTGAAGTTTCCCCTATGTTTGCCCTTATCAATAGGCGTCACATACGGTCCACTCCTCACTTGCTGTTTCCCTTTTCTCTCATTCACACTCTTATAATGTGTGGAACGAGTTTTGCTATCTTCTTCAAAAATCCTACAACATTCGACCAAATCCGAAAACCTTCGAATTCGTTGATACCCCACCGCTTGCTTAATCTCAAGGCGCAAGCCATTCTCATACTTAATACATTTAGAAAACTCTGCCGTCATCGCCGCATAATAAGGATGAAATTGAACCAATTCCACAAACTTCGTCGTGTAGTCTACCACGGACAAATTGCCTTGCTTCAACTCAAGAAATTCCATTTCTTTCTTCCCCTTCACACTTTCGGGATAATACTTCCTCAAGAATTTCGTACGAAACAAATCCCAAGTGATTGTTTCCTCATTCACCTCAATCACTTGTTGCATACCGACCCACCAGTCGTCGGCTTCTTCCCTCAGCATGTGAGTCCCAAGTCTCACCTTATTTCCTTCAGCACAATTCATAACTCTGAAAACTCTTTCGATCTCTTTCAGCCAAATCTGAGCACCGTAAGGATCGAATCTTCCTTTAAAGACCGGCGACTGATTCTTCCTGAACTCATCATTCTCATTCGCATTCGGTGCATCCTGCATCGCTCTAGCCATCGCTTCCATGGCAGCAGCCATCACAGCATCATTCCTACCAGCCATATTCTGAGCAACCTAGAAACAACAACAAGGTTAAACCACAGCTTAACCGTCAACAACAATAAGACAGACACAACAGACTCAACACTGGGTCTGATACCACTTAATGTAACACCCCCTTTCTATACCCCCAAATAATCAAACGAATCATTTAGGCACGAATTCAAAATTTCATCAGAGTATTATTTAAAATACGGAATAAAAGGAACATGTCACATTATGCTTGAATTAAAACGCATACAACACCTGCTCATAATAGATATGCAACAATGGGCAACAAACACATCAGAGGATCTTAGTCCTTATACCCACATCTCAAATATTTAGGATAAAAGCGGAAAATTTAAACATTTGAATCACAACCGACATGTATTCACATATAAACATATTCACATCATTCCATGTAATTCCTTAACAACATTCATGTTTACAAAACATGCAACACCAATAATACATATACAAATGTATTCATCAAAAATAGCCCAAGGCTTCCTATGCTACCCGGTGTTACATATCAGAGCCATCTGACCAAAACTAATGAAGACGCGCTTCACAAAAAGGAATCACCAGCACCTAATCTGCAATGCCTCATAAAGCATTATAAAACAGCAGAAGGGTGAGAAACAATATCATCATACTCAATGCATAAATCATATATATATACATATCATTAGTTACGCATCTTCTGCATTCACACCACAACTTACCTCAATCATTCTATACATCGCAATGTATCCATATAAGTATCTATATATAAATAGAACATCAAGCATATACAATATGTAATCACCAATGTTTATATCAATCCATATAAACCTACATGTATACATATATTCACACACACACACACACACACACACACACACACACACACACACACACACATATATATATATATATATATATATATATATGTGTGTGTGTGTGTGTGTGTGTGTGTGTGTGTGTGTGTGTGTCTATATATATATATATATATATATATATATATATATATATATATATATATATATATATATATATATATATATATATATATATATATATATATATATATATATATATATATATATATATATATATATATATATATATATATATATATATATATATATATATATATATATATATATATATATATATATATATATATATATATATATATATATATATATATATATATATATATATATATATATATATATATATATATATATATATATATATATATATATATATATATATATATATATATATATATATATATATATATATATATATATATATATATATATATATATATATATATACATACACACACATATTTTTCAAGCATACTCACTCATGCCATTATCACAAATCGCATTAATTCACATAAACATACACAATATGTTTATATCATCACCATTTCACATAAACATCCACATACATGTTTATTTCACCAATGCATCATATAAAGATGATAATGCAACTCATAGAGACCGACTCACGACTCTATGCAGATGCAGATGCGGTACCGACTCGTTCAGCAGGTTCAATTGAAGAACCAAATGGAACCATCGCTCGTTACCGAAGTAACTCCCTGTCGGGCTTACGATGTTCACCCATCGCTCACACCCCACATGGGCACACGATGTTTCAGGAAATATCACACCCCACATGGGCACACAATCCGATTGCTCACACCCCACATGGGCACACAATCGTTCTGCAGATTCTACGCAGAATCAAATATAACCATCGCATCATACGAGGTTCTGCAGATCTTACACGGGATCAAATGTAACCATCTCTCACACGAGGTTCTGCAGATCCTACACGGGATCAATTAACACAAATGCATATCATGATGCTTCACATTCTAACATGACTCAATCAACTATAAACCATCGTTCACACGAGGTTCTGCAGATCCTACGCGGGATCAATTAACACAAAATGCACATCTATTCACAAATATATTATCATGAATTCTTCACATTCATCACAATTACCATGCATTCTTATTCCATTCAAGCAATGCATATAATTTTCCCAACGGCCACACTCACAATTGATCCATAACCTAGGATTCACGCCATACGGCTACCCACAACATAACATATCACAACAGCACACAAATCGCTCGTTCAGATAAGGATTAATGTAACCAAAACAAACAATTAACATTAGAAAAGAAAACACAGGATCTGGAAAAATATTGTCACATTCGCTGACCTTCGCCTGGCGAATGCTCGCTGTTGCACCCCAAAATTTGACCAACATTTCTTTACCTAGCTTGTGTTTCATTGCATTCACATTAGCATTATCATTTGCATTTCATTGACATGTATGCAGGAGATCAAGAGGTATGATTACCAATCAAGAGCTACACAAGACTATGAAGCTAGCTAATAAGGTTATTCAAGTGTTCAAGGGTTGACATCCTTGTCAGAGAAGTTAAAAGAGCCTCAGAGAGAGTGGTTGAGACCAAGAGGGTGTGTCTCCTAACTTGAGAGTTGTGGGAAGTCCTCAGATGATTCTGAAGCCATGAAGTTAGACTTGAGGCCTTGAGAGAGCCTATGAGAAGTGTTGAAGATCACTTTGAGGCCTAGACAGGTCATTGTGCAAGATTAAGAAGGCTCAGCCATGAGTGGTGCAGCTAGGGTTTGACTGGGTCAACCCTAAGTCAACTGAAGACTTGGAGGAAGTTGAGACCTAATCCAAGAGCCATGTGATCATGGATTGATGCATTGAGATGCTATAAGGATGATTCCAAGTTTAACTCATCATGATTGAAGAGTTTAAGAAGTTTCAAGCTAGGGTTTCTAAGGCTTGACAGTGTAAAATCCCCTAGTTTGACCCCTATCTTCAAGGCAGTTTAGCTCAAGATGTGATTGTCATCTCATCTTACCCCCAACATGAATGTTGTAGAGCTTGAGCTTAGCTTTAATTTGAGTGCTAGAAGTCCTTGATAGGTGATAACACGAAATCGTATATATATTTTGATGCATAATTTAACTGAAGTTTAACTGTTTTCGATCCGATTTCGGGTTATTTCCGTGTTATTTGTCTGATGTTTTGCAGGTATTTAACGATCACGTCTAAACAAGGCAATATGAAGAAAAGAAGCAATCTCAGATGAAATATGGACGAAAAAAGGATGAAAACATCATGAAAAGCGCAGAAGGCTATTTTTGCTGCTGTGACGACCGTCACAGCTCCATGACGACTGTCACACGGGTGACGACCGTCACACCTTGTGACGACCGTCATGCAGGCAAAAACGCCCCACTTCAGTTTCACGTAAAAGAAGCAGTTCCAGGTCCCAAATAGTGGACCACTACTCCCTGATTATTCTACCTCAAAGTCCACCCTCTTCAAGTTATAACCGTTAGAATTCCATTTCTATAAAAGGGGAAGAAGGGGACCTCAGAAAGAGAGCCGCATTCATACAACGAAGTGCTGCCCAATTTATTTCCAGAGCATACCTTTCCAGTTTTTATATTCTTATTTGTTTCTCCTTTCATTCTCTGCATTCCTTTTATTCTTTCTGTAATTCCTATTTCCATTGTACGATCAAATTGGCATAAAGACCAGAATCCTGCCAACATCTGTGGAGGATCTGCCTAAAGGCCAATTGGAATATTTACAGGTTTCTCATTTCAATCGTAATTCTAGTTTTATTATAATGCATACTATTATTTATTATTTTTATTTATGTTTTATCTTTCCCAAATCCATGTCTAGCTAAATTTAAGTAATCGATATGTAGTAATAATTCGAAAGGGATTTGATAATAACTGGTTGAAAATTGTCTTTTCAAAAGTAATTTATGGTCTGAGTGTTTAAAATTAATTTACTGAATAAACTTCATCGCGAAAGCGAGAACTTTTTTAAAAGTAGTTTTGCCATGAAAGTGGGAAATTAATTAAGATACGAACCAACAAGCGAAAGCTGCGGTAAGATCAGATAGTAAACACTAGTCATTCATTTTAATAATAGCGAAAGCACTTTCAAATGAATTAGAACTTAGAGATTTCCAAAAAATAATTTAAACCCCGAATGGGATACGGAAGTGTATGTTTGGCCCTTAGAATTATGATTAGCGTCAATAACCATCGTGAGGCGAGAGTCTTCAAATCACCATTTTCTGCTTAAATAAACTCTGAAAATTATTTCATACACCGGTAACTTGTCAAATCCCTGAAGAACACAATTACTGCATATCGATTCAATTAATTATAATCTAAGTAACATTCTTAGTTTCCCTTTAGTGACAATATTATTCCCTTAAACTTATTCTACCTAGCTAAACATAGTAACTCCCGAGAACACTAGTTTGATTACGAGTCCCTGTGGGATCGATATCTATTATTACTACGCGATAGACTGTGCACTTGCAGTTAGGTTGTATTAGACATAGAAAGTCGCGATCAAGTTTTTGGCGCTGTTGCCAGGGACCCGTTTAGTCAATAGTGTAACCTTCTGTTACGCCGTATAGACTAGGTTAATTATTTTCATTTTTCCTTTACTAGTGATGTCGATTGTATGCCAAGTAATCGCCCACAAGGCGATATCTTGAAACCCTCAGTCGCAGAACTAGAACGCTTCTTACATCTAAGAAGCCGAATCATTGAGTACCAACTCAAACATAACATTCCCGATCCTCTCACTCCCATTCCCAAATCCGAAGAAAAATCAAATATGGCTGAAGGACCTCCAAACAAACCGCTGAAGGCATACGTTACGCCCTCTCAGATGGAGCCTAGAAGTAGCATTGCTGCCCCAGCTATTACTCGAAATGATTTTGAGCTGAAACCATCATTGCTGTCAGTTGTACAACAAAACCAATTCTCAGGAAACGCAACTGAGGATCAGAACGAACAATTAACGAAGTTTGTACAATACGCAGACACGGTGAAAGCAAATGGAGTAACTCCAGACGCGATAAGACTTCGTCTTTTCCCATTCTCTCTTAGAGACAGAGCGTGGACATGGTTACAATCGTTACCATCCAACTCCATTACGACGTGGGAACAGTTGAAAAACGTCTTCTTAGCGAGATATTTTCCGCCAAGCAAAACTGCTATGCTTAGAGCTCAAATCAACGGATTTCGACAAAAAGATACTGAATCTCTTTACGAAGCATGGGAACGATTTAAAGATATGATGAGAACATGTCCTCATCACGGTCTAGAAGACTGGGTGACAATCCATACTTTTTATAATGGGCTTTTATACAATACTAGATTGACAATAGACGCTGCCGCGGGCGGTGCACTTATGGATAAGCCATACGACGAAGCCTATCAATTAATCAAAAACATGTCTCAAAACCATTGCCAATGGGGAGGTGAACGCACTCCAACAGACAAAACCACAGCGAAAGGTGGGATGTACGAGATCAGCAGTCTTGAAAAGTTCAACGCTAAAGTAGATGCTCTAGCACAGAAGATTGATAGTCTGACCGTCAACCCCACTGCAACCGTCGCTGCCGTAACTCCAAATTGCGAGTTATGCGGAAGCACCACTCATAATGCACCCGAATGCCCATTGCTAGCCGGAATCCCACCACCCCAGGTAAATTATGCTCAAGGAAATCCCTACGCAAATACTTACAACCCAGGTTGGCGAAATCACCCAAACTTTTCTTACAAAAGCGAAAATGCATTGCAAATGCCTACTGCTCCACCAGGATATCAAAAATCAGCTGCTGCTCAGACTGCACCTAGGAGATCAAACCTCGAGTTGATGATGGAAAAACTCATAGCTACTCAAGCTCAAACAAACAAAGAATTCCTGAATCAAAACATACACACTAGCGAGCAAATTAAACAGTTGACCGGAAAAGTAGACGCTTTAGCCACCCACAACAAAATGTTAGAAACACATATATCACAAGTGGCTCAACAACAAGCCTCTGCTGCCGCACCTGCTGGCACATTTCCTGGACAACCCGAACAGAATCCAAAAGGCCAAGCAAATGCTGTAATACTAAGAAGTGGAAAAGAATTGGACGAACCGATCGATCCGAGGACCGAAAACTCAGCCATGCAACAAAAACCAACTGAACAAGCAGAAAAGGAATCTGAGTTAGAGAAGAAGGAAGACAACGAGAAGGAGGATACCGCAAGTGAAAAAAATCAAACACCTCCAGCCATATAAACCACATATCCCTTATCCGCAAAGATTAATAAACTCCAAAACTTCAGGACAGTTTAAGAAATTTGTAGAGCTCCTTAAACAGTTGAATATTACTATTCCTTTTACAGAAGTGATAACTCAAATGCCGTCATACGCTAAATTTCTCAAAGAAATCCTGTCGAATAAGAGAAAGATCGAGGATAACAAAACAGTTACACTTACTGCAGAGTGTAGCGCTATTATTCAAAACCGCATGCCTCCTAAATTAAAAGACCCAGGTAGTTTCTCCATACCCTGCGTCATAGGAAAGTTCGTAATAGACAAAGCTCTATGCGATTTAGGAGCCAGTATCAGTGTTATGCCTTTATCTATATGCAAAAAGCTGAATATGGGAGACCTCAGACCAACCAAAATGTCCGTACAATTAGCTGACCGATCAGTAAAATACCCCGTCGGAATACTGGAAAACGTTTCAGTACGCATAGGACAATTCTACATCCCAACCGACTTCATAATCATGGACATCAAGGAAGACACTGTCACCCCAATTATCCTAGGAAGACCGTTCCTAGCCACAGCCGGAGCTATTATAGACGTGAAGAAAGGAAGGCTAACATTCGAAGTAGGAGAAGAAAAGATAGAGTTCATTCTCACCAAGTTCTTACAAGCACCAGCCATAGACGATACCTGCTATTTAGTAGACGAAATTGACGAATGCATAAGAGAACTTGAAAATGAAGAGACCACGTATTCAGAAATAATAAAGATTCAAATACCCGATATTTCTGAAGACGGTGATTGGTGTAAACCGTATAAAGACGACAGCCTAAGCGAAAGCTTAGCACTGACTCCAAACCATATGCCAGGTCCGAAGAACCCATCTTTAGAACTTAAAACACTACCCAAAAACCTTAGATATGAATTCCTAGACGATGAACTAAAAAGACCAGTGATAGTCAACGCCGACTTAGGACAACCAGAAACCGAAAAGCTATTAGAAGTCCTAAAGAAGTACCCCACCGTGTTAGGCTATAACATAAGCGATCTAAAAGGTATAAACCCTTCGATCTGTATGCATCGAATTACAATAGAGGAAGACTCTAAAACCTCTAGAGAGCATCAGAGGAGACTGAACCCGATCCTGAGCACTGTAGTCAGAGATGAAGTAAGGAAATTGCTAGATGCAGGAATCATCTATCCGATCTCCGATAGTGAATGTGTCAGCCCAGTTCATGTCGTACCAAAGAAAGGAGGAGTCACAGTAGTTAAAAACGAAAAAGGCGAATCGATAACAAAAAGATTCGTGACTGGAAGCAGGATGTGCATTGATTATAGAAAGCTTAACAAGGCCACACGAAAAGATCACTTCCCGTTACCCTTCATAGACCAAATGTTGGAAAGATTAGCCAAACATTCATATTTCTGCTATCTAGATGGTTACTCAGGATTTTTCCAAATTCCCATTCATCCTGATGACCAAGAAAAGACTACATTCACCTGTCCTTATGGTACTTTTGCTTACCGCCGAATGTCGTTCGGACTCTGTAATGCTCCTGCAACCTTCCAAAGATGCATGATGGCAATCTTTGCAGATTTCATAGATAACATCATGGAAGTATTTATGGACGATTTCTCGGTATGTGGACAAAGTTTCGAAGGATGCCTACAAAACTTAGAAATGGTATTAGAACGTTGTGTAAAAGTGAACCTCGTCCTAAATTGGGAAAAATGCCATTTTATGGTCCGACAAGGAATAGTTCTAGGACATGTCATATCAGATAAAGGAATTGAGGTAGACAAAGCTAAAATAGAGATTATAAAAGATCTCCAACCTCCAAAATCCATACGAGAAATACGGAGTTTTCTAGGACATGCCGGTTTCTACAGAAGATTTATAAAAGATTTTTCAAAAATCACAAAACCTTTGACCGGCCTGTTAATGAAAGATGTTGAGTTCGTCTTCGACGACGACTGTTTAAAAGCATTCGAAACATTAAAATCAGCCCTTATCACCGCACCGATTATGCAACCACCCGATTGGCGACTACCGTTCGAAATCATGTGCAATGCGAGTGATTATGCCGTAGGCGTAGTTCTAGGACAAAGGAAGGACAAGAAACTCCATGCCATCTACTATGCCAGTAGAACCTTAGATCCTGCCCAAATGAACTACGCTACCACAGAAAAGGAACTTCTAGCAGTTATATTTGCGCTTGACAAATTCCGTTCTTACTTAGTAGGAGCAAAAATTATCATATACACAGACCACGCTGCCATAAGGTACCTAATAAGCAAAAAGGATGCCAAACCAAGACTATTGAGATGGATCCTGTTATTATAAGAGTTTGACTTAGAAATCAAAGATAAGAAAGGAACCGAGAACGTTGTTGCAGATCACTTATCCCGAATAAAAGGCATCAAACATGAACCAGTACCGATAAACGACGATTTCCCGTACGAACGTCTGATAGCCAAATTAGAAAGTGACATACCCAACTCAATCTCGGAAGATCCAGAATTCGAAAAAGCCGTAGAAGCCGTCTATGCCCAAGTCACATTACCTTGGTATGCTGACATCGTTAATTACCTCGCTGCAGGCGTGCTTCCATCGGATCTCACTTATCAGCAAAAGAAGAAATTCTTCCATGATCTGAAACACTATTATTGGGACGAACCTCTACTCTTCAAGAGAGGGGATGATAACATATACCGTCGCTGTGTTCCAGAGGAAGAAATAGAAAATATCATTTCCCAATGCCATTCAGCACCATATGGTGGTCATGCTAGTACATCCAAGACGTGCGCTAAGATTCTCCAAGCCGGCTTATTCTGGCCTAACCTCTGGAAAGACGTTCACATCGCTGTGCAAAAATGTGATCGATGCCAACGAACTGGCAACATCTCACGACGCGATGAAATGCCTCAGAAAGGAATCTTAGAGGTAGAAATCTTTGACGTATGGGGAATAGATTTCATGTGACCATTCCCACCTTCTTTTGGTAACAACTACATACTCGTCGCTGTAGACTATGTGTCTAAATGGATAGAAGCCATAACTGCTCCAACAAACGACGCACGAGTAGTAATCAAACTCTTCAAAAACACAATCTTTCCTAGATTCGGTGTACCCAGACTCGTCATTAGTGACGGCGGATCTCACTTCATATCACGAATATTCGATAAACTTCTTTCTAAATATGGAGTCCGACACCGAGTAGCTACACCTTATCATCCGCAAACTAGCGGACAAGTAGAGGTCTCGAACAGGGAAATAAAATAGATATTGGAAAAGACTGTCGCTACCTCAAGGAAAGATTGGTCATCAAAGCTACAAGAAGCTTTATGGGCTTATAGGACCGCTTTTAAAACACCAATAGGTACTACACCCTACAAATTAGTTTACGGTAAATCCTGCCATCTCCCTATAGAATTAGAGCATAAAGCCTTCTGGGCCATTAAAACACTCAATTTCAACTACACCGAGGCAGGAGAAAAGCGAATCTTGAACTTACACGAATTGGAAGAACTTCGATTAGACGCTTACGAAAATTCCCGTATCTACAAAGAACGAACTAAAAAGTGGCATGATAAACGTTTAGTCAGGAAACAATTCAGTGTGGGAGACATCGTGCTGCTATTTAATTAAAGATTAAAACTCTTCCCAGGTAAACTAAAATCTAGGTGGTCTGGACCTTATGAAGTGACTAGAGTACTTCAGAGTGGAGCTGTTGAAATTACCGATAAGACGAATGCACCGTTTATCGTAAACGGACAACGTCTAAAACATTATAATAAGAACGACAACAGCCCTCAAGTCTGCAGTATAGCATTGCTTGAGCTTCCAGCTCAAACACCCGAATAGCTTGTCACCAAGCTATCGTCAGGATTTAGACGTTAAAAACAGCGCTTACTGGGAGGCAACCCAATTTTCCTCGTTACTGTATTTCATTTTATTTAAAATTTTACTTTGAAAATTTAACAAAAATTCTAAACTTATAATTACTACTACTTTCTACTTTCGTTTGTTTTCATATTTTTAATTTTATTTTATTTTTCTCTTTTGTCTTTTGTTTTTACCGCTTTTTGTTTTTAAAAATCCTGACTTCAAACTTCTGTTTTAAACTTTTCAGGATTTTAAAAGTCTTCAAAATATTCCTCCTGTTTTCTCCGAATTACCTGCGAGTATGGCCGAGTACGACTTCACAAAGGTTCATTTTCGAGGACTAGCTCAAAAGGCAAGATTTGCAGCACTAACTGAAAGAGAATTCGCCTTAACGCTGTATTATGATAAGTCTACCATGGATAAACTAGGAATCACGGATAGCATTCAATACATGTTCAATCAACTGGGTTGGGAGAACACTGCTTTGAAAACACGTTTTGCTACCTATAAGGATCTTACCTATGAATTCCTTAGTTCTTTCAGATACCTACCCAACTATGGTTTTGGATCCAACACATAGCTGATTACCTTTCGAATGTTTGGAATGGACCAAACCCATAGTCGGATGTCACTAGCTAACCTCTTAGGATTTCCTAACGGATCGCATGTGTTCATCAGTGCATAAGATGACGATATTGATTTTGAACTCGACCAATTCTGGGGTAGAATCACAGGCGACTATCACCCTGAACCAGACAGAATGTATAATGATGATATTCATAACCCAGCTTTCAGATACTTCCATAAGATACTATCTCATACCCTGTTTGGGAAAGAAGAAAATATTACTACAGTATCTAAAGAGGAGTTATTCATCATGTTCTGTGCTTCTCAGGGACGTACAGTAAATGCAGTGCCTTTCATGATGAGATCTTTCAGACGCCTCACTCAGGAACCACAGACACCTATTCTTATAGGAGGCCTCGTGACAATGATTGCCCACGAGCTCGGCCTTAGATTCCACTTAAATGCAAGCACTCGTTTTGGCACCATCTGACCCATGAACATACAATTCTGCTTTAACAGACGCATTTTAGGAACTATGGGACCTGGACCTTATGAGTACCTCATCAACGAAAAGCCTGTCCAGCTATTCACACTGCCTGATCATCTGATGACAAGTATCCACAACAAGGACAACTGGCTTTATGAATTGGATGAGCCTATGGGACCTCTTTCACCTCAGTCAACACCACAGAACTATATGTACGACAGTGATCACATCTCTGAGGCACACGACTATATGTACTATGAGGATGCTGTATCAGAAGCTGAAGTAGACCCTACGACTCCTCCGCACTACAACACCTATCCCGAGCCAATCCCTGAGGAGACCACCGACAAAATGGATACCGTTTTACTCCGATTGGACAACGTTGATGCAGCTCTGACTACTGTAAAAGATGACATCGCAGGCATACACAGCGAACTGGTAGTCTTCATGGACTTAGTCTGCGACCAACTCGACTACTACGCACGGAAATTCGATGAGTTGAAGGCACGAAAAGACTAGATACTAGTTTTAGAATCAGATTTAGTTTAGTTTGGTTTAGTTTAGTTTAGTTTAATCATTTGGATTTTCGCATTGTTAATTTCTTTATGTATTACATACAATCATTTCAATTTCTTGTTATTTCAATTATAGTCTTTATTCAATTATTCTGTTTTTACGTTATTCTTTGTTTGTTGGCTGCTATAATACATTGACATATCAATACTAGGCCTAAAAGTCACTGCAAGAACACCCTCAGCGCAAAATTCTGCGTTCTGCAGATTTTGCTGCTGTGACGACCGTCACAGGATCCTGACGAGCGTCACGCGGGTGACGACCGTCACACATACGTGACGACCGTCACGAACCCAAAACTGCTATCTGATATAACAGGGGTTGCGTTTTCTCTCCCACTACCCTCTTTTCAACTTCCAATCATCAGCAACTCCCTCCCCACTCCAATCTTTCGTTTTCCCCACATTGCACCATATATTTCAACTCCAATCTCAACTTCCTACCACACTTTTGTCAATTTTTCCCACTTCGCAGAACAACCCCAATCCTCAGAACCCTCTCAATCTTCCAACAATGGCGAGAAATACCAAAACCCCGGACATCAGTAACATTGTCTTCAGCGAAGGTGACTTAGGCAAAAGACAGCGGGCCAACTACATCGCATTCCATCAACGGTCGCTCCAGCCGACTCATTATCCACACATTCCATCGCTTACGGAGCTCAGACTCCTTGAAGGCGTAACTTGGATGCTTCAAAGAGCAGGCATCTGGAACCTCTGCACCAATCCACTGCCAACATACGAACAACTCACTCTCGAGTTCTTGAGTTCGTTTACCTACGTCACATCCAGCGGTGACCTCAGCCAACAATCCGGTGCCGCATGCTTCCGGATGTTCGGCACCAACTACCAGGTGAACCAGAACCAGATCGCCACCCTCTTACAACTCCCTCGAGGCGACAATGCTCACCGCCGCCTCACCGATCAGTTCCAGCACGAAGCTTTCACGCTGTGGTACCAGTTGACCGACATCAATGCCGATGGTTGGGACTCTCTGTACGCAACGCATATCCATAACCCGACCATCCGGTACTTTCACAGAGCATTGAGCAACACAATCTTCGCCAGGGACAACAACCATAAGGTGAACTCGAAAGAGCTCTTCTTCCTCCATTGCGTCTTCAACAACGAGCCTATCAACGTCGCTCCGTTCCTGCTGGCTCACATTCAGGCCAACTGCAACCGTGGCTCGAAGCCATTTTACTTTGGCGGGATTGTCACTGCCATTGCACTTGGGCTGAACCTTGGCGACCGCCTCCAGCACCTCCATTCCATCCCCTTGGTGTTCCTTGACACCGACCACTGCAGAGCCTCTCACCTCATCCGCTCCAGAGCCGATGGGAAGTATCACCCGGTAGTGCGTGGCAAAACCGTTCGAAGCATCATCCTTCCATCACGCACCCGGACACACCCAGAGGATCGTACCAACTGGTTATTTGACCTCACTGCCCCTCCTGCTGCCGCTGTTCCAACTCAGGACCACACCCAAGGTTCTGATGATGAAATCCAAGCTGAGTTGGACAGGTCCGAGCAACCGGAGGCATCGCAGCCTCCTCCTTCCGAAGGTACATCCTCTCGCCGCCGCCGCCATCATCCAGTGCCCGACTACACAGAAGAGGACCTCCACCGCTCTCTCGACCAACAGGCCCAGATACTCGCTATGCTGCAGCAGCAGAATCAGCGAGCAGACCAGTTCGAAGCTTGGCATCGGACTCAAATGCAACAACTTCAAACCGGCCAAGCCACCATTACTGAGAACTTGGCGAATCTGACTTTGCAGGTCGAAGGACTCCGGGACACCGTCTACCACACCGGAGCTATGAGTTATGAGGACCGAGTCGCCCTTGCCAGAGCCAGAGGACGCCAGCACGGACGTGACCGAGGCAGCGGACGTGATTAGTTATCATTCTCCTTATTTGTTTACTATATTTCTAGTTTATTTGTACTTTCATTTCCGTTGTATCTCCCTCTCGCATGCTTCGATATCAGTGGGAACACTGATTGAGATAGTGTGGGAGCGGAGCATTTATTTCCATTCCATTGTACTTTGAATTTCGTAATTTCTATTTAAACATTTTCTATTTTTAGCAAATAAAGCTCGTTTATATATCCTTTTTCCGTTACGCAAACATCCCCACGTTATTCAACGTAAACAAAAAATTTTCGTTCGTTCCTCAAAAGCAAAAGCATCACGAGAATGCGCCCGAGTTCAAACCAAGTTTCGAAACTCCGAGGAGACGACAATTCTAACAAAACCAGTACCATCCTGACACCTTAGATCTCCGGTTTATGCGAGTCGGTTTCACTGCCTACGCGTACCAAAGTCTCAAGTGTCTACGCAAACTCAACCCCAAGTAGTTTATACTAGCAGTCAGCACCATCCTAAAGCACTTCTAAGCGAGCGACCGATGCAAATAAGTGTATGATCTCCAAAAAGATGAAAAATCATGAAAAGAAAGCTAGATAGCCCAAAAACATAAGACACGTTTCCTTCTAAGTTAGGTGCTCCTCACCCGAGCATTTAGCCCAACGGCACGAAAACTCATTGAAAAATCAATGATATAAGCTTATGATCAATGAAGAAGATCAAAACATAAATGAGATCATATTCACTAACAGGTCGACTTGCCATGAAAGTGTATGGACAACGGGCTTAATGTGATTGCGCTAGAACAAACAGGGTGAACTTGTCGCGAGAACCTTGATACCAAGCTACAGTAGCATGACTGGGACCGATTTGCATAAAATGGAGACCTCCGAAGACTTGTAGTCCAGTGTCGTCATGGTACTCGTTTTGTTCTTACCAAGAATCCCGGTTTTTCCCAACTTTGCGAACGAAGAAGCTGCCTCGTGCTTGCCGACTTTTTCATGTTTTACTTGAGGACAAGCAAAGATTCAAGCTTAGGGGAGTTTGATAACACGAAATCGTATATATATTTTGATGCATAATTTAACTGAAGTTTAACTATTTTCGATCCGATTTCGGGTTATTTCCGTGTTATTTGTCTGATGTTTTGCAGGTATTTAACGATCACGTCTAAACAAGGCAATATGAAGAAAAGAAGCAATCTCAGATGAAATATGGACGAAAAAAGGATGAAAACATCATGAAAAGCGCAGAAGGCTATTTTTGCTGTTGTGACGACCGTCACAGCTCCATGACGACCGTCACACGGGTGACGACCGTCACACCTTGTGACGACCGTCATGCAGGCAAAAACGCCCCACTTCAGTTTCACGTAAAAGAAGCAGTTCCAGGTCCCAAATAGTGGACCACTACTCCCTGATTATTCTACCTAAAAGTCCACCCTCTTCAAGTTATAACCGTTAGAATTCCATTTCTATAAAAGGGGAAGAAGGGGACCTCAGAAAGAGAGCCGCATTCATACAACGAAGTGCTGCCCAATTTATTTCCAGAGCATACCTTTCCAGTTTTTATATTCTTATTTGTTTCTCATTTCATTTTCTGCATTCCTTTTATTCTTTCTGTAATTCCTATTTCCATTGTACGATCAAATTGGCATAAAGACCAGAATCCTGCCAACATCTGTGGAGGATCTGCCCAAAGGCCAATTGGAATATTTACAGGTTTCTCATTTCAATCGTAATTCCAGTTTTATTATAATGCATACTATTATTTATTATTTTTATTTATGTTTTATCTTTCCCAAATCCATGTCTAGCTAAATTTAAGTAATCGATATGTAGTAATAATTCGAAAGGGATTTGATAATAACTGGTTGAAAATTGTCTTTTCAAAAGTAATTTATGGTCTGAGTGTTTAAAATTAATTTACTGAATAAACTTCGTCGCGAAAGAGAGAACTTATTTAAAAGTAGTTTTGCCACGAAAGTGGGAAATTAATTAAGATACGAACCAACAAGCGAAAGCTGCAGTAAGATCAGATAGTAAACACTAGTCATTCATTTTAATAACAGCGAAAGCACTTTAAAATGAATTAGAACTTAGAGATTTCCAAAAAATAATTTTAACCCCGAATGGCATACGAAAGTGTACGTTTGGCCCTTAGAATTATGATTAGCGTCAATAACCATCGTGAGGCGAGAGTCTTCAAATCACCATTTTCTGCTTAAATAAACTCTGGAAATTATTTCATACACCGGTAACTTGTCAAATCCCTGAAGAACACAATTACTGCATATCAATTCAATTAATTATAATCTAAGTAACATTCTTAGTTTCCCTTTAGTGACAATCTTATTCCCTTAAACATATTCTACCTAGCTAAACATAGTAACTCCCGAGAACACTAGTTTGATTACGAGTCCCTGTGGGATCGATATCTATTATTACTACGCGATAGACTGTGCACTTGCAGTTAGGTTGTATTAGACATAGAAAGTCGCGATCAATAGGATTTGTAGAACTCAAGTTATGACTTTGACAAGTTACAAGTCATCTGAGGTATGTGAATTTGGGGGCTTGATAGTTGTCCAACTTGCATGGAACTTTTGACCTAGAAGGATGATTCCTATGAACTTTTGGTCAACATGAATGTTGTTCCTTATCCTCTTAGCTTTCTAGAGAGTACTAGAAGTCCTTGATAGGATTTGTAGAACTCAAGTTATGGCTTTGACAAGTCAAGCGCATTTTGGTCATTTGGAGATTACAGGTCATTTCAAGCATAAGGCCATAACTCCTATTTCCAAGATCCAAATGGATTTTTGTTCAACATGAAAGTTGTTCAAAATGATGTTTTTAGCTTATTTAAACATCAAGTGTCCATTGATATGGGTTATACCAAGCATTGGTTGAAGAAACTTCACATGAAAGCCATTTTAATGAATCAAAATGAGAAAATTCAAAATAAATGAGATTAACATGTTTCCAAGTCAAATTTGTGATCATTTTGAATGGAATTAATGTTTTAGAAAGATTGGCATTGCCACATTTTGGATTTGAGGTCCATAACATAGTCATTTGGATGGTTACTTCACAATTAAGAAACATATCATATGCACTCCATATGTTAAAACCAAAGGAAGAAAACCATTACATCACACTCCTTAATGATTAAGTGAATGGTTTGGATTGAGTTTAGAGCATGAGCAAGGCTTGAAGGCACACTTTCATGTTGAAATTTGGAAGGAAAGGTGAACATCCAAAATCCATAATTGGGCCTAGTTTGGGCTGGATATCCATCTGAACACACTATAAATATGAATTAGAACGAATTTGGAAGTTTCTGGAGCAGAATTCTGTTGAGAATCCATTGATGTGAAGTGAAGAAAAAGCTTGAAAATTGGAAATGCGTTTTGGAGAATCAAGAGGTTGCAGCAAGAACTGAGCATCAAGAATTGTCCACCATTACTCCTTGAAGGATTCTGCATAGTTTGAGAGAGAATTGAGGCGCACAACCACTACAATCCAAGCTTCAAGGTTGGTTCTAAGTTCTTGAAATATCTCTGTGATTATGCACTTTTAATCCATTAGAAGCATGTGGTTAGGTTCCCCTTTACATGTAGATGAATTCTGGTTAGTTAATTTAATGGTTAGAGACAAGTTAGGGTTCCTTCCATTTTCGGTTGAGATCTTGTTTTTACGAACCATGCGTTTTCAGCATAAACTAGTGGCATGATTAGGTTCCTGAGGAAATTCTGGTCAAGATTCATGTAGACATCGTGACCAATGGTTGAGTGTAGAAGGATCTAGGGTTGCACAGGGGTGGCCGGAAAAGCCACCGGCGATTTGGGCTTGCGCGCGTGAGTTGCAGGTTTGAAACGAGGAAGACACAATCCTCACCATTCGTTCGCGTGGAGAAGTTGACTTGGTCTGTGGATCCCAGGGCTCACGTTGAGCCACGCGTCCCTCCCCTTAAACGCACCGTTTCGTTTAGTGACCTGAGAGGCTTCGCTGTGTGGACCAAAGAGGGTTGAGTTCGAACCTTGGCGTGTAACGTTTCTGATTTTGTGAATTGAGAACTGGAGCGTTGGGCTTGGATTGCATTTGATATCAACACCCCCCAGCGAGCCCAATCCATGAATTGAACTGATTGTGTTTACTATCTGCACCGTGCATTTATCTTTTTCTTTTAATTTTCTTTATTTTTTTCATTTTATACATGGTTATTGATTAATTCATAATAAATTGAAAAATAAGTCAATTGATCCCATTATTTTTGCATTATATTCATGGTTGAATCTAGTATTTTTTAGATAAAAAATATTTTTATTTCATGAATTTTATGATTTTAGGGGAATTTTCACATTTTAATTGATATTAAAATAGTTATGTTTGATACTTGATTTTGTGGAATTTTGTGTGATCATGTGATGATGATTTTGATCCTGATTTTTTGTGAGTTGTTAGCATAGATATGCATGCTACCCATAGAAATTTCTCACATTTTTGTGATGAACCTAGGTGGTAGTTTAGGTTGAAACCTTTAAAAGCTCCATTTTTAGGGTTCATGATTGATACCTTTGGATTTAGGACTTAATTTTAGGACTTAATAGATGATTTAGTCCCTGGTTTTTGTATGAGGCATTCTTAATTGAATTAGTATCCCTTAGAAATTTTTGTAGAAATTTATAAGATAGTTTGCTATTTTTGATTGATTTTAGTTTAGGTGCTAGTTTTAGATGATTCTAAGGCACTAACTCAACTAGATTAACTTCTTTAGTTCCCTTAGATTAGGGTTTTGCTTTGGTTGTTCTTGGATGATGATGAAAACAAGTTGAAGATGCATTGGATTGCTTCAAGAGGCTTGGATTTGAAGATCTTCCCTTCTTTTGGGGTAGTTTTGATTAGGTTAAGATTAGGGTTTTGTAGGCAGAGCTTCTAGATAGTTCTCTTCCTTCATAAACATGGAATATGTTGATCAATTCCATTCTTCCCTATGATGTAAGGCCCCTTGTAAAGGCCTCATCTCTCCTTTGGTAGGATGTGTGGCTCTTTGCAAATTGGTAGAACCTTTGAGGGTCCCTTTCTCTGATGACAGGATGCTTAGTGGTGACCTTTGGCCTTCACTCTGCTACCAATCATCCAAACTCTGCTCTTGATAGATGAATCTTTCTCCCTTGTTAGAGGATGGAGTTCCTTGCTTGAAGAAGATTGGAGGATGGAGTTGATACTTCCATGTGATTGAAGATTACTCTGAGAAGCTGAAGCTTGTAGATGAAGAGGAACTAGTTGATACTGGTAAAGCAAAGAGAGCTGAAGCAAGAAGAACAAGTTGACACTTGTAAAGAAGATCCAATTGAGATTGAGTGAAGAGATGAGGCTTGAAGAATAAAGGATAAGTTGACACTTACATTTATGCATTGAGAGCCTGAGGGAATCAAGTTGATACATGTAGGTAGGAGTAAAGCCTGGAGGTGGGATTTACTGTGAAGCTGAAGCTTGAGGAAAAGAGAATAAGTTGATACTTATGTTTGATGGGTTGAAACCTTGGAGAAGCAAGTTGATACTTGTCATGGAAGATGATAGCCTTGAAGGGTGATTGAAGTCTGAAGACTGGATTGCTGTCAGAAGAGCTGAAGCTTGAAATTGAAGGAGGGGTTGATTTGCTTTTCTTTCTTGTCTGTTTTTTTTTCTGTATTGATGTGACTTATTTGATTTGCTTGATGCATTAGAATAAGTTCATATTTAGATTGATTAAGCTAGGAGCATGATTGCACTAGAGGTTGAGTTGCTCCCTCTGCTTGTATTGTTACTCTATGGCTTTGCTTGCGGGTATTCGGTAGAGCCCAGCTCCCTTGCCCATGTGGTTTATTTTGCTTGATTGCAGTTATTATTGTGTTGCTTGATATCATGTTTTATTTTATTTCTTTTGTATGATTGCAGTTATTCATATCTGGCTTGAGGTTGAGATGAGCTTGTGGAGGCTGATGCCCTACACACATTTCCTCCCTCACTTGCATTGCATGCATTTTACAGTCGTTTACTGTATATCTGTTTACTGCTTAAGCTGATGCTTTATCTGTTTCTGTTTATCATTGACATGATCCCCTAGGAATCTCACTTCCTTTGATAAGGAAGTGATGATAGAACTTTAGGTTGAAACCTATGCATGACAACTTCTAGGATTTCCCTGTTTGTAACTTCAACTATAGGATGAATCCTTGGCATGACAACAGTAGGACTTGACAGTCTCCCCTTAGTTGTCCCTCTCTCTTCTCATCTCAAAACAGCTTAAGATACAGTAATCATGAATGATTTCTTTCGTACGTTACGAGCCTTAAGCTATCTGAGAAAGGATTGTTGGAGAGTTTCTTTTCAACAGTCTGGATGTTTAGTATGGTACCCTTTGGGTGACATACGACGCATTCACTCTCAGGTCATAGTCTTTAGTGCGATTGAAATTGCAAACACAATAAAAAACAGTTCTTTCGTAAAAGACAGAAAACAAACTTCAAACCTTTTTGCCCCGTGGGCCCGTAATTCAAAGGAGAGCTTTTCTGAAGAAAAGAGTGTCGTTAATTCCCAGTTCTACCGCAAACAGGCATTGTCCCTAACTGCTAGAACTGTTTGTTAACCCTACTCGATAAAACAGACGAATCTGAATCCTCGTAAGCTGTATTATCTCGAACTACATAAGCTCTGATCTCTCATATCTGTTGAGAGTACGTAGGCACAATACTGACGTATTGGCGAGCCACCTTCCCCCATAACCCGTAGTTAGCCGAACTACGTTGACTCTGATTTCTCATTCTCTGATGAGAATACGTAGGCATAAAGTGCGACGCTTTGCCGAGTCATTTTCTTTTATTTTTTAAGCCAACCTTGATAGGTAGATAGATAAAACCAACCCGTCCAGTAAACACAACAAGCGTGGATCCCATCGAGTACGATGGACGTGAGGGGTGCTAATACCTTCCCCTTGCGTAACCGACTCCCGAACCCAGACAACGGTTGTGATGACCTTGTCTTATACCTTTTCGTCAGGTTTTTCCGATCGTTTCCTTTCCCGCTCTGAGGTATAAATAACGAAAGGTGGCGACTCTTCTGTTTTTCCGGCACCTTATTTTCGTGGAAGCGACAGCTGGCGACTCTGCTGGGGAATATTCTGGTTTCCTGGGATCCAACGTCCCGTATGCGAGTCAGTTTGGGGATCCAACGTCCCCTGCGAGAGTCAATCCTAGCGCTTGTATGATTACTTGTTGGGTTGCGTTTATTTATCGCACTTTATTTCACGCACTTTATTTCCAGTATGATATGATTATCTGTGCTGTTGTGGGAGGGGCATTCTGATGAGTGAGAAGCCAAACCCATGCTTGAGTGTACCTAGCATTAGTTGTGGAAATTAGTGGGCGCGTGCTTGCTTGGCAGGCACTAGTGTCTCATGAAATCCACGCTCAGACGAGGTTCTCCCGGTTGACTTCTTTTTCAACCCTTTGGGTTGAGGGGGTTGTTAGTTTGGAGGATTGTCGACTCTGGGGACCGATCATTTGGGATTCAGCCGAGTGAGGCCGCTTCATGAGCTGGTGATGCCACACCTTCTGGGTATCGTATCACCCCTCTTGAATGTTTGTGACGCTGATGACCGCATAGGAGTCAGTTTAGGTCCATACCTGTGAGCAGGGTCGGGTTTGTTGCAGGAAACCTTAACCTTCAGAATACCTGGTTTTCTTGATAGTGAATCAGTTTATGGTTGGGATCAGAGGATCTCATTATCAGGTGGATGTTTGTTCTTGACAGAGCAGAGTTATGGTCTTGTATCAGAGGTCCTTATTATCAGATGTTTGTTCTTGACAGAGCATAGTTACGGTCCTGTCCTCATTATCAGATGTTTGTTCTTGACAGAGCAGGTTTATGATTGTGATCAGAGGATCTCATTATCAGATGTGTGTTTGTTCTTGACAGAGCAGATTTATGGTCCGATATCTGGGTTTTCTTCTTATCAGAGATAGTGGTTGTTCTTGACAGAACAGTATTATGGTTTTGTTGATACAGAATCTCCGCAACACAGTTGCCTTGATCTCCTGCTGCATGATTGCATTTTGTATTGCTTTGCATACCCATTTGCATTTTATTAACGTGTGTCTGTGTTGCAGGTACCGTTTCCCCCGATCCAGGATTTCTTGCCTCCTATTGTGTTATTATGGGTTCTTTGAGGAAGACCGTGGCTTACAAGCTCCCTGTTCCTGATGTTGTTCAGTTGACTGGTTTGATTGCTTTAGCAGATGATTCTGTGAGAGATGAATTCAGAAAGTCTTACGGTAAACTGCTCAGTTTGGTTCGTAAGCCCTCTGTGTTTGAGTTGAATGGGTTGCACGCTCTGCTGCAGTTCTACGATCCTCCATTGAGATGCTTCACTTTCCGGGATTTTGTTCTCGCACCCACGCTAGAGGAGTATGTTGATTTGTTAGGTGTGCCTATCAAGAGTCAGATGCCCTTTGTTCATATGGATGCTGAGCCTAATCTGGCTAGTCTAGCTCCTTCACTTCATCTGGATGCCTCCGAGTTGGTATTGTCTAGTTGGAACAAGGTTCCCGGTTTCTCCTTGCAGTTCTTAGTGGGAAAGGCTCAACAATGCGCCAAAGACGGATGTTGGGTCGTATTCAACGCCATTCTCGCTCTGTGCATATATGGCATCATTCTGTTCCCCAATATGCCCGACTTTGTGGACTTCGACGCCTTCCACATCTTTGCTTCAGGGAATCCAGTCCCTACCTTGATAGGAGATGTCTACCATTCCGTCCACTACAAAAACGAGAACAGAAGGGGCAAGAATGTCTCATGCTGTGTACCCCTGCTCTACAGATGGCTTGATAGTCATCTACCTAAGAAGGGCCTCTTTGCTTCGGCTGCAGCCACAACTGAGTGGTCTGGGCGTTTGATGAATCTGTCAGCGGAGGATATTGACTGGTTTGACAGAGATAGATTAGGTACTGAGATCATCTTCAGCTGCAGCGGGTTTCCGAACGTGCCTTTGATAGGCAGGAAGGGATGTATAAACTATAATCCGTCTTTGCTGGTCCGACAGTTTGCTTATGCTTTGAGAGCTCCGCCGAAGAATGTAGAGGTGCAGGAATCTCTGTACCTCACTGGTCTTCTAGAGGGGGATATGTTATCTAAGCTTCAGCGCGCTTGGAATGGTATCAGTAAGAGGGGAAAACCATTGCTGGGGAAAAGTAATAGTCAAGCCTACACTCCGTATGTGACGTGGATCAGAGCCAGAGCAGATGCTATAGGGATGCCGTTTCCTCCTGCCAAGCCAGAAAGCCCTCCAGTGATCGAAGAGCCTACCACCGTGCCCATTCAGCAGCACAATCAGGTGTTAGCTGAGAGAGATGAATTGAAGAGGGCAAATGAAGAATTGGAGAAAGAATTGGCGCAACTCAGAAGCGAGAGAAGCGAGGCCGTTCATTCCTTCAGAAGGCAGACAGAGCTGGTGAACCAGCTGGGGACAGATTTGACTAAGCAGATGGTTGAGCGTGAGCGTTTGGGTCGAGACTTCAAAGCTGTCAACGATGTGCTGGCCACGAAGAAGCAACACTTAGACGAAGCGTATCGGAGGATATCCAAGTTTAACCAGCATTGGAAGGCCACCCTAGCCAACAGGAAGGAGCGGGAGGATAAGCTGATGCAACAGATCTCCAAGCTGAAAGCCCAAGTGAAGGCTAGTGAGAAGAGGCTTGATGAAGAAACCGCTCGCAGATATGCCGCCGAATGACAGCTCAACAGGGCTCTTGCTAACCTGAAGGAGCGCAAACTAATGTTTGAATCCAAGAAGCGGAAGCTAGAAGATTGTTTCGGCGGAGGAGCATGGGAAGATTCGGTTGAAGGTCTTCAGTACACCATTGTGCAGAGGGAGTTACTCGTCGAAGGGTTGCTCACTCGGCCTGATCATCCAGAAACGAAGGGGTTGTTAGAAGAGTTTCGCGCCCGTGGCCGTGCTTGACTATTTGTATTCCTTTTGTTTGATTATTATTGTATGCTGACCATCACCAGGCTTGTTGGTTGAGGTCATGCTATCGATTCATCTTGTACTCACTAACATTGTGTACTGCCTTGATGGGCTTTCTTCAGATATATGAGATGTTATTTCCATGATTGGACTCGGACTTCTTATTATCGGCACTGGAACTCAGGCACTAGGATCGGGGAACATCTCCCTAACGCACAGACACACGTTTGCATTTGCATGAAGCATTTGCATAACAAGCACTTTGTTGTGTTTCCTAACCCTTTTGTATTTTCAAGGTTGTTTCAGGTTGTTACAGGATTGATCAGAGACCAATCCACCGCTATCCGACCAGAGCAAATCAAACCAGAATCATGGAGCAAGTGCAAACTGATGTTCAAGAACTCCGCAAAAGAATGGACCGCTTCATGGAGCTCATGCAAGCGGTCGCCAATGGCCAGGATCAGCTCAGAACCTTGGTTCAGCCTCTGATTTCAAGGGTTGATAGCAATGGCGTACTCCATGGTGGGACCGTGCCTACCCCTCCACCTGTTGAAACTCCTCAGAATGGCGTCCCCGTGACCGGGGGGAATGACAGTGCCAACGGCAATGTGATAGCTAACATGGGACTCAACGGTAATACGACGGGCGTCGGTAATGGGAATTTTGAAGCTAATGTCAATGTTGGGCTGGGCAACGGTGCTTTGGGTGTTGGAAATCTGCTTGGGCCTCAGCCATGATTAGAAGATCGTTAGGACGATGTGTTCTCTCAGAGAGGTGCTGAAGGGGAGCTGACTGTCGAAGCACGGCTTAGGTTCAAGGCACTCGAGGACAAGATGAGGAGTATCGAGAACCAAAACACTTTGGGTGTTGATATGTCCAAGTTGGGACTGATTGCTAATTTCAAGGTGCCTCCCAAGTTCAAGGTACCTGACTTTGAAAAGTACAAGGGCACCACTTGCCCTCGCGTCCACCTGAGATCATACTACAGAAAAATGTCCACTCATTCTGAGGACGGGAAGTTGCTGATGCACTTCTTTCAGGACAGTCTGTCCGGACCCTCCCTCGAATGGTACATGAGTCTGGAGCCTACCAGTGTGCGCACATGGAAGGAACTTGCTGAAGCATTTGTGCACCACTACCAATATAATAGCGGCTTGGCTCCGAACCGAGTCCAACTGCAGAATATGTCACAGAGGAACAACGAAGGGTTCAAGGAATACGCCCAGCGATGGCGTGAATTGGCAGCCAGGGTTCAGCCGCCGATGGTTGAACGTGAGCTTGTGCAAATGTTCGTAGCCACCCTCCCGGGGGTTTATTATGAGAAATTGGTCAGCGGTATGTCTGGAACCTTCTCAGATCTCATTATCACGGGTGAGCACATTGAAAATGGGATCAAACTGGGGAAAATTCAAGGCGATTCATCCTCAGCTGGAGGAGGCGGAAAGAAACCTTATAGTGGCAAAAGACGGGAAGGAGAAACGAGCGTCGTGACCAACGCTCGGAGGAAGGGTAAAGGCCCTCACCAGCAGGTGGCCAGCATAACTATCCCGGCAGTTCAATAGCCACAGCAGCAACAGCAGCAACAACCGAATCAACAAGGGTACAGAAAGTATCAGAACAGGGCACCTCTGTCGAGCCGTCACCTCGAGACACCGCCCATGTCGTATGCGCAGCTGTTACAGACTCTGCTCCAGTTACAGCTGATCCAGAAAAGAACCCTGGCTCCCTTGACAGGGGCACCTCCGCTAGGTTATGACGCGAATGCAACTTGTGAGTTTCACTCAGGGGCACCAGGCCACGCGATAGAAAATTGCAAAGCCTTCAAGCACAAAGTGCAGGACATGGTGGACGCTAAGATCATCAATTTCTCAGATAATGTGCCAAATGTCACGAAGAACCCTATGCCGAATCATAGGGGAGGTGGGGTAAACGCCATTATTGAAGACGAGAGTTTGGATTTGTTGACTGACGTCAGAGATCTGAAGACACCGCTTAGCTTCGTTAAAGCTAAGCTGATGAAAAGAGGTTACTTCCCAGGTTGTGGGGAATTATGTATGAGTTGTGCGACAAGTCCTGATGGATGTGAACAGTTGATAGAGGGGATTCAAAGTCTGATGACCGAAGGAATCCTGCAATTTAGCCGAAGGGCCGAAATCGGATCAGGAGAGGTAATGCTGAAGCAAAATGATGAGGTTGCCACTATCACCATCCCTCGCCGGACGATAACTATTTCTGCACCCAGACCGCCTAAAATTACCATCACCAAAGATGGACCGATACCTTTCGAAAGCACTAATGCTGTCCCATGGCATTATGGGGCAGAGGTCTACTGCAATGGACAGAAGTTAGAGATGGAACCATTCGGGTCGTCTGTGGAGAACCTAGTGGGCGTTAGCGGAATCACTCGCAGCGGAAGAGTGTTTGCACCACCTGAGGTCGTGGCGGACAAGGCGGACAAAGCTGATGCAACTGATAAAGGTAAAAGTAAAGTCGTTGAAGAGATCCCCCGTGGGGTAGAAAAAGACTTACTTGTTAAAGATGCTGAGGAATTTATACGGTTTATTAAAAAGAGTGACTACAAGATCGTGGATCATCTCCATCAAACACCCTCGAAAATTTCCATCCTGAATTTGTTGCTGTGTTTTGAGGCACACCGCAACGCACTGCTGAAGGTGTTGAATGCCACGTATGTATCGCAGGAAATATCGGTAAACCAGTTGGAAGGGGTCGTAGCCCACGTGAATGCTGGAAATGGGTTAGGGTTTACTGACCTAGAGCTGACACCGAAGGGAAGAAACCACAATAGCGCCCTGCACATCTCGATAGAGTGTAGGGGAACAATTATGTCGCACGTGTTGGTGGACACAGGGTCATCACTCAACGTTCTTCCGAAGAAAGCATTGATGAAGTTAGATACTCGCGGGGTGATTTGCACACCCAGTGATCTGGTTGTGAAAGCGTTCGACGGAACCAAACGCCATGTTTTCGGGGAGGTGACGTTACCAATCCAAGTCGGGCCGGAAACATTTGAGGCGGTCTTTTACATTATGGACATCATGCCTGCCTACAACTGTCTCTTAGGCCGGCCATGGATCCATTCGGCGGGTGCCGTGACCTCCACGTTGCACCAGAAGCTCAAGTATGCTGTTGGAGGAAGCATTGTGACCGTTTGTGGCGAGGAAGATATAATGGTGAGCCATTTGTCGTCCTTCAAGTATGTTGAGATGGATGGGGAAATCCACGAAACCCTATGTCAGGCGTTCGAAGCTGTTAAAGTCAAGAAAGTGGCTCCTGTAATCACTGAGAAGCCAGAGATGACTCTCTCTTCCTTCAAGGAAGCTCGGGCCGTTGTTCAGGCCGAATCTACCCCAGGCTGGGGGCGAATTCTATAGATACCTAACAAGCAAGACAAGTTTGGGTTAGGGTACTCTCCTACAGCTGAAGCCTCCTCTTCTAGCAGTGCGCCACGAGGTAAAGGGCCGATCCAGTTTACCAGCGGCGGGGTGATATTTGAAAGCGTCAACGAAGTGTCTGAAGACAGCGGAGACAGCGACTGCGACCTAGACTCTTGGATTCAGCCAAGCAAGCCAGGCGAGAGCCTCAACAACTGGTCCGTCAGGGATATCATCCAGATGACAAGCAGAGAGTAATGATTTACTTTTTCCAATCATTGTACAACCCTATGTCCTACCCGGGGCATAGAGGTTTTATTGTCAGGGCCTTGTTTGATTATATACATGCATTTTATCAATAAATCAAAGGCGTTTTTCTTCGTATTTAAATGTTGTGATCTCTGTTATTCCTGTTTTATATTTGTTTTGAAAAACAATAAAATGGCAATGAGGTTTGTGCTAACCTGCATATCCTTGTTTTAAGCTTAACCCTTGTTATTGCAGGATCCACATAGCAGATGACATCGACTCTGGACCTTCTACGACTCACTTCGACTTCGATTGCCCGATCTATCAAGCCGAAGAAGAGATTGATGAAGACGAAGACCTTCCCGAAGAGTTGGCCCGCTTGTTGAAACAAGAAGAGAAAGTTATCCTACCTCACGAAGAGGAGATCGAGATTGTGAATCTGGGTTCTGAAGAGCTTGTTAGGAACGTCAGGATAGGGGCTGCATTGCAGAATGATGTTAAGCAGAGATTGGTCGAGATACTAAGAGAGTATAGTGACGTCTTTGCTTGGTCATATGAAGATATGCCTGGACTTGATACTGACATCGTGGTCCATCACTTGCCGTTGCGAGAAGATTGCCCTCCTGTCAAGCAGAAGCTCAGGAGGACACGACCAGATATGGCCGTTAAGATCAAAGAAGAAGTGCAAAAGCAGCTTGATGCTGGCTTCTTGGCGGTCACTACTTACCCTCCATGGGTCGCTAACATAGTGCCTGTACCGAAGAAGGACGGTAAGGTACGAATGTGCGTCGATTATCAGGATTTGAATAGGGCGAGCCCTAAAGATGATTTCCCGCTGCCTCATATTGACGTGTTGGTCGACAATACATCTCAGTTCTCCGTATTTTCGTTCATGGATGGCTTCTCCGGCTACAATCAGATCAAGATGGCGCCGGAGGACATGGAGAAAACTACGTTTATCACTCCTTGGGGAACATTTTGCTACAAGGTAATGCCTTTCGGTCTGAAGAACGTAGGGGCTACTTACCAACGAGCAATGGTTACTTTGCTTCATGATATGATTCATCATGAGATTGAAGTCTATGTTGATGACATGATTGCGAAGTCCCAAACGGAGGAGGGACACCTGGTCAATTTGCTAAAGCTTTTTGAGAGGCTTAGGAAGTTCAGGTTGAGGCTGAATCCTAACAAGTGTACCTTCGGAGTTCGGTCCGGAAAACTATTGGGGTTTATCGTGAGTGAAAGAGGCATCGAGGTTGATCCTGCGAAGATAAAAGTGATACGAGAAATGCCAGCGCCAAAAACAGAAAAAGAAGTTCATGGTTTCCTAGGCAGAATAAACTACATTGCAAGGTTTATTTCTCAGCTCACGGCCACGTGTGAACCGATGTTCAAACTGTTAAAGAAAGATCAAGCGATTATCTGGAACGAGGATTGCCAGAAGGCATTTGATAAGATAAAACAGTATCTCCAGGAACCTCCGATAAAACAGTTTGTTCGTTGCAGCTCCTCAATATTTCATTTGTTCGTACTATTTTTTTGTTTCATAGATGTAATTTATGCGAGGCCATGATTGCAGTTATTTTTATTTTTGCTTTTTTTGGGATTTGTAATTTACGCGAGTGATCATCACGATGCTTCTTTTACCGTTTTTTTTTTATATTTCCGCACTTTAATTTTGCCGTATAATAATTTGCTATATCTTACATGATTTGCCGTTAAACCTTCTGAAGGATTAGGTCTAGCCATTTGACCGCCGAGTCAATAACCCTAATCTTTGACCATTTCAAAACCCTAGTGGCCGGAAGACCCTTAATCATGTACTTGACAGTTCTTGAGAATAGTATGGGGTGTGTTCTCGGTCAGCATGACGAGATGGGCAGAAAGGAGCATGCCATTTACTACTTGAGTAAAAAGTTCACAGACTGTGAATCTCGTTACTCGATGCTGGAGAAGACGTGTTGTGCACTAGCCTGGGCTGCCAAATGTTTACGAAAGTACATGCTTAATCACACCACCATGCTAATTTCGAAGATGGATCCGATCAAGTACGTCTTCGAAAGGCAAGCGCTTTCGGGCAGGATTGCCAGATGGCAAATGGTTTTGACGGAATATGACATCCAGTACGTTCCCCAGAAGGCCATCAAGGGAAGCGTATTGTCTGAATACCTGGCCGAACAGCCGATCGAGGATTATCAGCCGATGAAATTTGAATTCCCTGATGAGGATATCATGTTTCTCAAAGCAAAGGATTGCGATGAACTGTTGCCCGACGAGGGGCCAGATAGGAAATCCCAATGGAAATTGATATTTGACGGGGCGGTTAACTCTTATGGAAGTGGCATCGGGGCGATCATCACGACTCCCCACGGATCCCACATCCCGTTTACTGCGAGACTGACGTTTCCGGTCACCAATAACGAAGCGGAGTACGAAGCATGCATCATGGGTCTAGAAGGAGCGGTTGATTTGAGAATCAAGAATCTAGATGTATATGGTGACTCGGCACTTGTGATTAACCAGATTAAAAGGGAGTGGGAGACTCGTCAATCAAATTTGGTGCCGTACATGAATTATGCCAGAAGGCTGCTTCCGTTCTTCGATCGAGTGGAGCTCTATCATGTGCGTAGAGTTGAAAATCAGATGGCTGATGCCTTAGCCACGCTGGCTTCGATGTATAAAGTCAATTTTTGGAATGAAGCTCCAAGAATTGTCCTTTCTCGTTTTGATAGACCTGCATTTGTCTTTGCAATCGAGGAAGCCTCCGACGGCAAGCCATGGTTCCATGATATTCAGACCTTCCTTAGGACTAAGGAGTATCCTGCGGGAGCATCAACCCAGGATAAGAAGACTCTGAGGAGGCTATCTGGAAATTTTTATCTCAATCCTGATGGAGTTTTGTATAAAAGAAACCATGATCTCGTGCTACTCAGATGTGTAGATGAGAAAGAAGCGAGTATGCTCATGGAAGAAGTCCATGAGGGCACATTTGGTACGCACGCCGGCGGGCACGCTATGACGAGAAAGATCCTGAAAGCATGATATTACTGGCTGACGATGGAGTCGGATTGCTTTAGATTCGCAAAAAGATGTCATAAATGCCAGATTTATGCTGATAAGATTCATGTGCCGCCGTGCCCGTTAAATGTCATGTCCTCCCCGTGGCCATTCTCCATGTGGGGCATCGACATGATAGGCAAGATCGAGCCCACTGCATCTAACGGTCATCGCTTCATTCTAGTGGCCATCGACTACTTCACCAAGTGGGTGGAGGTAGCCTCATATGCTAATGTGACCAAGCAGGTGGTGGCTAAATTCATAAAGAGGGACATCATCTGTCGTTACGGAATTCCCGAGCGGATCATTACGGATAATGGTTCAAATTTGAATAACAAGATGATGAAGGAGCTGTGCCAGAGTTTCAAGATTGAACACCACAACTCATCTCCTTACCGGCCGAAGATGAATGGCGCCGTTGAAGCGGCCAATAAGAACATAAAGAAGATTGTTCAGAAGATGGTTGTGACGTACAAGGATTGGCACGAGATGCTGCCATTTGCATTACACGGTTATCGTACAACGGTACGTACGTCAACTGGGGCAACTCCTTTCTCCTTAGTGTACGATATGGAAGTTGTCCTACCGCTAGAAGTGGAGATTCCTTCTTTACGAATTTTGATTGACGTGAAACTCGATGAGGCAGAATGGATTAAGAACCGACTAAACCAACTCAGCCTGATGGACGAGAAGAGATTAGCATCGATTACATATGGTCGTCTATACCAAAGCCGAATGAAGAAAGCTTATGACAAGAAGGTGTGTCATAGAAGCTTTCAGACGGGTGATCTCGTCTTGAAGAAGATTCTTCCTCCACACTCCGATCACCGGGGCAAGTGGACTCCCAATTACGAAGGTCCGTACGTCGTCAGCAGGGTCTTCTCGGGAGGAGCCTTGTTGTTATCCACGATGGATGGCGAAGATTTTGCATCCCCGGTGAACGCGGACGCAGTTAAAAAATACTTTGCTTAAAAAATGACCCGCTGGAAAGAAAAAGAATATCCAGGAAAAAATGGGGCATCCCGGCGAACCGTAAAAAGGAAAAAAGAGGTTCGGGCAAAAATTAGGGATATAAATTGAAAAGAATGTACACCCGCAAAGTCGAAAACCTGGAAGGGCGACTTTGGCAAAAAAGGGTATCCCGGTGAATCGAAAACCCGAAAAGGCAATTCAGGAAAAAGTTAGGGATTTGGAAAAGCAAATGACTGCGTTCCGCGTGTGGACTTTCATTGTTTAGTGGTTTGGAAGACCTGAGGGCCGTTTATCTGAATCAATCTCTTCTGAAGCTGAAGCGTTGGAGAAGTATCGAAGTCGAGTGGGTCATAGAGGGATCAACTCATGGTGTTCGTCTACGCCGCATTGCCGACATGTGTATATACTGATGTATATTTATGTTTTATTGTTATGCAGCTTCCTCATTCCAGGAGCTTGCATCTGTTGTAAAACATTTTCACCCATTCAGGGGTTCATTATCAATGAAATGTATACTATTCAACAATTCTGTTTGTTTGTTTAGCACTTATCTGTTTTGTTTGCGAAAAAGAACGCCGATGTTTTTGATAAAATGCGCATACATAAACTTACTGTCCTAGGCCACTGATTATTTAAACAATGAACTACTTGAACATTGTCACAAGATGATAACCTTGATAGGTCCCTTGAGAAGGGTGTCTTGTCTGTTTGTTTATGTTGTTGCAGGTGTAGCATATTCCAGGCAGTACGCCGTATGCGTCCCCAGGCAGGATGGTTCCTTCTTCTCTAGCAAAGTTCAGCAACCCCTCCCCACAGAGTCTAAATGTGAGATCGTAAAGCATCGATACGTCCCCCCAGGCAGAGAAGATTCTCTCCCCAATCAGAGGTATCCTGAAGGAACGTCATCTCCCCGCAGAGTCTGAATGTGAGATCGTAAAGCATCGATACTGTCGCTACTGCGAAAATCGGCGCCGGCTGACAGAAGAGTCGCCACCGTGCGTTATTTATCCCTCAGAGCGGGAAAGGAAACGCTCGAAGTAAACCTCGCAAAAAACGGGGAAAGGTATGGTCATCGCAACCAAAACCTGGGTTCGGGAGTCGGTTACGCAAGGGGAAGGTATTAGCACCCCTCACGTCCGTCGTACTCGACGGGATCCACGCTTGCTTGGGTTGCCTAAAGGATGCAAAACAATCTATCTACGGCTGCTAAATCTAAACGGAAAGGAATTGACTCGATAGAGCGTCGCACTCTATGCCTACGTATTCTCAAGAGAGAAAGTCAGAGTCAACGTAGTTCGGGACTACAGGGAAAATTGGCTCGCCAAGACCTCGCGTCTTGTGCCTACGTACTTCCACACTGCAGGGAAGATTAGAGCTTTACGTAGTTCAGGCTAACTACGACTAAACAAAACATTCTCACACGGCAGTGAGAAAAACAACTGGTTTCACAAGGTCGGGAACCTATGGGCAAAACTATGGTTCGGTCTCAAATGCACTTGGGCAAGAGAGAAAAAAGGGTATCAATTAGTCGTCAGCGGGAAAGTCTCGATCGCACAGCCGCGAGAGAACAAAAGTCAGTTGTTAGTGTGCTCGCTAGGATATCGCATCCTATGCCTACATATTCTCGTCTGGTACGAGAAATCAGAGCAGCTGTAGTTCGGCTACTTCGGGACCACAGCTCAAATCTCGTTTTATTTATATTCTGAAAATGATTACAATGGTTGAATACTGAGAATAAATCTCCTAGGAAAGACTATCCTATTCTATCCTAAAAAATCGAATGAAAAATAACCCCCTAACAAATGGGCTTCTAAACTATCTCTAAAAGCGTAAAATAACCCCTATGAAAATATATCCTAAAAGAAAATGTGCTTTTAAAAAATATTAAGTCTATACTAATATTTTTTCTCTTTTTTCTTCTTTTCTTTTCAACATATTTTTTTTCTGTATTTTTCTATATATTCTTCTCCATATTTTTCTCTCTATTTTCTTTTTCTATTTTCTTTTCAATGTATTTTTCTTTTCTTTCTTCACTATTTCTTCAATATTTCTTTTCATCTCTTTTTCAATATAATTTTCTATTTTTTCTCACATATTTTTCTCTTAATTTTTCTCTATTTTTCTATGTATTTTCTTCTTCTTTTTCTCACTATTCCCCTTTTTTAATATTCTCTTTCTCTATTATTTTTTCATATTCTTCTTTCTTTTCTTTTTTCTATTTTTCAAATATATTTCTTTTCATATTACATTTTTTATACTAACAACAAACATAAAAAATAGAAAAGAAATAAAATGGAGGGAGGGGGTGTAACTGGTACAAGGGGGAGTAAACAGGAAAATAAAAAGATATGAACAAACTGGGCCCAGCCCAATAACTGGCTTCAGCCAGAAAAAAAACGTGGGAGGGGGGTATGCTACTGAAGCTGGGAGTGTTGGCCAGCAACGTGCATTGGGCCCAGCCCATTCATCAGAAAAAAACGTGTGGGGAGTGTTTGCCCAAAAAACTGATTGGGCCTGAGGCCCACGACTCAACCTTCTCCTCCCTCTCTTCACTCTCAGTTTCTGAAACCCTAGAATCCTTCCCCTTCTCTCAGCGCCGCTGTCCTTCCCCTTCTCCGAACCCTTTCTCTCTCGCTCTATCTCAACCCTAACAGAATCCCTCATCTCAGATTCTCACCACCGTCCAATCTTCCTCTCACAACAACCTCACGAATGCGCAAACGAAGACACATTGTAGAAGAAATACATCTATGGCTAATGAGCTCAGGTGAAACCTTGAAAGTGCGAAGGTCCATCTTGACGAAGAACAATAACCCGATGGCGTTCTGATGCTTTCTTGACGAAACGATGAGGATCTATGGACGTTGACGGATGAAGGTTTGTAACAAATCCGAGTGGCTTGAAGATGTTCTTGAGCGTTCTTGCTGAAGACTTGCTTGAAAGCTCAGAACAAATTTGGGAGATCTTGAGCGTTGCTTCGCAAAGGGATCTTGATGAAGCGAATCTGGAAATTGCTTGAAAATGACTATGAACGTCTTCATCTCCTTTGAAGAATATCTGGAAAACTCAACCTCTAGCCATATGAAGATCGATGTGCGTATGGATCTGAAACCGAATCTGAAGATTTCTGGAACTATGTATGAACATGCGATGATGATTCAAGCCATTCTGGAAAATCACGATGAAGGAACGAAGCAAGAAAATGAAGGTCCATGCGATTCTTCTGGAAAAACATTGAACGAGCTTGATAGAACAATCCTGGATAATGATTATTGATGGTGATGTTTGATGAAAAGGATTTCTGGGTTCTTTCTGGTTTGTTGGAGTTCTCCGGCGTGTGGTGCGGTGGTCGGAGTTCGTTGTTGATCGGAGGAGATGGAAGAACGTTGAATGTTGGTTGAAATCTGGAATTTTTGGGGTTTCCGGTGAGGCGTGCGGTGGCCGCCGGCCATGCATGCCGGCCGGTGGTGTTTTCAGGCGAGGGTTATGGTGGAGACACGTGGCTGCAGCTGGTGGAGAGGAGAGATGCCTGAGGGACGCGTGTCCCCATGCGTGGCAGAGAGAGATGAATGCTGAGGTGAGGTGGCGTGGTGTGGGATCTGCAGCGTGGGGCCATCATTGTGCAACACGTGGCGTGCTGGTATTTATACTGAGCTTTGTTTGGACGCTTCTGGAAGATGCTGGAAAGTGTTGGATTAGTCTGGAGTTATCTGGACTTAATTGGGCTTTGCTGATAACTGGGCCCAATACGAAAAAATGGCCAAAAAACTTAAAAAAACTGAATTGAATTAAAAACATTAAACCAATCAAAAGTAACTAACAACTAACCTAATTAACTAACTAATACTCAATTAATTAAATCTGAAAACTAATCTAATAATATTCTAATAAATCCACTAATCTGAAAATTATTCTAATAAAACCTATATTAAAATTTTATTAAAAGAAAATCTATTATACTAATAAAACTATTAAAAAACTATATTATCTATTAAACTCTATCTATTCACTTATTCTATATCTAAAATGAAAAAAAGCTATTAAATTCTATTAAAAATTCTAAAAACTATATTACTCTATATTATTTAAAAATGATTAAAATCTATTTAAAAAGAATTAAAACTATTAAAAAATCCTATTAAATCTCTAAAAATGATTAAAAATCTATTTAAACCCTAAAAATAGCCAATAAAATCCAGAAAAATCACAATAAATCCCAGAAGAACAAAATAAGCACCGAACGACACATAACACCGCGAGAGCGCATCAAAATAGCCGGTAAAAATAAACGGGCACCGAAATATCCCAAAAATGCGATTCTATCTATCTAAACTGATAAAAAACACCTGAAACACGAGACGAGAGCTGTGATCCCGATTAAACCAAAACAAATGAAAAGTGCACTGTATGCGATATGCAGATGCGAATGCGGTAATGCGTCGAAACATCGAGCCAGATACAGGACCCGGTTGGTCAAATTTTGGGGTGCAACAGCTGCCCCTATTCAAGCGGCTTCGACCTGAATGGGTGAAGAGCGCTCAGCCTTCAAACATTCAAAGGTAGATGACGGTTGAATACAAATGGAACCCTGAAATTTACCAACCGTGGGAATATACTGCAAAGCTGCTTGAGGAATAGCTTCCAATGAACTGAAGTTCGGTTGTCACGACAACAACTGGTCAATTTTCTGATACATTTTCTTCTCCTCGCCAATCACCTGTGTGACGCCACAGGTATTGGAACAATGCTTCGTAAAGCAAACACCTTGATTCCCATCTCTCTCGTGGGATCAAATCTGGTCAAATCACAGTTCACTGCGAACTTGAGGACAATTCTCCTGGGGAATTCTGAATTGAACTGCCTGGCACCTATTTTGACGAAGGCGGCAGTTTCAGAAGTCTGATATATGTCAATCTTCGTTGTTGTTTTTTTCCGATGCTGACGTAACAACCAAATATGAAGAATCACTCCGCTGGGGGAGACGAGAAGCTTTAACCACACCACTCTGCAGGTGAACAAATTCGAAATCCAATAGGGAACCAACCTGGTTTATGTTTCGACATGCGTATGCTTGAGAATGATGCAATTCCCTATATGACATGTAAATGCTATGCGTTCTGTTTAAAAATGAGATGCCCAGACGGCGTGGAAATGCTATAAGCTTGATAGATGCAATAACGATATATGCAAATGCTAATGCAGGCTCGAGCTGCCAGAGAACACCAGGTCTGGAAACCACTTGGCAAAATAAATGCCGAAGGTAACGCCAACTCTACTGGGGATGAACTGAAGTCACAGAATCGTCTCAGCAAAATAAATGCAAGAAACGAGAAATCAAATCCGCTGGGGATAATCGTCCTGCTGGAGAAATGAAAAGGCAACCCTGCTTGGCGACTTCACTAGGGAAAGAAAACAACTCTGCTCGGGGATGCTCCCTTCAAACCATTGGCAACTGATTGTGCTCTGCGGGGATTGACCCAAACTGAGGTTGATTGCGCGCGGTACACTGCTGGAAATGCCCCTGCTATCACGGATGTCGATCTTAATCTGCTGAGGATCCTTCTGATCCTACTCTGATACGGGATAAAATACGATCTCGACTCTTCCGGGGATAATAAGCAAATTTCATCTGCTGAAGAGTGGCAATTCTGATTTAACAACATCCACAAGGAATTCAAACATTACTCGGAGCGCTGGCATCCGTCGAGCTTCGTATCGGGGAACATGACAACATGCGGGTCATTGGGAAATACTGTGTCAGATACCTTTAGGTTTTTTTTTTGTTTTTATGGTTTAGGGTAAACATGGACTATGTACACAGTGGACGATGAGGAAAATACTAGACGAGAACTAGCATCCAAAGGCAGACTACCAGACGAGAACTGATAGGAAAATAGATTATCGGACGAGAATTGATTTGGTTTTGACATCAGACGGGCTGACTGGAATAACAGACTGAGAAAAAGACAACCAGGCGAGAACTGGCTGAAAGCTGACGTACACCAGGCGAGAACTGGTATAACACATAGGTTAAAACACACGATGATCATACGAGAACTGGTTACGCGACGACATGTACCAGGCGAGAACTGATACAACTCTTGAAGAAACGGTGACCAGACGAGAACTGGTTGCAATAAACTGCACCAGACGGGAACTGATGCTTACAATAAACTGCGCCAGACGGGAACTGATGCTTACGGAGAGGTGGGCCAGACGAGAACTGGTTACCAATTTTCCAGGCGAGAACTGGACTTTGGAAACAACTGGTTACTGACACGCAACAGGTTTAAACTGCAGGATAAGGATCCAATGACAACACGGCCTTTTATTTGAAAGGTTCAGGTTTTTGATGACATGATTCCCCGATACTCAACTCCGGCTGGGGATAAACAGACTGGTTTGAACAACTTGCTTCAATACAATCCAACTTGCCCCAATCTAGCCCTTGGGAGTACTTGCTCTGAACAACTTGCTACGAGAAGACTTCGAGAATATTTGCCCCGGTATCTGTACGACAACAAAATTCAATCTCCAATTAAACACCTAACAACCCAGTTGATTTCACCATTTCTGAACCGACTTGCCCCTGAATGAGCGTTCTAGCGACTTAACCCGATCTGATTATCTACCTGAAGTATCTGTCTTCAAATCTCAGCATTCTGCATAATTGCCCCTGATTGGCTCTCGAGAAGACTCACTTCTGATCAACTGTTTCTCAAACAAACTGCCCCTGATCAACTGAAGCTTCGGGATTTGTCCTCAGACTAACTGATTCTGAACTCACTGGGAAATAATGCCCCTGATTCACAGGTCTTCACGACATTCACCATTCTGGTTCAGACTACTGAATTACTCAGTTCTGCTCCATTATTCCCTGCTGGAATTTCTTTCATGCCAACTACTAACCTGCAATCAGAATCGTCTGTTCACGAATGGTAATCTTAATGCAATGGTTATGCAGATTTTGAAAAAATTTGAACTGTCACTCATTTACATGCATATGATTGTGAGTGACGAGTGAACCAAAGTTCAAACGTAATGCTTACGTGGTCAGTGAAAATACAACAAAGATGTGACTAGCAAGTCAAGAAGGAGTCAGGTTACTCAACCTTATCGTCATGCGCTTCAGACTAACCCTACCTCAATTAGGTCTTTTAAGGGCTGTATCGTGGTCGGGTTCACGGTTCGTGAAACAAAGGATATTTGGCTCAAATTTTTGATTTGTACCCACCCCTTCTACGTGATGATCTCCGATCCTAAGGTTCAGTTAACCTGGCGCAAGCACTCGCCTCTTCGAGAGGTATGTTGAATGGTAAGACCCACAGTTAAGGAATTCACAATGCTTTTCTGGAGTGACAGTTACTCCTTCTTTGCTTTCGGTGTCTGGGTACACGACTTTGTGATTCGCTGGGGAAAATTTTTCTTTTGATGTCCCCTCTTTTCGTTCTTTTGATTCCCTAATTTTTGCCTGGACTGACTCATTTTGAGTTCTTTTCGTTTTTTCGATTTGAAGTCCAGCGGGATGCCCTGATTTTTGCCTAAGTATTAGCTTTCTCAGCTTTTCTTTCTTTTTACTTAGCGGGCTTTCTTTCTTTCTTTCTTTTGGAACAAAGTCGTGTGACACTGGTTGTCTTGATTGCTCCGAAAGGATTGTAACTGTCTCACTCCTGATTGGTGAGGTTTAACCTCTTGAAAGGTATAAACTGATTGGTCCTCGAAAGACAACACTCCTCTGTAAGACTTGAATGCTCGGTCAAGCTAACTGACAACTACCCTGCCCCGGGTTATGATGTGAGGGTTTTAAAAGTCCGAAAAAACTTCTACTTCCTGGCTCGAAGTGGTTAACAAGGGACTAACTCCTTATATCTCCAGTGTTTGGGAAATGGAAACAATGCCTTGTACGTCATCGGTACGGTCTTATCTGAAAGCATACGATCATCGGTTATGAGTTTCAGTTTCGTCATCCTCCCTCCAATCTTTGCTAGTCACGGTGATAAAATGGAGTGAATAAAATGCAAGTGTCAGTGCAATGCAGTAAATGAGCGACAGCGACATGATTAATTCAGAAAAATGCATAGTCACTTTATTATTATCACCATTCGAAACATACAATGTTTTAAAGCAGGTAGTAACTAACAGAAAAGAAACTACAAATGCAAATGATATAAGAGCCTGAGGACTGCCAATGCTGAGGCGTCCGTCTGTCTGAATCACTGGCTTTTGCTGGGGAATACCTTCCGAATCTACGAGCTTAGACAGCTGAGCGGTTGGGATGAACAAACAGAAACCCTTCTCGAAAGGAAATGCGATCCTGGTCAATCAACTGTTGTACCTTCGCCTGAAATGCTTTACAATCTTCCGTCGAATGCCCCGGTGATCCACCATGATAACCGCACTGAACGTGGGGATTGTACCCAGGAGGGTAAGGTTCTGGGACTGTCTTAAGAGCTTTCGGCTCCACCAAAGACTTCTGGATCAAAGATGGTAGCAACTGGCTATACGGCATCGGCACTGGGTGAAAAGGAGCTTTCCTTCGTTCCAAGTTGCTACGAGGTCGGTTCTGATTCTGACGCTGATTCTGATAACCTCGACCACGAGTTCGCTGATTTGCAAGGGAAGCGACATAAGGTTCCTGATAGGTTGTCCCAGGCACGGCTGTCCGTTCAGTATAACAAGCCACAGGAGGAACTGATCTCTGATAAGATGATGAACCAACAAAATTCACTGATTCGCTTCGAGGATATTCAACCTTTGGCACGACTGAGTTGATCACAACTTCTTCTTCACTCTGATAGTCACAAGGGTATTCAGTTTCATCAGCTTGATCATATGAAGTAATCTGAATTTTCCCCATTCTTATGGAGTACTCGAGGCGTTCTCCTAATGCTACCACGTCAGAGAAACTTGCCGGAATTCCGAGCAATCTTTTGAAGTACGGATATTGTAGGGAATCCACAAACATGCTTGCCAGCTCTTGGTCTAACAGCGGTGGACGCACTCTAGCAGCAAATTCTCTCCATCTCTGAGCATATTTCCTGATAGATTCATTGTCCTCTTGAGACAACTCTTGCAAATGCATGCGATAGGGAGCAATGTCTAGATTATAATCGTACTGCTTCAGAAAAGCTCTGGCTAAATCCATCCATGACTGAATCTGATTTCTCTCTAACTGCATATACCACCTCAAAGATGCCCCAGTCAGACTATCTTGAAAGCAATGGATCATCAATTTGTCATCTCGCGCAAACGCAGTCATTCTTCGACAGAACATCATCAAATGCAGCTTCGGACAGCTATCTCCCGTGTACTTCTCAAACTTCGGCACTTTGAACTTGTAAGGCAACACCAGGTCAGGAACCAAACACATGCCTACGGCATCCAGGTTAACAGCATCTTTGGCTTTCAAAGCTTTCATTTGCTCTTCCAACGCTCGGAGTCTTCTAGCCTGGTCGAGGGCTCTTGGATCTACCATCCCAGTCATTGGAATATCTCTTCAGTAATTCGTCACAGGGAAAGCAACACCTTGATTGGTAACAGGAGGAGGACGCTCATTCTGGGCAACAAACTGCTCATGTCGACCTTGGTTCTCAACAGGAGGCTGTACAACTTGGTCTGCAGTAACGTTGTTCACTTGCGGGAAGTCTTCCATGGAATCATACAGAGGGTTGGACGCCATAGTGAACCCTGTCAAGGTATTGGGAGACTGGAAATTGCCTTCAGACATAGCTACCAATAATCTTCAGCTGACTTCAATACTTGATTCTGCTCAAATCTACTCAAACCCTAGGTCGGTCTTCTGACAATCAACAACTGCTCGGCTCAACACTCCGGGTAATCACCTTCAGGAAACAAAGGCTGGATCAGAACTCTGGCTAACTGGAGGATGATATGCAATATGATGCAACACTGATATGCACATGATATGCAGGATGCAGCAAACAACGGGACCACAACCCCCACACAATCTCTGAACACTGCTGCGCTGCTGACGGAGACGTTCTCTGAAGAGAAGACCAGAATAACGGGTAGGTTGGAAGTCAAGTTTCCTGCACAAAAAACCCTTCCCCTCACAGGTATGGACCTATATCTGACAAGGTACGGCATCCTATGCGGTCGTCAGCGTCACAGACTTTCATGAGGAATGATACGATTCCCAGAAGGAGTGGCATCGTCATCTCATGAAGAGGCCTCACTTAGCTAACTTCCAAATGATCGGTTCCCAGAGTCGACAATCCTCACGTCTGGACTCCCCTCAGATCCTCAGGACCGGAAAGGAGCACCTCTGCGAGAACCTCGTCTGAGCGCAGATTTTCGTAGGGAACTGTGCCTGTTCAGCAGACAGGTTCGTCTACTACTTCTCCGCAACTATATCTAGGTGCATACTCAAGCCCAGGTCCGACTTAGCTCTCAATCATAGAACACCCGTAACACCCCAACAGCAACAGATAATATCGATAAATAAGCCCCAAATAGACAAGCAAACAAGCGCTAGGATTGACTCTCTCAAGGGACGTTGGATCCCAAAATTGACTCGCTTTCGGGACATTGGATCCCTAGGAAACTATCGCAGTCCCCAGCAGAGTCGCCAGCTGTCGCTACTGCGAAAATCGGCGCCGGCTGACAGAAGAGTCGCCACCGTGCGTTATTTATCCCTCAGAGCGGGAAAGGAAACGCTCGAAGTAAACCTCGCAAAAAACGGGGAAAGGTATGGTCATCGCAACCAAAACCTAGGTTCGGGAGTCGGTTACGCAAGGGGAAGGTATTAGCACCCCTCACGTCCGTCGTACTCGACGGGATCCACGCTTGCTTGGGTTGCCTAAAGGATGCAAAACAATCTATCTATGGCTGCTAAATCTAAACGGAAAGGAATTGACTCGATAGAGCGTCGCACTCTATGCCTACGTATTCTCAAGAGAGAAAGTCAGAGTCAACGTAGTTCGGGACTACAGGGAAAATTGGCTCGCCAAGACCTCGCGTCTTGTGCCTACGTACTTCCACACTGCAGGGAAGATCAGAGCTTTACGTAGTTCAGGCTAACTACGGCTAAACAAAACATTCTCACACGGCAGTGAGAAAAACAACTGGTTTCACAGGGTCGGGAACCTATGGGCAAAACTATGGTTCGGTCTCAAATGCACTTGGGCAAGAGAGAAAAAAGGGTATCAATTAGTCGTCAGCGGGAAAGTCTCGATCGCACAGCCGCGAGAGAACAAAAGTCAGTTGTTAGTGTGCTCGCTAGGATATCGCATCCTATGCCTACATATTCTCGTCTGGTACGAGAAATCAGAGCAGCTGTAGTTCGGCTACTTCGGGACCACAGCTCAAATCTCGTTTTATTGATATTCTGAAAATGATTACAATGGTTGAATACTGAAAATAAATCTCCTAGGAAAGACTATCCTATTCTATCCTAAAAAATCGAATGAAAAATAGCCCCCTAACAAATGGGCTTCTAAACTATCTCTAAAAGCGTAAAATAACCCCTATGAAAATATATCCTAAAAGAAAATGTGCTTTTAAAAAATATTAAGTCTATACTAATATTTTTTCTCTTTTTTCTTCTTTTCTTTTCAACATATTTTTTTTCTGTATTTTTCTATATATTCTTCTCCATATTTTTCTCTCTATTTTCTTTTTCTATTTTCTTTTCAATGTATTTTTCTTTTCTTTCTTCACTATTTCTTCAATATTTCTTTTCATCTCTTTTTCAATATAATTTTCTATTTTTTCTCACATATTTTTCTCTTAATTTTTCTCTATTTTTCTATGTATTTTCTTCTTCTTTTTCTCACTATTCCCCTTTTTTAATATTCTCTTTCTCTATTATTTTTTCATATTCTTCTTTCTTTTCTTTTTTCTATTTTTCAAATATATTTCTTTTCATATTACATTTTTTATACTAACAACAAACATAAAAAATAGAAAAGAAATAAAATGGAGGGAGGGGGTGTAACTGGTACAAGGGGGAGTAAACAGGAAAATAAAAAGATATGAACAAACTGGGCCCAGCCCAATAACTGGCTTCAGCCAGAAAAAAAACGTGGGAGGGGGGTATGCTACTGAAGCTGGGAGTGTTGGCCAGCAACGTGCATTGGGCCCAGCCCATTCATCAGAAAAAAACGTGTGGGGAGTGTTTGCCCAAAAAACTGATTGGGCCTGAGGCCCACGACTCAACCTTCTCCTCCCTCTCTTCACTCTCAGTTTCTGAAACCCTAGAATCCTTCCCCTTCTCTCAGCGCCGCTGTCCTTCCCCTTCTCCGAACCCTTTCTCTCTCGCTCTATCTCAACCCTAACAGAATCCCTCATCTCAGATTCTCACCACCGTCCAATCTTCCTCTCACAACAACCTCACGAATGCGCAAACGAAGACACATTGTAGAAGAAATACATCTATGGCTAATGAGCTCAGGTGAAACCTTGAAAGTGCGAAGGTCAATCTTGACGAAGAACAATAACCCGATGGCGTTCTGATGCTTTCTTGACGAAACGATGAGGATCTATGGACGTTGACGGATGAAGGTTTGTAACAAATCCGAGTGGCTTGAAGATGTTCTTGAGCGTTCTTGCTGAAGACTTGCTTGAAAGCTCAGAACAAATTTGGGAGATCTTGAGCGTTGCTTCGCAAAGGGATCTTGATGAAGCGAATCTGGAAATTGCTTGAAAATGACTATGAACGTCTTCATCTCCTTTGAAGAATATCTGGAAAACTCAACCTCTAGCCATATGAAGATCGATGTGCGTATGGATCTGAAACCGAATCTGAAAATTTCTGGAACTATGTATGAACATGCGATGATGATTCAAGCCATTCTGGAAAATCACGATGAAGGAACGAAGCAAGAAAATGAAGGTCCATGCGATTCTTCTGGAAAAACATTGAACGAGCTTGATAGAACAATCCTGGATAATGATTATTGATGGTGATGTTTGATGAAAAGGATTTCTGGGTTTTTTTTGGTTTGTTGGAGTTCTCCGGCGTGTGGTGCGGTGGTCGGAGTTCGTTGTTAATCGGAGGAGATGGAAGAACGTTGAATGTTGGTTGAAATCTGGAATTTTTGGGGTTTCCGGTGAGGCGTGCGGTGGCCGCCGGCCATGCATGCCGGCCGGTGGTGTTTTCAGGCGAGGGTTATGGTGGAGACACGTGGCTGCAGCTGGTGGAGAGGAGAGATGCCTGAGGGACGCGTGTCCCCATGCGTGGCAGAGAGAGATGAATGCTGAGGTGAGGTGGCGTGGTGTGGGATCTGCAGCGTGGGGCCATCATTGTGCAACACGTGGCGTGCTGGTATTTATACTGAGCTTTGTTTGGACGCTTCTGGAAGATGCTGGAAAGTGTTGGATTAGTCTGGAGTTATCTGGACTTAATTGGGCTTTGCTGATAACTGGGCCCAATACGAAAAAATGGCCAAAAAACTTAAAAAACTGAATTGAATTAAAAACATTAAACCAATCAAAAGTAACTAACAACTAACCTAATTAACTAACTAATACTCAATTAATTAAATCTGAAAACTAATCTAATAATATTCTAATAAATCCACTAATCTGAAAATTATTCTAATAAAACCTATATTAAAATTTTATTAAAAGAAAATCTATTATACTAATAAAACTATTAAAAAACTATATTATCTATTAAACTCTATCTATTCACTTATTCTATATCTAAAATGAAAAAAAGCTATTAAATTCTATTAAAAATTCTAAAAACTATATTACTCTATATTATTTAAAAATGATTAAAATCTATTTAAAAAGAATTAAAACTATTAAAAAATCCTATTAAATCTCTAAAAATGATTAAAAATCTATTTAAACCCTAAAAATAGCCAATAAAATCCAGAAAAATCACAATAAATCCCAGAAGAACAAAATAAGCACCGAACGACACATAACACTGCGAGAGCGCACCAAAATAGCCGGTAAAAATAAACGGGCCCCGAAATATCCCAAAAATGCGATTCTATCTATCTAAACTGATAAAAAACACCTGAAACACGAGACGAGAGCTGTGATCCCGATAAAACCAAAACAAATGAAAAGTGCACTGTATGCAATATGCAGATGCGAATGTGGTAATGCGTCGAAACATCGAGCCAGATACAGGACCCGGTTGGTCAAATTTTGGGGTGCAACAGATACGTCCCCCCAGGAAGAGAAGATTCTCTCCCCAATCAGAGGTATCCTGAAGGAACATCATCTCCCCAGCTGAGTCATATACTGAAGTGTGCAGCACTTGATAGTTCCAGACTGAAGTCTCCAGGCAGGATTGAAATTCCCCACAGAGTCGTACTCTCCCCAGCAAGCTGGGTGATTCCTTCTTCCCCAGCCGAGTTTGCAGTTCCCCAAGAGAGCCGAGTCCTTAGAAAGCAGTTAGGACCATGATTGGTTTTCCCCCCCAGTAGAGTGTTGAATAGCTGATGCTGTGTCTCCCCACCGGAGTCGTTATCTCCAGGAAGGTTTCGCTGCGAATGCCGTGTGTAACACGGTGGGAGAACTGACTTTAAACAATGTTGCGGATAGCAAGAGTCGCCACCGACTTTTATTTTATCCATAAGGAAAGGTTATAAAAGAACAGGAAAGACCTTAGAGAATATTTTGGGTCCGGGGGGTAGGTTATGAAAAGGGAAGGTGTTAGCACCCTTTTCATCCATGGTTATCCATGGGCTCTTAGGTACTTAAGCTCACTTTTGAATTGTTTTGAAAGTGTAGTGTGTGAATAGAAAATTTTCAGAATAGTTAATAAATAATCCATGTAAGGATGTGTTAAGAACTTGTTTGAAAACTTGTTGAAAATTTGTTTAAGTGTGAAACAGTTTTGAAGTGAGCAAGCACCTAGGAGTAACCTACCCTAATGTTTAAAGGTCTTTCTTATTCTTTATTCTTTCCTTTAGTAAGACTATCCCTACTATAATGGAGTAGGTAGTCCTTACTTTGGATGTTAAGGGACATGTGAGGGACAATTGGATTTTTGAAGGCCATTGAGGGGTGTAATAAGCAAACTGGAGGGACTATCATCATTTTTCGAAAGGGACTCGATTCGTAAAGGCAACCATAAGGGACTTTGATGATTTTCTTTTTGAGGGACTTGCTTTATACACCCCACTTAACCAATATTCATAGGCAACTTGAGGGATATCCTTAGGAAGTGAGACGGCGATTAAAATCGACTTACGTGTGTGACGTGTTTATTTTAATTATCTTTATTTAAAAGTGATCTAAATTTATTTTAATATTACATACAGGTTGTTACACTCCCTAATTACTAACCATAATGATAATAATAATTAAATAATTACAATTTACATCCAAGAGGCAATTACAAAATTATAATAAATAAAATAAATAGTAAAATATAATCAAAATAAATATAATAAAAAAAATAACAAATAAGTAAATAAAATATTGGGGTTAGTAAATAATAAGAAAAATTAAATAAGGTTAGTAGAAATATAAAGTTAGTGAAAATAATTAGTTGAAACAATAATAATGAGAAAAATAGACAAAGTTAGAAAAAATAATAAGATAGAAATTTCAAAATAATAATAAGCAACAAAATATGATTAGCAATAATAATTAATTAATAACATGATTAAACATAAGATTTGATTTTTATTTAGAAACATAAATGATTAAATAATTACTATAATATAAAGTTCTAAATATCATAAGATTTGATTTTTATTTAGAAACATAAATGATTAAATAATTACTATAATATAAAGTTCTAAATATCATAAGATTTGATTTTTATTTAGAAACATAAATGATTAAATAATTACTATAATATAAAGTTCTAAATATAACATAATTATAAATTTCTTAATCATTTACAAAAATTTAATTATCTCTAATTATATATTAACAATTATTAAGAAAAATATTTACACATTATGATGAAAATAAATTTTAACTAATCAATAATCACATTCACCAAAATTTTACATTAAGTATTTATAAGGTTTAATTTTATTTACAAAAATTTACAAGAATTATAATAAATATATACATAGAATTATATAGAAAATTAAAATTAGATTTTATTTTTTTTAGAAAATAATTTTTAGGGTTTGTAAGAATTAGGGTTTATATATATACAACAAATTTTAATAAATTAATGATAACAATAATAATAATAATGATAATAATGATAATAATAATAAATAATGATAATAATAATAATAATAATAATAATAATAATAATAATAATAATAATAATAATAATAATAATAATAATAATAATAATAATAAAGCAATAATGAATTTTAAATGTGCCAAATAACCCAACAATGTTGCTAACGCAGAAATGCGCTCATCGCAACCAGATCTAAATCGGACGAAACAAAATTTATCGCAAAGAAAAAGAAATTAAGCAAAAAATAGTATTATTGCTCACACAAAAATGCGATCATCGCAACCAGATCGAACTAACACAAATGTCACGCGTCATGCACACAAATGTGCAAACATCGTATCGACATAATTCGATCAAAAATCTTATATATATAAACTCTAACAATTTAAAAATTACATATATATAAACGCAACAGTAATAGATAAAGAAAAAGAAATAACGGTAATAGATGAAGAAAAAGAAATAACGATAAAAGATGAAGAAAAAGAAACAACAGTAATAGATGAAGGAAAAGAAATAACGGTAAACGATGAAGAAAAAGAAACAATAGTAATGGATGAAGAAGAAAACTAAATAACGGCCAACGACACTCACTCCTCTTAGGTTTTTTCATTCTCTCCTTTTTTTCCAACAAGGCAACACATGTATATATAGGGAACAAATTAGGGTTAACACCAAATTGTCAATAATGTCCCTAAAGCCCATTTTAAAGCCCAAACTAAATAATTAGTTAAGAAAAAATAAAATTTAAATAATTTAAAATAATTAAAATAAACTTAAAATAAAAACTAATAATCCTATTGATTCCTAAAATAAAAAATAGAAAAATTTAGAGTAAAAATAATAAAAACAACAAAAAGTGCCAAAGGTGAGATTCGAACTCTCAACCTCTCACACTCATAACTCCTTACACATGTCCTCCTGCCAATTGTGCCATTTTTACTTTTTAGAAAAAAAGTGCATGCCATATGATATTTACCTGCAAAAAGTCAAACGACTACACAAATTTGTTAGTAATTGATTAAATGCAATGAAATGCGACGACAAATCTTAGGGCAAAATTTGGGGTATTACAGTTATTATGATAATATTTCTCACCCAACCTCTCTTTGATGTTGGCAAAAAAAAATCATGAAGTTTGACTTTGGTTTGACTACAGTTGACCTCAGTTTGACTTTTTAACTGCATTGACTGCTTTTGACTTATCTGATCATCTGACTGAGCAAACTTTTGAGAAAAGTCTTGAAACTTGACATGGGGGTTCTTATACACATATAAGATGTTATGAAGCTCACTTGAAGTCTTGGAAGTCCATTTAGCCTGATTAAAGTCAAAACCCTAGTTTTGGATGCACTGCTTAGGAGGTGCATTGTCTGAGGGAATTGTCAACTCTTCTGACCAATTGTGAATTTTGTGAACCTTGTGAACCTTCTTGGAACACAAAGTATTGTATTGTGAGGGCAAATTTTGGGGTGCAACAGCTGCCCCTGTTCAATTTTTTGAAACCTGAGGGGTTAGATTGGTATATTTGCCAGTCGTAACCTGGAAGGTTGAAGGGGATTGAACACAAAAGCCCAAAAATTTGCACTCACCAGTGCATGGAGTGATATTGATGGTTGGTTGAACATGATTGAGTGGGCTTAAAGATGCCACTAGGGGAAAGTTCTTCAGTAGTATAATGAGAACTGTCAGGAGTCTGGAGTAATACTGATGTAACAGCATGTCTTCATGAGGATAGAGCAATCAATAATGATAACCCTAAAGCAGTCTTGAAGTGATAAATCGGACCTCAGGAGGATAGAGCAATCAATAGCTCTAAAGCAGTCTTGAAGTAATAATGGCTTCAGGAGGATAGAGCAATCAATAGCTCTAAAGCAGTCTTGAAGTAATAGAATGGCTTCAGGAGGATAGAGCAATCAACAGCTCTAAAGTAGTCTTGAAGTAATGATTTCAGGAGGATAGAGCAATGAATAGCTCTAAAGCAGTCTTGAAATAATAACGTGATATGTCTTCAGGAGGATAGAGCAATCAATAGCTCTAAAGCAGTCTTGAAGTAATGATTTCAGGAGGATAGAGCAATGAATAGCTCTAAAGCAGTCTTGAAATAATAATGTAATTTCAGGAGGATAGAGCAATGAATACTCTAAAGCAGTCTTGAAGTAATGATTTCAGGAGGATAGAGCAATCAACAGCTCTAAAGTAGTCTTGAAGTAATGATTTCAGGAGGATAGAGCAATGAATAGCTCTAAAGCAGTCTTGAAATAATAACGTGATATGTCTTCAGGAGGATAGAGCAATCAATAGCTCTAAAGCAGTCTTGAAGTAATGATTTCAGGAGGATAGAGCAATGAATAGCTCTAAAGCAGTCTTGAAATAATAATGTAATTTCAGGAGGATAGAGCAATGAATACTCTAAAGCAGTCTTGAAGTAATGATTTCAGGAGGATAGAGCAATGAATAGCTCTAAAGCAGTCTTGAAATAATAACGTGATATGTCTTCAGGAGGATAGAGCAATCAATAGCTCTAAAGCAGTCTTGAAGTAATGATTTCAGGAGGATAGAGCAATGAATAGCTCTAAAGCAGTCTTGAAATAATAATGTAATTTCAGGAGGATAGAGCAATGAATACTCTAAAGCAGTCTTGAAGTAATGATTTCAGGAGGATAGAGCAATGAATAGCTCTAAAGCAGTCTTGAAATAATAACGTGATATGTCTTCAGGAGGATAGAGCAATCAATAGCTCTAAAGCAGTCTTGAAGTAATGATTTCAGGAGGATAGAGCAATGAATAGCTCTAAAGCAGTCTTGAAATAATAATGTAATTTCAGGAGGATAGAGCAATGAATACTCTAAAGCAGTCTTGAAGTAATGATTTCAGGAGGATAGAGCAATGAATAGCTCTAAAGCAGTCTTGAAATAATAACGTGATATGTCTTCAGGAGGATAGAGCAATCAATAGCTCTAAAGCAGTCTTGAAGTAATGATTTCAGGAGGATAGTGCAATGAATAGCTCTAAAGCAGTCTTGAAGTAATAGGATGATTTCAGGAGGATAGAGCAATCAGTAGCTCTAAAGCAGTCTTGAAGTCATGAGAGGCTATCAGGAGGATAAAATAACCCTGAGGTTACAATAAAGCATTCCCAAAGTAATAAGAAGCTCATCAGGAGGATAAAGTAACCCTGAGGTTACAATAAAGCAGTCCCAAAGATCATAAGATTGTTTGTTGGATAATTAACCTGAAAACAAGGTAGCATTCTGTATAACAACATTAGTTTATGCTTTATGTATGCATGTATGGCATGATGCACTTAGGTAATGTACTATAGACATATATGTTATGGTATGATGTAAATGATGTATGTATGATATGACACTGCTGGAAGTGTCTGGATATCCTTGTGTAACAACTGCTGGCCAAGGAAAATAAATCCCGATTCGTTGTTGAAGAATATATAACCCTCCGTCTGTTGGGGATAACAAGGTATAGATAACCTCCCGTTGTTGGGGATAGTAGGGTATAGATAACCTTCGTTTTCGTTTGATAGTAGGATAAGTATAACATCCCGTCTTCGTTCATCGTGCCCTTATTGGAAAGTAATTTCCCGTATATCCGTATGAGGATAAAAGAGATGGATATAAATTCCAGGGGAGATTAGACTTTGTGAAAATGGATTAGTCCTACTGATGGTTTGTAACTGTCTTGTAAAGATGAACCGGCGAAGCTTCGTTGAAATCCTTCCCTCGTTCGTCCTTAGTAAATACTATTACTGCATTTTCATGCATTTCTGGTAAACATCAATCATATTAAAAGCATACATGCGTTTCTGGTAAACATCAATCATATTCAAAGGCATACATACATTCAAACACAACCAATGGACGTTTCGCTTATGTAAATAGGGTAAAAGTGAATCTGGATTCAAAAGATGGAATTTATTTATATCAAAAGTGACCCATACACGGGTAAGTTTGTACAAGGAGACATAAACCCTAGTAAGAGAATTTTGTCATGAAGTTTTACAAAAAGAATCAGCTATGTGGGAAATAATCCTATTGAGTTTCAATTCTACTATTGCCACTCAAGTATCTCATCTTCTTGCTGTTGAGACGGAAACGATTGGATTGAGCTTTATCTGTTTGAGCTTGAGTAAGTAGTACAACTGGTTACAGTTTCATGAGTGATCCAAACGAGACATAGTCATACGCTTTAATCCCTAACTTTTGCCTGGATTGCCCTTTCAGGTTTTCAATCCACCGGGATACCCTTTTTTGCCCAAGCCGCCTTTTCAGGTTTTCGACTTGCCGGGTGTACATCTTTTTATATATATATCCCTAATTTTTGCCCAAACCCTTTTGGTTTGCCGGGATGCCCTTATTTTTGCCTAGGCCTGTCAACCTAGCGGGTCTCTTTTTATGCGTAGTATTTTTTTAACTATGTCTGCGTTTACAGGTTGTGGGAAGTCTTCACCATCCATTGTAGTCAGTATCATGGCACCTCCTGAGAACACTGTCTTCACCATCCATTGTAATCTCTTTGAAATGTGGGATCAAAGACAACACATGTTCTCTGTAAGGAATGAGATTATCATGCTTTGTATCCCAATCTCCTTTAATCTGACTTACTACCAGAGCTGAATCTCCATACACCTCAAGGAACTGAATCTTCATATCAATAGCAACTTGCATACCCATGATACATGCCTCATACTCAGCCATGTTATTGGTACAATAGAAACAAAGTCTGGCAGTAATCGGGGTATGACAACCTTCAGGGGAACTAATCACAACACCAACACCATTACCATGTGCATTGGAGGCACCATCAAAAACCATAGTCCATCGGGATCCTTGTTCAGGTTCTTTGGTAACAGACATAATGTCTTCATCAGGGAACTCAAAATTCATTGACTGGTAATCATCTACTGCTTGATGAGCCAAATGATCAGCAACAACACTCCCCTTAATGGCCTTCTGAGTAGTATACTGTATATCATATTCCGTCAAGATCATTTGCCATCTTGCAATTCTTCCGGAGAGAGCAGGTTTCTCAAATATGTACTTGATTGGATCCATCTTCGAAATCAACAAGGTAGTATGGGTCAACATATACTGTCTTAGCCGGCGAGCAGCCCATGCCAAAGCGCATCAAGTTTTCTCGAGCAGTGAGTATCTTGTTTCACAGTCGGTAAACTTTTTGCTAAGGTAGTATATTGCCTGCTCTTTTCGACCAGACTCGTCATGTTGCCCCAATACACACCCCATTTAGTTGTCTAATACTGTTAAATACATAATCAAGGGTCTTCCATCAACTGGTGGCATTAAAATTGGAGGTTCTAGCAAATATCTCTTGATTTCATCAAAGGCAGTCTGGCACTCATCATTCCATTCCATCACCTGATCTTTCCTCAACAACTTGAAGATTGGCTCACAGATGGTAGTTAATTGGGAAATAAATCTTGCAATGTAGTTCAATCGTCCCAAGAAACCTCTAACCTCCTTCTCAGTACGGGGAGCTGGCATCTCTCGTATAGCTTTCACTTTTGCAGGATCCACTTCAATACCTTTTCCACTGACAATGAAACCCAAGAGCTTTCCAGATCTAACTCCAAAAGTACACTTGTTTGGATTTAATCTCAACCTGTATTTCTTCAACCTCTCAAACAACTTGTGCAGATGATCAAGATGTTGTTCTTCATTCTGAGACCTGGCTATCATATCATCCACATATACCTCTATCTCATGATGAATCATATCATGAAACAAAGCCACCATAGCACGCTGATATGTTGCCCCTGCATTCTTATGCTGAGTAGTGTTGTCTAAATCAGCCCCTATCTGGACCTCTTTTCTGTTTTCTTCAGTTCCCAGATTCACAACTTCGACTGGCTCTTCATGTGGCTGTATAGCTTTCTCTTCTTGTTGTAACAACCTAGCAAGCCCTACAGGTATTTCACAATCGTCCTCGTTTCCGTCTTCAGTTTGATAGATCGGATTCTCGAAATTGTAATTGGCAATAGTAGAACTGTTATCAATTGGATCCAGAGTGGATGAGGATCGGCATTTTAATGACGTGGGTGTGTGTAAGAACACATAGCTGATAAAGCAAAAATAAAAGAAAAAGAAAGACAAGGAACACAATATTTACGAAAACGAAACGTCCACTGATTTTATCGAATGAAGTATGCAAATGAGATGACAACCCGTAACAAGCACACCATTGTGCCCCGGGTAAGGCACATGGCTTGAAAGTTTTAATTGTTCCAGAAATTATAAATTTAAAAACATAACACAGTAATAGTATTTACTCCTGACTAAAGGAGATAGGGATAACATCTTCAGCTGTCCAATTATTGAGCCCAGCACCCACAGTAGGAAGAATCCATGCCTCCAGGTTGTAGTCTTCATCTTGATCTCCCACGGCATTGATAACCCCTTGATTGGTGATACGAACAGCACGGGCACGACGGACAGCCTTCTGGGACTCTTCTTCCACCATAGCTTTTGCATCATTGAGGGAGGCCATTGCCATTGTTGGAGGGTTTCTGATGACCACAGGAACCTTCTTCACAGCAGGAGGAGTCACACAATCCTTAACAGCCCAGGGAACCACTTCAAATGACTGACATGGAGTTTCAATGTATTCACCTTCTACTTCCAGATACTTGAAAGTGTTTACATGGCTGACAAAGTATTCTTCCTCTCCAAAGACAGTAACAACTTTTCCATTCACCGGATATCTCAACTTTTGATGTAATGTGGAGGTCACAGCACCTGCCCCATGGATCCAGGGACGACCAAGCAGACATGAGTACGAGGGACGAATATCCATCACATAGAATGTAGCAGTAAACACCTGAGAGCCAACCTTGATTGGAAGATCAATTTCCCCATGCACTACTCTTCTAGAACCATCAAAAGCCTTTACCACAATATTACTGGGCTTCAATACCGTATCTTCAGGACTCAGCTTGTTCAGGACTTCCTTAGGCAACACATTCAGAGAGGAACCATTGTCTATCAGCACATGAGACAGGGTAGTGCCCCTGCATTCAATTGAAATATGCAAGGCCCTGTTATGATCCCTCTTGGCAGGGGTCAAGTCAGCATCAGAAAATCCTAACCCGTTGTCATAGGTCAGGTGAGCAACACAATTCTCAAACTGGTCCACAGAAATTGCACTGGGTACATGAGTCATCTTTAGAAACTTGATCAATGACTTGGCATGAGCCTCAGAACATAATAACGGGGAGAGCATAGAAATCTTTGAGGGAGTATGCCCCAGCTGATCAACAATATCATAATCACTCTTGCGAATGATTTTCAATACTTCTTCCATCTGCTTAGAGAGGTCATCAGCAGCTGGCACATCAGTAGATACAGGCTCAATAACAGGACCCTTGCCCCGAGCATCAGTGGTGGAAGTAACAGCAGGAGTAACTGCACTCTTAGAAGCAACTGGAGGAGAGAAGACTCTTCCACTACGAGTGATCTTGTTAGATCCAGCAATATTATCAATGTCAACAGGCATATCAGGTAAAGGCTCCTGCTTGACACCATGGATGTAAACATCAGACCCATAGTGCCAAGGCACAGCTTTGTCAGATGTATAAGGAATAGGACCAGGAGTGGTAATGATCAGAGGAGCTACTCTGGCTTCAGCAACAACTTTCACAGGCCCTTCAGCAGTAATCTTGATTGGGCCCTGATGAGTGATTTTAATGGGACCCTTTGAAGTGATTCTTAGTGGTACTTTGTCAACCGTGTCAACCTCTTCAATCTTCTTACCCTGAGTCAGATGATCCACCATACTTTCTACAGATGCTGGTCTTCTTTCAAACACTATAGTATATTTATCCATGAGACGTTGAATCCCATCTCTCAAAATGAAGCAACTATCCGGCTTATAGGTACAATATAGACAATCTTCATGACAACCTGGAAAGATCCCAACTTGTACTAACCTCTTTTTGATAACAGACAATGGTGTGCTCAACTCCATAACTGAATAGACATGCAGATCTTTATCAATATCTTCATCAATGGCGTTGACAGTCTTCTCGTGATTTGGCATTGGAGCTATAATCACATTTGGAGTACCTGGTGGATCAAACTCAATTTCTCCAGTATCAATCATATCCTGAATTTTGTTCTTCAAGACCCAGCAGTTATTAGTATCATGTCCTGGACAGTTTGAATGATATGCACATCGTGCATTGGGATTGTACTTGGGAGAGGTAACCTTGGGATTCTGAGGGGCCTCCCTCAGGGTAATAAGTTCAGCTTTCAACAAGTGGCGCAATGCCTGAGCCATTGACATGTTGATCTTCGTGAACTGTCTTCTAGCCCTCTGTTGGTTGCCTTGAGGCTGCTCTGTTGTTGCAGGCGTTGGATTTGAAATATGAACTGCACTAACAGACTGATGCCTTCTGTTACGATCAGGCTGACCATACACAGCATTAGATTCTTTCTTCCCAGTGGGAGGCTTCTTTGCAGCACCTGATGAAGAAGTGCCCACTTGGATCTTACCACTCTTGATACCATTCTCTACTCGCTCTCCTGTCATGATCAACTCAGTGAAGCCAGATGATGAGCTTCCAATGAGATGACTGTAAAACGGACCATTCAGCGTACACATGAACATATCAACCAACTCCCTATCAGTCAAAGGGGGTTGAACTCTTCCAGCTAAGTCTCTCCACTTCTGAGCATACTCCTTAAAGCTTTCTTTGGCACCCATAGACATGCTTTGAAGCTGCATGCGAGTGGGGGCTAAGTCAGCATTGTATTGATACTGCTTGTAGAAAGCTTCAGCAAGGTCATTCCAATCTCTGATGTTGACACTCTCCAACTGATAATACCACTCTAGCTGAGCTCCAGATAAACTCTCTTGAAAGAAATGGATCCACAACTTTTTATCAGCAGTGTGGGGTTGAATTCTTCTGACATAAGACCTCAGATGCAATTTGGGACAAGAGACCCCATCATAGACAACAAATGTAGGAACTTTGAACCCAATGGGTATGACCACCCCAGATATCAAGCTCAAATCCTCAAAATCCAGCCCAGATGATTTCTGTAATTCCATAGCATCCATTCTATCCACCAGCATCTTGAATTTGTCTTCGTTAGGCTCATGGTAGTAGTTAGCCTCAGAATCAGAGTCCCCCATAGTATTGTGGAGACTGCCTCTCTCCTGCTCAGATTCTTCAGATTCATAGTCTTCAACCTGTTCCTTGGTCTTGACAGGACCTTTGAACCTTCTTCCCATGTTGAGCAACCCAGCAGACCTTCTAGCCTTCTTAGTCTTCTTGGCCAGCAGTGTCTTCAATTCATCCTGCCCTTTGGATAGGTTCAGGATCAGCTCTTGGAACTGTGCATTCTGTGCCTGGAGATCCTTAACTGATTGTTCAAGAGCCATTGCTGAAATAAACAGCGAGAAGATGAGAAACCTGTGCACAATTATAAACCTGTGATGCAATGATATGGGAATGCATATGCAATGTTTTCAAGGACCGCAGGATTTAAATTTGCTTAAACAAACAAGAAAGTAACTTTTTATTAGTAATAACTTGTTTTGCCTTTTAGGCTTAAAAAAATGAAAACGAAATAAGTACAAAAGATGGGGTTTTAAGTCTCCCATGGACGCTTCCTCTTTGTGTTGAGGTACGAGTTGAGGTTTCGTTCCTCATGAAGTAGCTTTGTTAGCTCTAGGATCCTTGCTTGGCTTGCTTTGTAATGAGCCTCGAAAGTATCCCTTTGCTCTTTCAGTTGGATCCATGATCTCTGCAAGTCTTCCATATCAGTAGGCATGTCTAGGTGAAGGATGGTATAAGCTGTGTCTCCTTCGGCAACAGGTTCCATGGTAACTGGTAGGATGGCAGGATATGGCATCATGAGTGTCTGAGCACGAAATCGTACCCATCTGAGATAAGCCTCCATAGGAATGGTGTATTTAGGCTCCAGTGTCTTGCTGTCAATCCTGTTTACCTTTCCCCAAGCTCGTATGAATCTCTGACGGTAACCCTGAAGATCGTTGTCGTAGTCAAACACAATGCCCTGAATCAACATGTCATGTGGACCATCGCTCCGGGCGTAACCAAACTGTCGTAAAGCTAGAGATGGGTTGTAGGTGATGCCTCCTCTTATGCCTAGAAGTGGTACATTAGGAAACTCCCCACAACGGTCAATGATGGTGACATTCTCCATAGATCTGGAGCACCAATGGATGTCTGAGTGAGAAAGTGACATGATCCTCTTGGACCATCTGAACCCTTGCTCATTCTTCATTACTGAGCGAGGAAGGTGAGAAATAAACCACCTAGAAAGTAAAGGTATGCAGCACATCAAAGTTCCTCTTGCCCTTGTAGTACGGGTGTGAAGAGAATGTAGGATGTCTCCAAGTAAGGTAGGCACCGGATTGTGACTCAGGAATATGTTGATGGCATGAACGTCTATGAACTGATCAGGATTGGGGAACAACACTAAGCCATAAATCAATAAGGCTAAGATCTCCTCAAAAGCATCGTAGCTCATAGCCTTCAAGAACATTTGAGCTTTATCCACTAATACCTTGGCAAGAATACCTTTAACTCCACTTCTCGTCTCTAGAACAATGTCAGACTTCTTCAGATGTAGAGCTGCAGCAATAACTTCTGGTTTAAGCTCCTTCTCTAAGCCTGTGAATGGCTTTTGATCAAGAACAGGTATACCCAGAAGTTTAGAGAACTCCTCCATGGTTGGAACCAGCTGATAATCAGGAAATGTAAAGCGATGGTGCTTAGGGTCAAAGAACTGAAACAGCACACTCATCATGTCTTCACTGAACCCCGAAGTAACTAGATCCAATAAGTGACCATGTCTCTTGTTGAACTGGGAGTGATCAGACACTTGGGAAACCAACTCTTTGAGCTTGGGAGGTATCCCTACAAAGTTGATCCTGATGGTGTTTCTACGAGCAGAAGCCATGACCTGCAACAAAGAACAAAAATAAATCCCTTGGTCCTTGAAATAGTTAGGGAAAATGATATGCTCATGATGCATGATGATGTCATGATGTTATGTTCAATCACAAACATGTGGCACACACAAACAAGTCACACAATTGCCCTAGGTTTAAAGGCTTGCATGAGGTTTAAAGGTAAGTACCCTTCCCTGAAGTTAGATGGTTCATCCTGTCCTACAAAAGTGTTGCACCCCAAAATTTGACCAACATTTATTTGTTCATTGAGTGTTTTAAAGTTGATACCTTCATCAGAAAGTTCAAGAGATCTTCAGAGGAAGTGTTTTGAAACCAGGGTTGTGTGCTTCACAGTTTGAAAGTTGTGGGTACTCCTCAGATGATTCTGAGACTTTGAGAATGAACTTGGTGTTTTAAGAAAGCTTATGAGATGTCTTGATAGCCATCATGAAGTCCAGAGAAGTCATTGTGCAAGAATTCAGAAGATTCAACCATGAATGGTAGAATTAGGGTTTTGACTGGGTCAACCCTAGGATAACTGAAGATTTGGAGAAGGTTGAGACCTAATCCAAGGGCCATGAGACCATGGAATGATGCATAGAGATGTCATAAAGATGATTCCTAGACCAACTCATCATGATTGAGGAGTTTGAGAAGTTTTGAGTTAGGGTTTCTGAGGATTGTCAGTGAGAAAACCCTAATTTGATCCCTATCTTCCAGGCAGTTTTAGCCCTAGATGTGATTGATATCTCATCTTCCCCACAACATGAATGTTGTAGAGCTTGTTCTAAGCTTTAATTTGAGTGGTGGAAGTCCTTGATAGGAGTTACAGAGCTCAAGTTATGGTTTTGACAAATTACAGGTCAGCAGAGGTGTGTGAATCTGGGTCCTTGAAAGTCACCCAACTTGCAGACAACTTTTGCCCTAGTAGGATGATTCCTATGATTTCTTGGTCAACATGAATGTTGAAGAGGATCTTCTTAGCTTTAATTTGAGTGGTAGAAGTCCTTGATTGGATTTGTGGAACTCAACTTATGGTTTGAACAAGGCAGGGGTATTTTGGTCATTTGTCAGTTATAGGTCATTTTAGCCAATGCCTAAAACTCCTATTTCCAAGCCTCAAATGGAAAAACTCAAAACATGAAAGTTGCTCAGAATGTGATTTTAAGTCTAGAAAGAAGGTCACAAATTGTTGAAAAAGCTCATAGCACAAGATTCCATGATTGGTCAAAAATGAACTAAAAATGACTTATAACTTTGAAAAGTTGAAATTGAAAAGTGATTTGGGAGATCCACAAATCCAAAATGGGTCATCCAATATATCATTTTGATTGGAAAAACCATTTTAAGAACTTTGGTTTAAATAGAATTTTCATTTGAGGCTTAAAAAATGAGGTTCCTTTGGAAATTTCTTACTTGAAAAAGAGGGCAACTTTGCAAAACCCTACACAAGCCAAAAATGCACTTGTTTTCCACTCATTCCTTCTTAATAACTCATGTAAGGGTATTTTGAGTCAAAATTACAAGGCATGGGGCATGGTAGATGAGATAACCATTATGGAATGTCATGGAATTTTCAAGAAACTTCCACACCTTTCTAGATGATTCTAGAAGCATCCAATGATTGTTATATAAAGAATGCATCAAAGAGTGATGAGAGGTTGGTGAAAACTTGAGCCAAGTCAGAGGAGAGAGAGAGAGAGATAGCCATTAAAGCTCTTGCTTCAAGTTGAAGCAACTCAAGAATTCTTCCATTACAAGTCTTCTCCTTCAAGAATTGTGCAAACAGAAGGCTATCCATCATCAAAGGATCATCCTGAAGGATTTGCAAGCCCTGGTTCGAGCCATAGCATCACTCACCATAGCTTCTTGACAGGTTGGTGAACTCATCTCTTTCTCTTTAGTTATGCTTAGATAGATCATATTCTAGGTATAGAATGATTGTGTTAGGGTAGAGGATTAATCCCTGAGAATTAGAGCAAGATTGGTGAGGTTGTATAGCAGAACCATAATTCTTTAATCTTCCATGACTGGCTGTGTGATGAGTTTTAATCAGCTTAAATTAGTGTATAATGACCAGGATAGCTTGTAGAATATCTGTAAGCCATTGAACTGAGGTTTGATGAAGGTTGGTATCAGTCGAGCATGGTGGTACCAAGATGTGTAAGCATTCTGTTTGGATTATTCAAGAAGAGTTAGAAGAAACTGATCGTACCATTGTAATCTAGGCATTTAGTAGGTCATTTCTTGTTTTGGAATCGAATCAAACCGTGGCGTGTGGAGAGAGATAGGAGAGCTCGAAGGTTTGCGCATGGGGGAGAGGGTCTGAAAACCCTAGGTTATGTTTGGGACGATGATGGTGAGTCGTTGGATTAATCCCAGAAGTTGACAAAATCATCAGATCGTGTGGCTGTGGTTGCATCTGAGCGTGAGAGAGAAATTTTGAATTTTATTGAAACGCAGCGTTTCATTTAGAGAGCCATTCTGGGCTCAATGCTATTCGCCCCCCCCCCTTTATTGCTGGCCCAATGAATTTAACTGGCGCGTACTACTTTTCATACCCCCCACCCCTTTAATTCATTTTAATTATTTCATTTTCTTCCTTTATTTTTCTGATTTGAATAATTCATTAAAAATAGTTAAAAAATGATTTTTTAATCCTTCTTTTTTCTATGAGTAGATTAAAATGTGTAGAAAATTATAAAAATAAAATTGAGATTTTATTTTTAGGTTTAATATTTTTAATAGTTTTTCCAATTAAGTAGCTTTTTAATTGTTTAATTTTGTATCATGATTTTGTAGGAATTATTTTAGGACATTCCCTTAGGGTTTTCTACCCATTCTTTTTTATGCAATTAGATGATGAGTCATAGTTCCCCATAGGATTTTTTCTAGATTTTTTAGAATTAATCTTGATTAGTTTAATTAGGGTAGACTTAGGGTGTCCTGATTATGGTTTAGAATGTGTTTAGGTGATGAATCATTTTCTTTGATTGAGTTTTGTTTTGATTTTTAGGTAGAAACCTTTGTAAATGTTATGAGTAGGTGCTGAGGACCCTTGTGAGTATTTGTTAGGTTTTTCCCCATTAGTTTAGTATTTTTAGGTATTTTCTGAAGTTGCCTGATGATTTGGTCTGTTCAGTGGGTTATCTGTTCATCTGTGGGGTTCATTCTGAGGAACTTGTTGAGGGGCTTGTATTGCCTTGAGGCTTTGATGGAGAGCATCATGAAGAGAAGCTTGTAGATCAAGATTCAGAGACCCAAAGCTTGTCTTGTCCTCTGTTTGTGAGGTTTGAGATCCTGAAGTTTGAAGGAAGTTCATGGTACTTTCCTGAGGAAGGCACTATGAATGACTTTCATCCTTCCTTCTCACCTCTTTCTTAAGTATCCAATGATGTTGGAGCCAACTTGTGAGTTTAATTTCTCCTGAGGAGGAATGTAAACTGATCACATGTTGTTGAGCCACATGGGATACAACTCCTAAGTGGAAGCCTCCTAGTACTTTCCTGAGGAAGGTCCTATGAGTCTATTCACTTAGTTCCACTAGTTGATCTAGGATTTCTTAAGTATCCAATGATGTTGGAGCCAACTTGTGAGTTTAATTTCTCCTGAGGAGGAATGTAAACTGATCACATGTTGTTGAGCCACATGGGATACAACTCCTAAGTGGAAGCCTCCTAGTACTTTCCCGAGGAAGGTCCTATGAGTCTATTCATTTAGTTCCACTAGTTCAGATAGGATTTCCTAAATATCCAGTGATGTTGGAGCCTGCTTGTGAGTTTAGTTTCTCCTGAGGAGGAATGTAAACTGATCACAGTGGTTGAGCCACATAGGGTATGACTCCTGAGTATACACCTCCTAGTGCTTTCCTGAGGAAGACACTATGAGTCTGCTTACTTAGCTCCCTTTCTTTGGTAAGCTTGTTCTGAAGCTTGAAGACTGGGATTGATTTCCCTTTTTAGGGTTTTGCTTGAGAGCTTTGCTTAGATTTGTTCAGATTCTGTGATTAGGGTTAGGATTAGAGAGTAGATTGATTCTTTCTCAAGTTTGTGTTTTGTTTGCCTGATGGCACTTCATTTCCTTTATCTGTGTGATTGCAGTTTACTGTTATTGCTTGATAGCATGTTGTTTATTTTCAGTATGATTACTGTTATTTCATGACTGGCTTGAGGTCGAGACGAGCTTGTGGAGGCTGAAGCCCCACACACATTTCCTCCCTCACTTGCATTGCATGCATTTTACTGTTAAAGCTGATGCTTTTGTCTGTCTTGGTGTATCATTGACATGATCCCTTAGGACTCTCATTTCCTTTGATAAGGATTTGATGATAGACTTTTAGGTTGAAACCTATGCATGACAACATCTAGGAGTTCCCTGTTCAAACCTCAACCATAGGATGAATCCATGGCATGACAGCAGTAGGACTTGATAGTCTCCCTCCTAGTTGGGTCTGTTCTCTTCTCATCTCAAAACAACTTAAGATACATTAATCATGAATGATTTCTTTCGTACGTTACGAGCCTTAAGCTATCTGAGAAAGGATTGTGGGAGAGTTTCTTTTCCACAGTCTGGATGTTTAGTATGGTACCCTTTGGGTGACATGCGACGCATTCACTCTCAGGTCATAGTCTCTAGTGCGGTTGAGATCGCAAACATAATAAAAAACACTTCTGTTAGGAGATTGCCCGTAGTTTCCCGAACTACGTTTGCTCTGATCTTTCATACCAGATGAAAGTACGTAGGCATAGGATGCGATATCCTAGCGAGCAACCTTTCCCCACCTTCCCCCGTAGTTAGCCGAACTACGTTGACTCTGATTTCTCATTCTCTGATGAGAATACGTAGGCATAAAGTGCGACGCTTTGCCGAGTCATTTTCTTTTCTTTTTCAGCCAGCCTTGATAGGTAGATAGATTATAACCAACCCGTCCAAGCAAACAAACAAGCGAGGATCCCGTCGAGTACGACGGACGTGAGGGGTGCTAATACCTTCCCCTTGCGTAACCGACTCCCGAACCCAGACAATGGTTGCGATGACCTTGTCTTACCCTTTTTCGTCAGGTTTTTTCCGATCGTTTCCTTTCCCACTCTGAGGGATAAATAACGAAAGGTGGCGACTCTTCTGTCATGCCGGCACCTTATTTTCGCGCAAGCGACAGCTGGCGACTCTGCTGGGGATAACAACTCAGAATCTCTGGTTCTCCGGTTCCCTATGAGAGTCAATCCTATCGTTTGTGTGTTTGCTTGTTGGGTTGCGTTTATTTATCGCATTTTTACTTCCCGCATTTTTACTTCCCGCATTTTATTTCCCGCATTTTATTTCCAGTTCGATATGATTATCTGTGCTGCTGTGGGAGGGGGATGTTACTATGAGCGAGAAGCCGGACCTGGGCTTGAGTGCACACCTAGATATAGTTGCGGAGAAGTAGTAGACGAACCTGTCTGCTGAGCAGGCACAGTTCCCTACGAAAATCTGCGCTCAGACGAGATTCTTGCAGAGGTGCTCCTTTCCGGTCCTGAGGATCTGAGGGGAGTCCAGACGTGAGGATTGTCGACTCTGGGGACCGATCATTTGGAAGTCAGCTAAGAGAGGCCTCTTCATGACTTGACGATGCCACTCCTTCTGGGAATCGTATTGTCACTCATGAATGTCTGTGACGCTGACGACCGCATAGGATGCCGTACCTTTGTCCGTGGATTAGGTCCATCATACCTGTGAGTGGGTTGGGATATTGCAGGAAACTTTGACCTCCAGACTACCTGGTTTTCTTGACAGTGAGTCAGTTATGTTGGGTTCTCAGTTGCAGAGATGTTCTTGATAGAGCAGGGGTTTGATCAGAGGATCTTATCATCAGGTGTTTGTCCGTTCTTGATAGAGCAGGCTTTGATCAGTGTATTATCGTCAGAGGTTTGTTCTAGATGGAGCAGATTTTGAGTGGGGTTTGAAGATCTCATCAGCAGCTGTGTATTTGTTCTTGAGAGGGCGGATTTCTGATTTGGGGTTTGAAGACTTCATCAACATATGTTCCTTGATCTTGCATCCAGGGTCTTTATTATCAGGCCTTCGTTCTTGACAGAGCAGAATGTTGATCTCGATCCTACCAGATGGTTATTCACAGCAGACCAAATCAGGGGTTTTACACCGGGGTTTCCTTCTCATCAGCGACTGTTGACATCGAATCTCCACAGCAGCCACCTGGATATATTGTTGCATGCCTGCATTTTGCATTAGCTTGCATAATCATTCCATTAGCGTGTGTCTGTGACGGGTTACTGTTTCCATGATTGGGCCCAGATTCCTCTCCTTATTATTGTCAGCAGGTGACAGGATCGGGGAAATCTCTCAAGCACACAGACACACGCATGCATTTGCATGAAGCATTCTTGCATGACATACATTCTGTTACCTTTTCCTAACCTTTGATCTTGACAGGTTTTTCAGGTACTCAGGTTCCGAGCTGTTTTCAATCTCCAGGATTGATCAAAGATTCATCCACCGCTACTCAACTCGCGCCAATCAAACGAGAATCATGGACCAGGTACAATCAGATGTTCAGGAGCTTCGTGAAAGGATGGATCGTTTTATGGAGCTGATGCAAGTAGTTGCGAACGGGCAAGAGCAACTTCGTACTTTGGTTCAACCTCTCATCTCCAGGGTTGACAGCAATGGAATTCTTCATGGCGGGGCCATGCCCACTCCTCCTCAAGTGGATACTCCTCAGAACGTTGTTCCTGCTACCGGGGGCAACGGTAGTGCTAACGGCAATCTTATGACTAATCTCGGACTTAATGCGGCGGGCGCCGTCAATGGTGGTTTGGGAGCCAATGTTACCGTGGGGCCGGTCAACGGCAATGTTGGTGCAGGAAATATGGTGGTGCCTCAACCGTGGCTGGAGGACCATCAGGACGACATTTTCTCTCAGAGAGGTGTAGAGGCTGAGTTGACTGCTGAAGCAAGACTCAGGTTCAAGGCACTGGAAGATAAAATGAGAGATATAGAAAATCAGAACGCGTTGGGCGTTGACATGTCCAAACTTGGGTTGATTGCTGACTTTAAAGTACCTCACAAGTTTAAGGTACCTATCTTTGAGAAGTATAGAGGCACTACTTGTCCCCGTGTTCATCTCCGATCTTATTACAGGAAGATGTCTGCTTATTCTGATGATGAGAAGTTGCTGATGCACTTCTTTCAGGATAGTCTTTCTGGCCCATCGCTTGAATGGTATATGGGTTTGGAACCTGCTGCTGTGCGAACGTGGAAAGATCTCGCTGAAGCGTTTGTTCTCCACTATCAGTATAATAGCGACTTGGCTCCCAACCGAGTTCAGCTTCAGAATCTCTCGCAGCGGAGCAATGAAAGCTTCAAAGAGTACGCCCAGCGGTGGCGTGAATTGGCTGCTCGGGTTCAACCGCCGATGGTTGAGCGTGAGTTGGTACAGATGTTCGTGGCTACTCTTCCCGGAGTCTATTATGAGAAGTTGGTTAGTGGCATGTCCGGGACATTCTCGGCCCTCATCACTTTGGGCGAGCATGTTGAAAATGGTATAAAGATCGGCAAGATTCAAGGCGAATCATCCTCGTCTGGAGGAGCTACCAAGAAACCTTATACTGGCAAACGCCGAGAGGGCGATGCCAGTGCTGTCACCAATGCTAGGAGAAAGGGCAAGGGCCCTCAGTCGCAGATCGCTAGCATAAACATCCCAGCTGCTCCCCCGCAGCCGCAGCAGCAGCCTCAACAACAGAATAACCCGGGATATAAGAGATATCAGAATCGGGGTCCCCTGGCAAACCGTCATTTGGAAACTCCTCCTATGTCATATGCACAGCTTCTGCAGACGTTGCTTCAGCTCCAACTAGTTCAGAAGAGGACGCTAGCTCCCTTGACGGGGGCACCACCACCCGGGTACGATGCTAATGCTACTTGTGAATTTCATTCTGGGGCACCTGGCCATACAATTGAAAATTGCAAAGCTTTTAAGCATAAAGTCCAGGACATGATTGACGCCAAGATAATAAACTTTTCTGACAACGTGCCCAACGTCACCAAGAATCCAATGCCTCATCATAGGGGCGGCGGAGTAAATGCTGTTATCACTGAAGAGAATTCAGACTTGCTGACTGATGTCAGGGATTTGAAGACGCCGCTGAGTTTTGTTAAAGCTAAGCTGCTAAAGAAAGGCTTCTTTCCCGGGTGTGGAGAATTTTGTATGGCATGTGCCACACTTCCAGATGGGTGTGAGCAGTTGAGTGAAGGTATCCAGAGTCTGATGACCGAGGGTATTTTGCAGTTTAGTCGAAGCATTGAGAATGCGTCAGGGGAAGTCGTGCTGAAGCAGGCGGACGAAGTTGCTACCATCACCATTCCTCGCCACCCTATCACTATTTCTGCACCTCGTCCGCCTACTATCACCATCACCAGGGCTGGACCAATCCCGTTCGAGAGTACTAATGCCGTCCCGTGGCATTATGGTGCCGAAGTATACTGTAATGGTCAGAAGGTAGAGCTGGAGCCGTCCAGATCGACTGCGCAGAGTCTTGCTGAAGCCAGTGGTATCACCAGAAGTGGTAGAGTGTTCGCGCCGGCAGAGGTCGCAGCAGAGAAGGTAGTCCGGGCTGACGCTGTGGACAAAGGCAAAGGTAAAGCTGTTGAGGAGGTTCCGGTAGGGGCAGAGAAAGATTTGTTGGTTAAAGATGCTGAAGAGTTCATGCGGCTGATCAGGAAAAGTGACTACAAGATTGTAGATCATCTTCACCAGACTCCGTCAAAGATCTCGATTCTTAACCTGTTGCTGTGTTCTGAAGCGCACCGCAACGCGTTGCTGAAAGTATTGAATGCTGCATACGTGCCGCAGGAGATATCGGTTAATCAACTTGAGGAAGTAGTAGCCCATGTCAACGCTGGTAATGGGCTGGGATTTACAGACCTGGAGCTGACGCCCAAGGGAAGAGATCACAACAATGCCTTGCACGTCTCGATAGAGTGCAGGGGCACGATTATGTCACATGTCCTCGTGGATACGGGTTCCTCGCTAAACGTGCTTCCGAAGAAAGCACTGATGAAGTTGGATACCCGGGGACTGCTGTGCACGCCCAGTGATCTGGTCGTGAAGGCTTTTGACGGAACCAAGCGCCACGTCTTTGGAGAATTGACCCTGCCAATTCAGGTTGGTCCAGAGACGTTTAATGCGGTGTTCTATATTATGGATATCATGCCCGCCTATAGTTGCCTCTTAGGTCGGCCGTGGATCCATTCTGCTGGTGCCGTAACGTCCACGTTGCACCAGAAGCTTAAATATGCTGTTGGGGGCAGCATAGTGACGGTCTGTGGAGAGGAGGACATCATGGTAAGCCACCTGTCGTCCTTTAAGTATGTCGAAATGGATGGCGAGATCCATGAGACTCTTTGCCAGGCGTTTGAAACTGTCAGGGTGAAGGAGGTAGCTCCCGTAGTTGCAGAGAAGCAAGAGGTGAACCTCTCTTCGTTCAAGGAAGCTAGAGCCGTTGTCGAAGCCGGTTCTACCCCGGGCTGGGGGCATGTTTTGGATATACCATTCAAACAGGATAAGTTTGGATTGGGATATTCTCCGGAAGCTGAAGCTTCAACTTCTTCTGGTAGCTCATCTCGTGGGAAAGGGCCGATCCTATTCACCAAGGGAGGAGTAATATTCGAAAGTGTCAACGCAGCGTCAGAGGACAGCGGAGACAGTGACTGTGATCTTGATGCCTGGATTCAACCGAGCAAGCCAGGCGAGCGCCTCCACAACTGGACCATCAAGGAGATTATCAAGCTGACAAGTGAAGAGTAATGATTTGCTTTTTACAATCTTTGTACAACCCTATGTCCTGCCCGGGGCATAGTGGTTTTACTGTCAGGGCCTTGTTGGATTATGTATATGCATTTTGTTAATAAATAAAAGGCGTTTTCTTCGTGATCAAATATTGTGTTCTCTGTTATTCATATTTTATGCTTACAGCAAAATGGCGACGAGGCTCGTGCTAACCTGCATATTCCTGCTTTAAACTTAACCCTTGTTATTGCAGGATCCACGTAACAGACGACATCGACTCTGGACCCTCTACGGCTCACTACGACTTTGATTGCCCGATCTATCAAGCCGAAGATGAGATTGATGAAGACGAAGACCTTCCAGAAGAGTTGGCCCGCTTGTTGAGACAAGAGGAGAAGATTATTCTGCCTCATGAAGAGGAGATTGAGGTCATAAATCTGGGTTCTGAGGAGCTTATCAGGAATGTCAGAGTTGGGGCTGCGCTGCAGAAGGATGTCAAGCATAGACTGGTCGAGATGCTTCGAGAGTATAGTGACGTCTTTGCTTGGTCATATGAGGATATGCCCGGACTTGACACAGATATCGTGGTTCATCGCTTGCCGTTGCGAGAAGATTGCCCTCCAGTCAAGCAGAAGCTTAGGAGGACGAGGCCAGATATGGCTGTAAAAATCAAAGAAGAAGTCCAGAAGCAGTTGGACGCAGGATTTCTAGCCGTTACCACTTACCCTCCGTGGGTCGCCAACATAGTGCCTGTACCGAAGAAAGACGGTAGGGTACGCATGTGCGTCGATTATCGGGATTTGAATAGGGCGAGCCCTAAGGATGATTTCCCGTTGCCTCATATCGATGTGTTGGTCGACAATACAGCCCAGTTTTCCGTGTTTTCGTTCATGGATGGCTTCTCCGGTTACAATCAGATTAAGATGGCGCCGGAGGACATGGAGAAAACGACGTTTATTACCCCCTGGGGCACGTTTTGCTACAAGGTAATGCCCTTCGGCCTGAAGAACGCAGGGGCCACTTACCAGCGAGCAATGGTAACTTTGTTTCATGATATGATTCATCATGAGATCGAGGTCTATGTTGATGACATGATTGCAAAATCCCAAACGGAGGAGGAGCATCTGGTCAATTTGCTGAAGCTGTTCGAAAGGCTTAGGAAATTCAAGCTGAGGCTGAATCCTAACAAGTGCACTTTCGGGGTGCGGTCCGGAAAGTTATTGGGGTTTATCGTTAGCGAACGAGGTATTGAAGTTGATCCTGCGAAGATAAAAGCTATCCAAGAAATGCCAGCGCCGAAAACAGAAAAAGAAGTTCGTGGTTTCTTGGGCCGAATAAACTACATTGCAAGGTTTATCTCTCAGCTCACAGCCACTTGTGAACCGATGTTCAAGTTGTTAAAGAAAAATCAGGCGATTACTTGGAACGAGGATTGCCAGAAGGCATTCGATAAGATAAAGCAGTATCTTCAAGAACCTCCGATCTTGATACCCCCAGTGGCTGGACGGCCATTAATCATGTACTTGACAGTTCTGGAGAATAGTATGGGGTGTGTTCTCGGTCAGCACGACGAGACAGGCAGGAAAGAGCATGCCATTTATTATTTGAGTAAAAAGTTCACTGAGTGTGAATCTCGATACTCGATGCTGGAGAAGACGTGTTGCGCATTAGCTTGGGCCGCCAAACGTCTACGACAGTATATGCTCAATCACACCACTATGCTGATTTCGAAGATGGATCCGATCAAGTACGTCTTCGAGAGGCAGGCTCTTTCGGGCAGGATTGCCAGATGGCAGATGGTGTTAACAGAATATGATATTCAGTACGTCTCTCAGAAAGCCATCAAAGGGAGCGTATTGTCTGATTACCTTGCCGAACAGCCAATCGAAGACTATCAGCCGATGAAGTTCGAGTTCCCTGATGAGGACATTATGTTTCTCAAAGCGAAGGATTGCGAGGAGCCATTGCCCGACGAGGGGCCGGATAGGAAGTCTCAGTGGAAGTTGATATTCGACGGAGCGGTTAATTCCTATGGAAGTGGTATCGGGGCTATCATTACGACTCCTCACGGACCCCACATCCCGTTTACTGCGAGACTGACGTTTCCAGTCACCAACAACGAGGCCGAGTATGAAGCGTGTATTATGGGTCTAGAAGAGGCAATTGATTTGAGAATCAAGAATCTAGACATATATGGTGACTCAGCGCTTGTAATCAATCAGATCAAAGGGGAGTGGGAAACTCGTCAACCGAATCTGGTGCCGTACATGAATTATGCCAGGAGGCTGCTTCCGTTCTTCGACCGAGTAGAACTTCATCATGTACCCCGGGCTGAAAATCAAATGGCTGATGCCTTAGCCACGTTGGCTTCTATGTATAAGGTCAATCTTTGGAATGAGGCTCCAAGCATTGTACTTTCGCGTCTTGACAGACCAGCATATGTGTTCGCAATCGAGGATGCCATCGACGGCAAGCCATGGTTCCACGACATCCAGACCTTCCTTAGGACTAAGGAGTATCCTGCGGGTGCGTCAACCCAGGATAAGAAGACTCTGAGGAGGCTATCTGGAAACTTTTACCTCAATCCTGATGGAGTGCTGTATAAGAGAAACCACGATCTCGTGCTACTCAGATGTGTAGATGAGAAAGAGGCAAGTATGCTCATGGAAGAAGTCCATGAGGGCACATTTGGTACGCACGCCGGCGGGCATGCCATGACGAGAAAGATCCTGAGAGCAGGATATTACTGGTTGACTATGGAGTCGGATTGCTTCAGATTCGCGAAGAAATGTCATAAATGCCAGATTTATGCTGATAAAGTTCATGTGCCGCCGTGCCCATTGAATGTCATGTCCTCCCCTTGGCCGTTCTCCATGTGGGGCATCGACATGATAGGCAAGATCGAGCCCACCGCATCCAATGGTCATCGTTTTATCCTGGTAGCTATCGACTACTTCACCAAGTGGGTGGAGGCAGCCTCGTACGCTAATGTGACCAAGCAGGTGGTTGCTAAATTCATAAAGAGGGACATCATCTGTCGCTATGGAATTCCCGAGCGGATCATTACTGATAATGGTTCGAATTTGAATAACAAGATGATGAAGGAGCTGTGCCAGAGCTTCAAGATTGAACACCACAACTCATCTCCTTATCGGCCGAAGATGAATGGCGCCGTTGAAGCGGCCAACAAGAACATCAAGAGGATTGTTCAGAAGATGGTTGTGACGTATAAAGATTGGCACGAGATGCTGCCGTTTGCCTTGCACGGTTATCGTACCACGGTGCGTACGTCGACCGGGGCAACTCCTTTCTCCTTGGTGTACGGTATGGAAGCTGTCCTACCGCTAGAAGTGGAGATTCCCTCTTTGCGAGTTTTGGTTGATGTGAAACTCGATGAGGCAGAATGGGTGACGAATCGCCTGAACCAGCTCAGCCTGATGGACGAGAAGAGGTTAGCATCGATTGCATTTGGTCGTCTGTACCAAAGCCGAATGAAGAAAGCTTATGATAAGAAGGTGCGTCCTCGAAGCTTTCAGACGGGTGATCTCATCCTGAAGAAGATTCTTCCGCCACACTCCGATTACCGGGGCAAGTGGACTCCGAATTACGAAGGGCCGTATGTCGTCAGCAAGGTCTTCTCGGGAGGAGCTTTGTTGTTATCCACGATGGATGGTGAAGATTTTGCATCCCCGGTGAACGCGGACGCAGTTAAAAAATACTTTGCTTGAAAGCGACCCGCTGGACAAAAAAGAAAGAGTCCAGGCAAAAAAGGGGCATCCCGGCGAACCAAAAACAGAATAAAAGGTTCGGGCAAAAATTAGGGATATATTGAAAAAATGTACACCCGCGAAGTCGAAAACCTACACTGGGCGGCTTCGGCAAAAAAGGGTATCCCGGTGAACTGAAAACCCGAAAGGGCGGTTCACGCAAAAGTTAGGGATTTAAATAAGCAAATGACTGCGTTCCGCGTACGGACTTTCATTGTTTAGTGGTTCGGAAGACCTGAGGGCCGTTTATCTGAATCAATCTCTTCCAAAGCTGAAGCATCGGAGAAGTATCGAAGTCGAGTGGGTCTTAGAGGGATCAACTCATGGTGTTCGTCTACGCCTCGATTGCCGACATTTGTATATACTGATGTATATTTATGTTTTCTTTTTTGCGCGGCTTCCTCATTCCAGGAGCTTGCCTCTGTTGTAAAACATTTTTGCCCATTCAGGGGTTCATTATCAATAAAGTGCCTATTATTCAGCAATTCTACTTGCCTGTTTAACATTTATCTGTTTTGTTTGCGAATGATAACGCCGATGTGTTTTTTGATAAAATGCGCATACGTAAACTTGCGGGCCTAAGCCCATTGATTGTTGAAACAATTAACTAACTGAACATTGTCACGAGATAATAACCTAGATAAGCCCCTTTGAGGAGGGTATCTTGTCTGTTTGTCTGGTTTGTTGCAGGTGTGACACCTTGCCAGAAGATGTGCCGTGCATATCCCCGAAGCAGGATGAGTCCTCCTTCTCCAGCAGAGTTCAGTGATCTCTCCTCCGCGGAATCAGAATCAGATAGTGAGCATTGATATGTCTCCCCCAGGTAGAGGTGATTCTCCTCCCCAAGCAGACGCATCCTGAAGGAATGTCACCTCATCAGCTGAGTCAAGCACCGAAGACTGATGTCGTCTCTCCCCAGCACCGGGTCACAAGTGTAGAGTTCATAGAAATGTTCGGGTGCCGAAGCTCATGTTTTCCCCAGTAAAGTCGCTGAAGCAGGATTTTCCCCAAGCAACGGGTCACAAGTGCAGGTTTCGTAGGAAGCTGTTTGTATACCGAAGTATGCAGTAACTGATGATGCCAGACTAAAGTCTCCAGCGGAATTGAAATTCCTCACCAGAGTCAGGCTCTCTCCTGAAGTTCGATGATTCCCTCTTCCCCAGTAGAGTGTTGGAACGGCTGATGTTGTAGTTCCTCTGCAGAGTTGCTCTCTTCCCCGAAGTCAGATGATTCTTTCTTCCCCAGTGGAATCGAATTCCCCATCAGAGTCGTACTCTCCGGTAAAGCAGAATGATTTCTCTCCCCGGCTGAGTCCGCAGAAAAGCAGAATCCTTGGAAGTTGATCAGATCATGATCGATTTTCCCCAGCAGAGCATTGAACAGCCGATGCTGTATTTCCCCCAGAGTCGTACTCTCTCCAGCAAAGCAGAATGATTTCTCCTTCCTCAGCCGAGTTTGCAGATGTCCAAGGGATCAGAATCCTTGGAAGTTGATCAGATCATGATTGGTTTTTCCCAGTGGAGTGTTGAGCAGCTGAAGTTGGTTCCCCACAGAGTGGTCATTCCCAGAAGAGTAGCCGAGACGGCCGCACAGTTCATTCTCGCGATTGATATCAACAGATCCAAGTTCTCGTAGAGCTTCATCCCCTGCAGCAGTCAGCTGAAGTTGTTCCCCTGCAGCAGTTCGCGGAAGATTGATTCCCCAGACAGAGCCTAATTGATATCGGCGTGTTCGCATTCTCCTCAGCAGGACGATTCCTCCATCTGAGCGGTTCTTTCTCCTTGACAGGAGGATTCCCCCTTCGGCATTTATTTTGCTGACGGGATCGCATTATTGTGCATGATTGCATGTCATTGTGCATGATTGCATAACATTGAGCACGATTGCATAGCATTAAGCATGAGTGCATGGCATTGAGCATGACTGCATAACGCCGAAGCATATGCATCATGAGCATGATCTAGGTCATTATCATCCTTGTTTTACAGGTGTACTACCGAAAGACCAGTTGCTCAGGACGATTCTTGATGTTCTCCCCAGCAAGGTTATTTTCTTAGATGATTCTAAAGACCCCGGTGTGATCCCCGCAGTCGCTCGCTCAAGATGATTTTTGAGATCCCCAGCGAAGTCTCCAGTTCAAGATGATTCCCGAATCCCTTAGCAGGGCCATTTGCTTAAGACGATTCTTAAGACCTCAGTACAGCTTCCCGAGTTGTTTGCTTAGTATGATACTTGAGCTCCCCAGTAGCGCCTCCAGCAGGAGTTGCCCAGGAAGATTCCTGGAATTTCCAACAGAATGTTTGCTCCAGAAAGGTTATTAGTTCAGGACGATTCTTGAAGATGCCCGACGGATCTGTTTGTTCAAGATTGATTCTTGAAGTCCTCAAGCAGCGTGATATGTCTGCTCCAACAACGATGTCTAATCTGAAGATGGATTTCGTAAGCGCCCGATGGCGATATCAGAAGGTTCCGGTGAGTCCAGATTTCCGTGTTGAAGAATCAACGGGTGGATGAAGATAAGGTTCTAGAGGTTGTAGATACAACAGAGTGATTCGTGTGAGTCTGAAGACCAAGTCAGTTGTCCTGAGGTGATGATTGAGCGCGATCAAGTGAATGATACGTCTTCTGATTGAAGTCGAAGATGTTTCTCCAGCTGAAGCGGAGTTTTGCCTGAAGGCAAAGTGTTTGAATCCCCGTAGAGGCATGAATGGCTCAGGATACCATTTCTTTGACTGAAGTCCCAGATTTCCTAAGCTGAAGCGAAGGTGCCTAAAGGCAAGGTTATCCCCCAAGGTCGTGAAGGACCTAGGATTCGTTTTCCGGACTGAAGGCCAAAGTATATCCCTGACTGAAGTCACGGATGCTCTATAGCAGAGGTGGAGTTGCCTGAAGGCGGGTCCATATATCCTTGAAGGCCAAGGATCATTTTCTTCAGACCGAAGTCGAAGATACCTCCTGCAGAGTTGCCATCCTTGAAGGCCAAGGATGCTTATCTTCAGAAGTACTTGAAGATCTTTTCTAGCTGAAGCTGGAAGTGGCCAGGGGCCAGGGTTTCATATATCTTTAATATTGAAGTTCTACGACAGGCAGTGTGCAGCAGTATTCCGATGTTCGTTATGGTTCTGAGGGTGAACCCCAGATCAGAGTGTGCTCGGTTAAGTCTCTCATTCCCAGCGGAGTAGCTTCAGACTCTTTAAAATCCCCAGCAGAGATGGTGTTGGTACGACGGCGATGTCGAGTGTCTCTCAGAATAATGTTCGTTTCCGGCGGCGATGTCAGATCAGTATCTCTCCGGCTAGTTGTTAAGCAGCTAGTGTTGCAGTATTCAAAGATTTGTTCCCCGCAGAGTACCGTGTGCTCGGGCAGTTGGCAAATTTTCGGGTTTACCGGTATTCAACCGTCTCGTACCTTGATTGGTTGAGAGCCGTTCGCTTCTCACCCAGTCAGGTTCAAGCCGTTTGAATAGGGGCAGCTGTTGCACCCCAAAATTTGACCAACATTTATTTGTTCATTGAGTGTTTGAAAGTTGATACCTTCATCAGAAAGTTCAAGAGATCTTCAGAGGAAGTGTTTTGAAACCAGGGTTGTGTGCTTCACAGTTTGAAAGTTGTGGGTACTCCTCAGATGATTCTGAGACTTTGAGAATGAACTTGGTGTTTTAAGAAAGCTTATGAGATGTCTTGATAGCCATCATGAAGTCCAGAGAAGTCATTGTGCAAGAATTCAGAAGATTCAACCATGAATGGTAGAATTAGGGTTTTGACTGGGTCAACCCTAGGATAACTGAAGATTTGGAGAAGGTTGAGACCTAATCCAAGGGCCATGAGACCATGGAATGATGCATAGAGATGTCATAAAGATGATTCCTAGACCAACTCATCATGATTGAGGAGTTTGAGAAGTTTTGAGTTAGGGTTTCTGAGGATTGTCAGTGAGAAAACCCTAATTTGATCCCTATCTTCCAGGCAGTTTTAGCCCTAGATGTGATTGATATCTCATCTTCCCCACAACATGAATGTTGTAGAGCTTGTTCTAAGCTTTAATTTGAGTGGTGGAAGTCCTTGATAGGAGTTACAGAGCTCAAGTTATGGTTTTGACAAATTACAGGTCAGCAGAGGTGTGTGAATCTGGGTCCTTGAAAGTCACCCAACTTGCAGACAACTTTTGCCCTAGTAGGATGATTCCTATGATTTCTTGGTCAACATGAATGTTGAAGAGGATCTTCTTAGCTTTAATTTGAGTGGTAGAAGTCCTTGATTGGATTTGTGGAACTCAACTTATGGTTTGAACAAGGCAGGGGTATTTTGGTCATTTGTCAGTTATAGGTCATTTTAGCCAATGCCTAAAACTCCTATTTCCAAGCCTCAAATGGAAAAACTCAAAACATGAAAGTTGCTCAGAATGTGATTTTAAGTCTAGAAAGAAGGTCACAAATTGTTGAAAAAGCTCATAGCACAAGATTCCATGATTGGTCAAAAATGAACTAAAAATGACTTATAACTTTGAAAAGTTGAAATTGAAAAGTGATTTGGGAGATCCACAAATCCAAAATGGGTCATCCAATATATCATTTTGATTGGAAAAACCATTTTAAGAACTTTGGTTTAAATAGAATTTTCATTTGAGGCTTAAAAAATGAGGTTCCTTTGGAAATTTCTTACTTGAAAAAGAGGGCAACTTTGCAAAACCCTACACAAGCCAAAAATGCACTTGTTTTCCACTCATTCCTTCTTAATAACTCATGTAAGGGTATTTTGAGTCAAAATTACAAGGCATGGGGCATGGTAGATGAGATAACCATTATGGAATGTCATGGAATTTTCAAGAAACTTCCACACCTTTCTAGATGATTCTAGAAGCATCCAATGATTGTTATATAAAGAATGCATCAAAGAGTGATGAGAGGTTGGTGAAAACTTGAGCCAAGTCAGAGGAGAGAGAGAGAGAGATAGCCATTAAAGCTCTTGCTTCAAGTTGAAGCAACTCAAGAATTCTTCCATTACAAGTCTTCTCCTTCAAGAATTGTGCAAACAGAAGGCTATCCATCATCAAAGGATCATCCTGAAGGATTTGCAAGCCCTGGTTCGAGCCATAGCATCACTCACCATAGCTTCTTGACAGGTTGGTGAACTCATCTCTTTCTCTTTAGTTATGCTTAGATAGATCATATTCTAGGTATAGAATGATTGTGTTAGGGTAGAGGATTAATCCCTGAGAATTAGAGCAAGATTGGTGAGGTTGTATAGCAGAACCATAATTCTTTAATCTTCCATGACTGGCTGTGTGATGAGTTTTAATCAGCTTGAATTAGTGTATAATGACCAGGATAGCTTGTAGAATATCTGTAAGCCATTGAACTGAGGTTTGATGAAGGTTGGTATCAGTCGAGCATGGTGGTACCAAGATGTGTAAGCATTCTGTTTGGATTATTCAAGAAGAGTTAGAAGAAACTGATCGTACCATTGTAATCTAGGCATTTAGTAGGTCATTTCTTGTTTTGGAATCGAATCAAACCGTGGCGTGTGGAGAGAGATAGGAGAGCTCGAAGGTTTGCGCATGGGGGAGAGGGTCTGAAAACCCTAGGTTATGTTTGGGACGATGATGGTGAGTCGTTGGATTAATCCCAGAAGTTGACAAAATCATCAGATCGTGTGGCTGTGGTTGCATCTGAGCGTGAGAGAGAAATTTTGAATTTTATTGAAACGCAGCGTTTCATTTAGAGAGCCATTCTGGGCTCAATGCTATTCGCCCCCCCCCTTTATTGCTGGCCCAATGAATTTAACTGGCGCGTACTACTTTTCATACCCCCCACCCCTTTAATTCATTTTAATTATTTCATTTTCTTCCTTTATTTTTCTGATTTGAATAATTCATTAAAAATAGTTAAAAAATGATTTTTTAATCCTTCTTTTTTCTATGAGTAGATTAAAATGTGTAGAAAATTATAAAAATAAAATTGAGATTTTATTTTTAGGTTTAATATTTTTAATAGTTTTTCCAATTAAGTAGCTTTTTAATTGTTTAATTTTGTATCATGATTTTGTAGGAATTATTTTAGGACATTCCCTTAGGGTTTTCTACCCATTCTTTTTTATGCAATTAGATGATGAGTCATAGTTCCCCATAGGATTTTTTCTAGATTTTTTAGAATTAATCTTGATTAGTTTAATTAGGGTAGACTTAGGGTGTCCTGATTATGGTTTAGAATGTGTTTAGGTGATGAATCATTTTCTTTGATTGAGTTTTGTTTTGATTTTTAGGTAGAAACCTTTGTAAATGTTATGAGTAGGTGCTGAGGACCCTTGTGAGTATTTGTTAGGTTTTTCCCCATTAGTTTAGTATTTTTAGGTATTTTCTGAAGTTGCCTGATGATTTGGTCTGTTCAGTGGGTTATCTGTTCATCTGTGGGGTTCATTCTGAGGAACTTGTTGAGGGGCTTGTATTGCCTTGAGGCTTTGATGGAGAGCATCATGAAGAGAAGCTTGTAGATCAAGATTCAGAGACCCAGAGCTTGTCTTGTCCTCTGTTTGTGAGGTTTGAGATCCTGAAGTTTGAAGGAAGTTCATGGTACTTTCCTGAGGAAGGCACTATGAATGACTTTCATCCTTCCTTCTCACCTCTTTCTTAAGTATCCAATGATGTTGGAGCCAACTTGTGAGTTTAATTTCTCCTGAGGAGGAATGTAAACTGATCACATGTTGTTGAGCCACATGGGATACAACTCCTAAGTGGAAGCCTCCTAGTACTTTCCTGAGGAAGGTCCTATGAGTCTATTCACTTAGTTCCACTAGTTGATCTAGGATTTCTTAAGTATCCAATGATGTTGGAGCCAACTTGTGAGTTTAATTTCTCCTGAGGAGGAATGTAAACTGATCACATGTTGTTGAGCCACATGGGATACAACTCCTAAGTGGAAGCCTCCTAGTACTTTCCCGAGGAAGGTCCTATGAGTCTATTCATTTAGTTCCACTAGTTCAGATAGGATTTCCTAAATATCCAGTGATGTTGGAGCCTGCTTGTGAGTTTAGTTTCTCCTGAGGAGGAATGTAAACTGATCACAGTGGTTGAGCCACATAGGGTATGACTCCTGAGTATACACCTCCTAGTGCTTTCCTGAGGAAGACACTATGAGTCTGCTTACTTAGCTCCCTTTCTTTGGTAAGCTTGTTCTGAAGCTTGAAGACTGGGATTGATTTCCCTTTTTAGGGTTTTGCTTGAGAGCTTTGCTTAGATTTGTTCAGATTCTGTGATTAGGGTTAGGATTAGAGAGTAGATTGATTCTTTCTCAAGTTTGTGTTTTGTTTGCCTGATGGCACTTCATTTCCTTTATCTGTGTGATTGCAGTTTACTGTTATTGCTTGATAGCATGTTGTTTATTTTCAGTATGATTACTGTTATTTCATGACTGGCTTGAGGTCGAGACGAGCTTGTGGAGGCTGAAGCCCCACACACATTTCCTCCCTCACTTGCATTGCATGCATTTTACTGTTAAAGCTGATGCTTTTGTCTGTCTTGGTGTATCATTGACATGATCCCTTAGGACTCTCATTTCCTTTGATAAGGATTTGATGATAGACTTTTAGGTTGAAACCTATGCATGACAACATCTAGGAGTTCCCTGTTCAAACCTCAACCATAGGATGAATCCATGGCATGACAGCAGTAGGACTTGATAGTCTCCCTCCTAGTTGGGTCTGTTCTCTTCTCATCTCAAAACAACTTAAGATACATTAATCATGAATGATTTCTTTCGTACATTACGAACCTTAAGCTATCTGAGAAAGGATTGTGGGAGAGTTTCTTTTCCACAGTCTGGATGTTTAGTATGGTACCCTTTGGGTGACATGCGACGCATTCACTCTCAGGTCATAGTCTCTAGTGCGGTTGAGATCGCAAACATAATAAAAAACACTTCTGTTAGGAGATTGCCCGTAGTTTCCCGAACTACGTTTGCTCTGATCTTTCATACCAGATGAAAGTACGTAGGCATAGGATGCGATATCCTAGCGAGCAACCTTTCCCCACCTTCCCCCGTAGTTAGCCGAACTACGTTGACTCTGATTTCTCATTCTCTGATGAGAATACGTAGGCATAAAGTGCGACGCTTTGCCGAGTCATTTTCTTTTCTTTTTCAGCCAGCCTTGATAGGTAGATAGATTATAACCAACCCGTCCAAGCAAACAAACAAGCGAGGATCCCGTCGAGTACGACGGACGTGAGGGGTGCTAATACCTTCCCCTTGCGTAACCGACTCCCGAACCCAGACAATGGTTGTGATGACCTTGTCTTACCCTTTTTCGTCAGGTTTTTTCCGATCGTTTCCTTTCCCACTCTGAGGGATAAATAACGAAAGGTGGCGACTCTTCTGTCATGCCGGCACCTTATTTTCGCGCAAGCGACAAAAAGTAACCAGGTTCTAAGGGATCTCAATATCATTGATCCTTCACAAGGGTGGTTGTTCAGAAGGCAACTTACTTGCCAACCAAAACCCTCCAAGTTTAAGATCTCAATGAGCGTAGTATCGAGTGTCAACCAACTTCAGTCTGCACCAAAGCCGGTTACCTCACTACTTTCTAAAGGCCAAGATGAGTTAACTAGGGTTCTAAAAGTCAGTTAGTGCATTGACAACATATGGCAGCCTCAATATTATCCTCAACTTGACTTAAGGAATATAAGCACCAACCAAGAAGTCGCACTAACTATGGCCACCAGATCAACCGTATCGATATACGTCGTACAGTTTCCTTGGTCTATTGCCATTTACCTAAGGTACACTAGATCCGGGTTAGGACCTTTCACACATAAGAGCACCCCAACAATATAATAATAAAGCAAACAAGGCAAACAATTTAAAGTGATCTTAATTCCTAAGGGTACCCCTCTTAAATAGGTCCCCAGCAGAGTCGCCAGTTCTGTAACACGGTGGGAGAACTGACTTTAAACAATGTTGCGGATAGCAAGAGTCGCCACCGACTTTTATTTTATCCATAAGGAAAGGTTATAAAAGAACAGGAAAGACCTTAGAGAATATTTTGGGTCCGGGGGGTAGGTTATGAAAAGGGAAGGTGTTAGCACCCTTTTCATCCATGGTTATCCATGGGCTCTTAGGTACTTAAGCTCACTTTTGAATTGTTTTGAAAGTGTAGTGTGTGAATAGAAAATTTTCAGAATAGTTAATAAATAATCCATGTAAGGATGTGTTAAGAACTTGTTTGAAAACTTGTTGAAAATTTGTTTAAGTGTGAAACAGTTTTGAAGTGAGCAAGCACCTAGGAGTAACCTACCCTAATGTTTAAAGGTCTTTCTTATTCTTTATTCTTTCCTTTAGTAAGACTATCCCTACTATAATGGAGTAGGTAGTCCTTACTTTGGATGTTAAGGGACATGTGAGGGACAATTGGATTTTTGAAGGCCATTGAGGGGTGTAATAAGCAAACTGGAGGGACTATCATCATTTTTCGAAAGGGACTCGATTCGTAAAGGCAACCATAAGGGACTTTGATGATTTTCTTTTTGAGGGACTTGCTTTATACACCCCACTTAACCAATATTCATAGGCAACTTGAGGGATATCCTTAGGAAGTGAGACGGCGATTAAAATCGACTTACGTGTGTGACGTGTTTATTTTAATTATCTTTATTTAAAAGTGATCTAAATTTATTTTAATATTACATACAGGTTGTTACACTCCCTAATTACTAACCATAATGATAATAATAATTAAATAATTACAATTTACATCCAAGAGGCAATTACAAAATTATAATAAATAAAATAAATAGTAAAATATAATCAAAATAAATATAATAAAAAAAAATAACAAATAAGTAAATAAAATATTGGGGTTAGTAAATAATAAGAAAAATTAAATAAGGTTAGTAGAAATATAAAGTTAGTGAAAATAATTAGTTGAAACAATAATAATGAGAAAAATAGACAAAGTTAGAAAAAATAATAAGATAGAAATTTCAAAATAATAATAAGCAACAAAATATGATTAGCAATAATAATTAATTAATAACATGATTAAACATAAGATTTGATTTTTATTTAGAAACATAAATGATTAAATAATTACTATAATATAAAGTTCTAAATATCATAAGATTTGATTTTTATTTAGAAACATAAATGATTAAATAATTACTATAATATAAAGTTCTAAATATCATAAGATTTGATTTTTATTTAGAAACATAAATGATTAAATAATTACTATAATATAAAGTTCTAAATATAACATAATTATAAATTTCTTAATCATTTACAAAAATTTAATTATCTCTAATTATATATTAACAATTATTAAGAAAAATATTTACACATTATGATGAAAATAAATTTTAACTAATCAATAATCACATTCACCAAAATTTTACATTAAGTATTTATAAGGTTTAATTTTATTTACAAAAATTTACAAGAATTATAATAAATATATACATAGAATTATATAGAAAATTAAAATTAGATTTTATTTTTTTTAGAAAATAATTTTTAGGGTTTGTAAGAATTAGGGTTTATATATATACAATAAATTTTAATAAATTAATGATAACAATAATAATAATAATGATAATAATGATAATAATAATAATAAATAATGATAATAATAATAATAATAATAATAATAATAATAATAATAATAATAATAATAAAGCAATAATGAATTTTAAATGTGCCAAATAACCCTACAATGTTGCTAACGCAGAAATGCGCTCATCGCAACCAGATCTAAATCGGACGAAACAAAATTTATCGCAAAGAAAAAGAAATTAAGCAAAAAATAGTATTATTGCTCACACAAAAATGCGATCATCGCAACCAGATCGAACTAACACAAATGTCACGCGTCATGCACACAAATGTGCAAACATCGTATCGACATAATTCGATCAAAAATCTTATATATATAAACTCTAACAATTTAAAAATTACATATATATAAACGCAACAGTAATAGATAAAGAAAAAGAAATAACGGTAATAGATGAAGAAAAAGAAATAACGGTAAAAGATGAAGAAAAAGAAACAACAGTAATAGATGAAGGAAAAGAAATAACGGTAAACGATGAAGAAAAAGAAACAATAGTAATGGATGAAGAAGAAAACTAAATAACGGCCAACGGCACTCACTCCTCTTAGGTTTTTTCATTCTCTCCTTTTTTTCCAACAAGGCAACACATGTATATATAGGGAACAAATTAGGGTTAACACCAAATTGTCAATAATGTCCCTAAAGCCCATTTTAAAGCCCAAACTAAATAATTAGTTAAGAAAAAATAAAATTTAAATAATTTAAAATAATTAAAATAAACTTAAAATAAAAACTAATAATCCTATTGATTCCTAAAATAAAAAATAGAAAAATTTAGAGTAAAAATAATAAAAACAACAAAAAGTGCCAAAGGTGAGATTCGAACTCTCAACCTCTCACACTCATAACTCCTTACACATGTCCTCCTGCCAATTGTGCCATTTTTACTTTTTAAAAAAAAAGTGCATGCCATATGATATTTACCTGCAAAAAGTCAAACGACTACACAAATTTGTTAGTAATTGATTAAATGCAATGAAATGCGACGACAAATCTTAGGGCAAAATTTGGGGTATTACAGTTATTATGATAATATTTCTCACCCAACCTCTCTTTGATGTTGGCAAAAAAAATCATGAAGTTTGACTTTGGTTTGACTACAGTTGACCTCAGTTTGACTTTTTAACTGCATTGACTGCTTTTGACTTATCTGATCATCTGACTGAGCAAACTTTTGAGAAAAGTCTTGAAACTTGACATGGGGGTTCTTATACACATATAAGATGTTATGAAGCTCACTTGAAGTCTTGGAAGTCCATTTAGCCTGATTAAAGTCAAAACCCTAGTTTTGGATGCACTGCTTAGGAGGTGCATTGTCTGAGGGAATTGTCAACTCTTCTGACCAATTGTGAATTTTGTGAACCTTGTGAACCTTCTTGGAACACAAAGTCTTGTATTGTGAGGGCAAATTTTGGGGTGCAACACCGTGCAGTTTATTTCTGCGATTGACATCGCTTTCCTCAGAAGGTCTAGGTTCTCGTAGAGCTTCGTTCCCCAGCAGCAGTCGACCGAAGTTCAATTCCCCAGGCGAAGTCCGATTGAGATTGGCGTGACTTCTTCTCCTCGGCAGGATGAGTCCTTCCTCCACCAGAGTGGTTCTTTCTCCTTGATAGGAGAATTCTCCCTTCAGCATTTATTTTGTCGATGGGGTCGTAGCATTTTGCAGGATTGCATAGCATTTATCCTAAACGCGTAGCATTTCCACTGTGTGGAACCTTGCGTCGTTGTTACAGCATATGCATACTAAACATGAGCTAGGTCGTTACTGTTCTTGTTTTGCAGGTGTTCCTCCGCAGAATGGTTTGATCAAGATGATTCTTGAATTCTCCCCAGCAAATTCGTTTGCTCAAGATGATTCTTAAAATCCCCAGTGAAGTCGCCCGAGTTGGTTGCTCAAGTGGACGCTTAGAGTCCCCGGCAGAGCGCTTGCTCAGGATGATTCCTGAAATCTCCAGCGGAGTTATTGGTTCAGGATGATTCTTGACGTCCCCGCGGAGTTATTTGTCCAAGATGATTCTTGAAGTCCTCAGCAGAGTTGATTCACCCAGAATGATTTCTGGACCCCGAAGTAGAGTGACTTGATAGTTCTCCAGAATCCCCAGCGGAGATGTGTTATCCCCAGCAGGTTTCTGAACAGCGAAGTTGAAACTCCCTCGAAGACTTGATGATTGAAGTCCAACCGTCTTGACGAAGTAGTTCTCTCAGCTGAGGCGGAGTGCCTGACAGCAGAAGTTTGAGTATCCCCAATTGGTTCATGATTGACTGAGAATTCTATTCCCGACTCGCTGACGAAGTCTGTAACACCCATTTTAATTATTTAGTCACTTTATTATTATTTTAAAAATTATATGTTGGTGTGCCCTTTGGTGGGGGTGTATTTGATGATGTTTGGTGGGTGTCCCTAATGTGGGAGGACTATTGGTGATATTTTGGTGTGAAATATAGTAATATAAAAATAATAGTAACATTGGTGGGGGTGTTATTATTATTATTATATTTATTATATTTGTTACTATTATTAATATTATTATTATTTTGGTGAAATAATAATATTAGTATTATTATATTATTATTATATTATTTTTATTAATATTATTATTATTATTATTGGTGTGATAATATTATTATTATTATAATTATAATTATTGTTGGGTGTATCACTATTATTATTATTATGTTGAATATTACTATAATATTATAATAGTATTATATTATATTATATTATTATTATTATTATTATAATGATTATTATAATTATTATTATTAGAATTATTATTGGGAATATTAGTGGTTGGAATAAGTAAAATAAGAGGTGAAAGGGTTATTGGGAAGTTAGAATGGAAATATGAAAAGTCACGATAGAAACCGTGAGGAAGGAAATATGAAGGGGTAGCAAGGAGATATTAGAAAAGTTGGAATGGAGAGGAAAGGGATTACCATAGGCGTGGGATATTGGTGTGATAATAATAATAGTATTATTATTATTATTATTATTACTATTATTATTATTAGTGTTATTATTATTATTATTATTAAAAGTATTATTATGATTATTGGAGAGATAATAATATTATTATTATTGTTATTATTAATAGTATTATTATTATTAAGATTATTATTATTATTATCATTATTATTATTATTAGAATTATTAATATGATTATTATTATTATTATTATTATTATTATTATTATTATTAATATGTGGTATTATTAATATTAGTAAGATTATATTAGTATTATTATTATTATTAAGATTATTAATATTATATTATTTTATTAGTTATTATTATTGGGATTAGAATAATTAAAAAGGGAAATAGAATATGAGGGGTTAGGAGAGTTACGATACATTTTAGAAAATTGAGAAAAAAGAGCGATAGAAAGAGAGAAGAGGAAAGAACGAGGAAAGTGAAAAAGAACGAAGGAAAAAGGGAACGAAGAACGGAAGAGGAAGGAGAAGGCCAAGAGACCAATTCTAGGAGGAATTCTATCGATCGACCAATTGTCAAGGTAAGGGGGGAGAAATTTGATTGGGAATGGTTTATACATGTATAGGGTAGAGGGGATTCCTTAACCCCGTAGGAATTTATCGTTATATAAAGTTTTATATTGGCATGCTATGATTATTGTTGATAGTAACTAGGAATATAAAGCTGATGAGATTATGTGTTGTTACCGTAGTGTTGGCAATGACAGTGATTATAGCTTTGGGAAAAGTTATGTGTTGTTTCCCTATAGTGTCGTTAATGACTATGGTTAGGACCTTGGTGAGATTCAGAGTGACTCTGAAGTGCCGGTAATGTACCGTAATGTCGGTTCTAGAGTAGAAATTATAGGATAATTGGTAAGTATAATATCTATTGGCATGTTTGTGATTGTGGATTGATGTTGATGAATTATTGATTTTGGTGTATAGGCTGAGGTGTTGGTTTAGGGAGGTTCTGAGTAACCTCAGAGACTTTTGGTGAGATGTCTGAATTGGTCTCGTGTGATCCTTCTAGCCTTGCTGTAGTGTGAAAATGATGAGTATGGGATATAACTTGTGTACTTGGGGATAGTACGCGTTTCCCTTAATATTGTTGGTGAGCAATTAGTAATGTATATGTGTGTAGTGATCAGTAGGATCGTGTATCCCCGAGTGGGGGGGGGACGTAGTTATATCCGGTGTGATAGTATGAATTCGTTTACTATCTGATTGATTTATATGGTGTTGGTGTAATATATCTATACATATGCATTGTTGTATGATGATATGATCAGGAGGATCGTGTGCACTTAGCGTGCCAGAATATAATAATTATGCATTGGTGTCTTGCATATCATGGTGTTTTGGTGGGATGAATCATGTCTCAGGAGGAGCGTAAGTGATTCATCCGTACTCCTTTGTGGAGAATGGTGGGGGATAGATCATGTCTCAGGAGGAGCGTAAGTGATCTATCCAGGTTCGATTGAATGAACCAATGAGTCGGTACCGCATGCATGGTGTTGAGTTGCATAATTGCATTATAATATGTTATATTGTAATTTGAACAGTAGGTTCGTTATATGGTGTTGTTGGGGTGAATAATTGATGTGTTGGTGTGTTTTACTGCCTTATTACATGTATTACATTACCATTATATTTTTGATCATGATTTCTCACCCCTTGTTGTTGTTGTGGTCTGTGCTTCTTCGGAAGTACAGATAATCCAGGTTCTTAGCTAGCTTGGATATTGGTGTGACTGTCGAGTCTAGGATGCTCTGATACGTAGCACGGGACTTGGGCATTTTTATTGTTTCATGTTGAACTCCTATTTTTTTCCTGCGAACGTATCAAAATTTTTATTTAATTGTATTATTTAAATATTCCGCTGTATTTGGAGAAAAACCTTTTTTATAAGGAAACGTGATTTTTATGTGATATCCCACTTGGGAAGGAAACTCTGATTTTTATTATGTTATTCATATTTTATTTGTTTTGGGAAGTGGGGTGTTACAATTGGTATCAGAGCAGGTCGGTCCGTCCGGCCAGTGTTGTTGAGTCGAGTTGAGTCTGTTCGTTATGATGTAGTTGAATATCTTTTAACCTGGTGTTGTTATGTTTTGAGCAGTATGGCAGGAAGGAACGATGCTGCATTAGCTGCTGCTATGCAAGCAATGGCGCAAGCTGTTGCTAATCAGAATCAAACTGCAGATGCCCAATTCAGGAGTTTGGCGCAGTTTCGGAGCAACAAGCCGCCAACGTTTGAAGGAGGAATTCTGGACCCAGAAGCTGCTCAGAAGTGGCTGAAGGCAATTGAGAAAATCTTCAGAACTATGGATTGTACTGATGAGCAGAAGGTGAGGTTTGGTACTCACATGCTGGAGGGTGAGGCTGAAGCTTGGTGGGACAATAGTCGCCAAAGATTGGAAGCTGCTGGAACTGCCATTACTTGGGAGGTAGTTCGGAAGGGTTTTCTGGAGAAGTATTTTCCGGAAGATATTCGGAGTGCTAAGGAAATTGAATTCTTAGAACTGAAGCAGGGTAGTATGACTGTAGCAGAGTATGCTGCTAAGTTTGAGGAGCTGGTGCAGTATTGTCCTCACTATAATGTGGAAGGGGCAATGACTTCTAAGTGCTTAAAGTTTGAGAATGGACTGCGTCCAGAGATTAAGCTGGGGATTGCTTGTCAGAAGATCAGGAGCTATCCTGAGCTGGTAAGCAGGAGCAGGATCTATGATAACGATAACCGGGCAAGGATTGCACACTACAAAGCTGTTAATGATCGTAAGGGTAAGCAGAGGTTTAGTGGTACTCCTTATGGTGTTGCTGCTGATAAGGGAAAACGTAAAGCTGTTGTTGATAAGAAGCCTAGAGATGGGAGAGCATCTGCTGAAGGGAAATGTTTTCGGTGCGGTGGTATGGGACACCGTGCTAATGATTGTCCTAATGAAGCCAAAAAGTGTTTTAAGTGTGGAAAACCAGGTCATGTGATAGCTGACTGCAGAGCAACTATGCCGACCTGTTATAACTGTGGTGAGAAGGGTCACATCAGTACCCATTGTGAGAAGCCGAAGAAGCCTCAGACGTCTCCGGCTGGTGGAAAAGTGTTTGCTTTGGCAGGAACTCAAGCTGCCAGTGATGAGCGTGTTATCAAAGGTACTTGTATTATCAATAATATTCCTTTAACTGCTATTATTGATACGGGTGCAACACACTCGTTTATTTCTGTGGATTGTGTGGAGAGGATAGGATTGGTGCCGTCTACTCTGGAGAGACGAATGAATATTGAGACACCCTCTATAGGTTCAGTGACTACTTCTTTGGTATGCCTGAAGTGTCCGCTGACTATTTTCGGTAGAGAATTTGAAGTGGATTTGATTTGTCTACCACTTGGTAAATTGGATGTTATTCTGGGTATGAACTGGTTAGAGTTCAACCGAGTCTACATCGACTGTTTTCGGAAGGAATTGTTGTTCTTGACCCCTGAAGAGGAAGCTTTAGCAAGTTCTTTGTCTAATAAAGAATTGAGGGCCTTGTTGGAAGATGAAACTAGAGTGTTTGCTTTATTTGCAACTTTATCGGTAGATAGCAAAGTGTCAATGGAGGAATTGGCAGTGGTGAATGAATTTCCGGAAGTGTTTCCTGACGACATTACGGAATTGCCTCCGACGCGAGAAGTGGAATTTGGTATTGATCTTGTTCCTGGTACGAGGCCTATTTCTATGGCGCCGTACAGGATGTCTGCAGTGGAATTGGCTGAGTTGAAGTCTCAGATTGGAGAATTGTTGGATAGAAAGTTTATTAGGCCAAGTGTATCGCCGTGGGGAGCTCCAGTGTTGTTGGTGAAGAAGAAGGATGGTAGTATGCGTTTGTGCATCGATTACCGTCAGTTGAATAAAGTGACGATTAAGAATAAGTATCCTCTCCCGAGGATTGATGATTTGATGGACCAGCTGGTGGGAGCTCGTGTGTTTAGTAAGATTGATTTAAGGTCGGGTTATCATCAAATAAGAGTAAAAGAAGGTGATATTCAGAAGACTGCTTTTAGAACTCGATATGGACATTATGAATATGCTGTAATGCCGTTTGGAGTGACTAATGCGTCGGGAGTATTTATGGAGTATATGAACAGAATTTTCCATTCTTATTTGGATCAATTCATTGTAGTGTTTATTGATGATATATTAATTTATTCTAAATCTGATGAAGAACATGCAGGACATTTGAGAATTGCCTTGCAAGTGTTGAAGGAAAATAAATTATTTGCTAAACTGTCAAAGTGTGACTTCTGGTTGAAGAGAGTGAGTTTCTTGGGGCATGTAATATCTGAAGATGGAATAGCGGTGGATCCGTCAAAAGTAAGTGCAGTATTGCAGTGGGAACCGCCGAAGACAGCGACAGAAATTAGGAGCTTTCTGGGTTTAGCTGGTTATTACCGCAGGTTTATTGAAGGGTTCTCTAATTTGGCGTTGCCATTAACTCAGTTGACGAGAAAGAACCAAGTTTTCGTATGGGACGCTGCTTGTGAAGAAAGTTTTGAAGAGTTGAAAAAGAGATTGACTACGGCACCGGTGTTAGTGTTACCGACTCCGAGTGAACCGTTTGTGGTGTACTGTGATGCGTCTAAGATGGGATTAGGAGGAGTTCTTATGCAGAATGGTAAGGTAGTAGCATATGCTTCGCGGCAACTGAGAGTGCATGAGCGAAATTATCCTACTCATGATCTTGAGTTAGCTGCGGTTGTTTTTGTGTTGAAAATTTGGAGGCATTACCTGTATGGTTCAAGATTTGAAGTGTTTAGTGATCATAAGAGTCTGAGATACCTGTTTGATCAGAAAGAGCTGAATATGAGGCAGAGAAGATGGTTAGAATTTTTGAAGGATTATGACTTCAGTTTGAGTTATCATCCGGGAAAGGCCAATGTAGTGGCAAACGCTTTGAGTAGAAAGACAATTCAGATGGCAGCTCTGATGGTGAAAGAAATTGAGTTAATTGAACAATTCAGAGATTTGAGCATGGTTTGTGAAACTACTGCAGAGAGTGTAATGTTGGGTATGTTGCAGGTAAATAATGACTTCTTGGATCTGATTAGAGAGAATCAGAAGTTGGATGTGAAATTGGTAGATTTGATGCCTGGAGTAGGAAGTGACTCCGATAGTGACTTTAAATTGGATAGTACAGGTGTGTTGAGATTTAGAGGCAGGATTTGTGTACCAGATGATGAGGAACTGAAAAAGCTGATTTTGAGTGAAGGACACCGTAGTAATCTGAGTATTCATCCCGGAGCTACGAAGATGTATCATGATTTAAAGAAATTATTTTGGTGGTCTGGTATGAAAAGAGACATTGCTCAATTTGTTTATGCCTGTTTGACGTGTCAGAAATCGAAGGTAGAACACCAGAGACCTTCTGGATTTATGCAACCGTTGGAAATTCCGGTTTGGAAATGGGATTGCATTTCTATGGACTTTGTTACAGGATTGCCAAATACGGCGAGAGGTTTTGATGCTATATGGGTGATTGTGGATCGGTTAACGAAGTCTGCACACTTTGTGCCAATTAATATTAGTTTTCCGTTGACGAAGCTGGCGGAGATTTATATTCGGGTAATTGTGAAGTTACATGGTGTTCCGTCCAGTATTGTGTCGGATAGAGATCCGAGGTTTACTTCAGAATTTTGGAAGAGCTTGCAAGAAGCTTTGGGTACTAAGTTGAAATTAAGTTCAGCTTATCATCCACAAACTGATGGTCAATCGGAAAGGACTATTCAGTCGCTTGAGGATTTATTAAGAGCTTGTGTATTGGAAAAGGGTGGTGCGTGGGACACTCATTTATCATTGATTGAATTCACGTACAATAATAGTTACCATTCGAGTATTGGAATGGCACCCTTTGAAGCTTTGTATGGGAGGAGGTGTAGGACTCCTCTGTGTTGGTATGAGACCGGTGAGAGTGTGGTGCTTGGACCAGAAATTGTTCAGCAGACTACTGAGACGATTCAGATGATTCGTGAGAAAATGAAAGTGTCTCAGAGTAGGCAGAAGAGTTATCATGATAATCGGAGGAAAGAGTTGGAATTCTGTGTAGGTGATCACGTATTCCTAAGAGTTAACCCGATGACTGGTGTGGGTCGGGCGTTGAAGTCCAAGAAGCTGGATCCTAAGTTTATTGGACCTTATGAAATTTTGCAAAGAGTTGGTGCTGTGGCCTATAGGGTGGCGTTGCCGCCGGAGTTGTCGAATCTACATGATGTGTTTCATGTGTCGCAATTGCGAAAATATGTTTCTGATCCATCTCATGTGATTCAGAGAGATGATGTTCAGGTTCGGGAGAATCTTACTATTGAGACGATGCCGTTAAGGATCGAGGACCGTAAGATGAAACAGCTCCGAGGGAAAGAGATACCTTTGGTGAAGGTAGCTTGGGGAGGTGCTGCAGGAGGCAGTGTGACCTGGGAGTTGGAAAGCAGGATGCGAGAAGCGTATCCGGAGCTATTTCCATCAGGTAATTTTCGAGGACGAAAATAATTAAAGTGGGGGAGAGTTGTAACACCCATTTTAATTATTTAGTCACTTTATTATTATTTTAAAAATTATATGTTGGTGTGCCCTTTGGTGGGGGTGTATTTGATGATGTTTGGTGGGTGTCCCTAATGTGGGAGGACTATTGGTGATATTTTGGTGTGAAATATAGTAATATAAAAATAATAGTAACATTGGTGGGGGTGTTATTATTATTATTATATTTATTATATTTGTTACTATTATTAATATTATTATTATTTTGGTGAAATAATAATATTAGTATTATTATATTATTATTATATTATTTTTATTAATATTATTATTATTATTATTGGTGTGATAATATTATTATTATTATAATTATAATTATTGTTGGGTGTATCACTATTATTATTATTATGTTGAATATTACTATAATATTATAATAGTATTATATTATATTATATTATTATTATTATTATAATGATTATTATAATTATTATTATTAGAATTATTATTGGGAATATTAGTGGTTGGAATAAGTAAAATAAGAGGTGAAAGGGTTATTGGGAAGTTAGAATGGAAATATGAAAAGTCACGATAGAAACCGTGAGGAAGGAAATATGAAGGGGTAGCAAGGAGATATTAGAAAAGTTGGAATGGAGAGGAAAGGGATTACCATAGGCGTGGGATATTGGTGTGATAATAATAATAGTATTATTATTATTATTATTATTACTATTATTATTATTAGTGTTATTATTATTATTATTATTAAAAGTATTATTATGATTATTGGAGAGATAATAATATTATTATTATTGTTATTATTAATAGTATTATTATTATTAAGATTATTATTATTATTATCATTATTATTATTATTAGAATTATTAATATGATTATTATTATTATTATTATTATTATTATTATTAATATGTGGTATTATTAATATTAGTAAGATTATATTAGTATTATTATTATTATTAAGATTATTAATATTATATTATTTTATTAGTTATTATTATTGGGATTAGAATAATTAAAAAGGGAAATAGAATATGAGGGGTTAGGAGAGTTACGATACATTTTAGAAAATTGAGAAAAAAGAGCGATAGAAAGAGAGAAGAGGAAAGAACGAGGAAAGTGAAAAAGAACGAAGGAAAAAGGGAACGAAGAACGGAAGAGGAAGGAGAAGGCCAAGAGACCAATTCTAGGAGGAATTCTATCAATCGACCAATTGTCAAGGTAAGGGGGGAGAAATTTGATTGGGAATGGTTTATACATGTATAGGGTAGAGGGGATTCCTTAACCCCGTAGGAATTTATCGTTATATAAAGTTTTATATTGGCATGCTATGATTATTGTTGATAGTAACTAGGAATATAAAGCTGATGAGATTATGTGTTGTTACCGTAGTGTTGGCAATGACAGTGATTATAGCTTTGGGAAAAGTTATGTGTTGTTTCCCTATAGTGTCGTTAATGACTATGGTTAGGACCTTGGTGAGATTCAGAGTGACTCTGAAGTGCCGGTAATGTACCGTAATGTCGGTTCTAGAGTAGAAATTATAGGATAATTGGTAAGTATAATATCTATTGGCATGTTTGTGATTGTGGATTGATGTTGATGAATTATTGATTTTGGTGTATAGGCTGAGGTGTTGGTTTAGGGAGGTTCTGAGTAACCTCAGAGACTTTTGGTGAGATGTCTGAATTGGTCTCGTGTGATCCTTCTAGCCTTGCTGTAGTGTGAAAATGATGAGTATGGGATATAACTTGTGTACTTGGGGATAGTACGCGTTTCCCTTAATATTGTTGGTGAGCAATTAGTAATGTATATGTGTGTAGTGATCAGTAGGATCGTGTATCCCCGAGTGGGGGGGGGGGACGTAGTTATATCCGGTGTGATAGTATGAATTCGTTTACTATCTGATTGATTTATATGGTGTTGGTGTAATATATCTATACATATGCATTGTTGTATGATGATATGATCAGGAGGATCGTGTGCACTTAGCGTGCCAGAATATAATAATTATGCATTGGTGTCTTGCATATCATGGTGTTTTGGTGGGATGAATCATGTCTCAGGAGGAGCGTAAGTGATTCATCCGTACTCCTTTGTGGAGAATGGTGGGGGATAGATCATGTCTCAGGAGGAGCGTAAGTGATCTATCCAGGTTCGATTGAATGAACCAATGAGTCGGTACCGCATGCATGGTGTTGAGTTGCATAATTGCATTATAATATGTTATATTGTAATTTGAACAGTAGGTTCGTTATATGGTGTTGTTGGGGTGAATAATTGATGTGTTGGTGTGTTTTACTGCCTTATTACATGTATTACATTACCATTATATTTTTGATCATGATTTCTCACCCTTTGTTGTTGTTGTGGTCTGTGCTTCTTCGGAAGTACAGATAATCCAGGTGCTTAGCTAGCTTGGATATTGGTGTGACTGTCGAGTCTAGGATGCTCTGATACGTAGCACGGGACTTGGGCATTTTTATTGTTTCATGTTGAACTCCTATTTTTTTCCTGCGAACGTATCAAAATTTTTATTTAATTGTATTATTTAAATATTCCGCTGTATTTGGAGAAAAACCTTTTTTATAAGGAAACGTGATTTTTATGTGATATCCCACTTGGGAAGGAAACTCTGATTTTTATTATGTTATTCATATTTTATTTGTTTTGGGAAGTGGGGTGTTACAAAGTCCGGCTGATGCCCAAAAATTTCTTTGAGTGCCCGATGGCATGATTAACTTGATCGGTGACCTGATGAGCCCCGAGGAATCCTGATGCCTGACGGCACGATCGACCATGTATTACTGGTTACCGTGTGACTAATCCCGCATCTAGTTTCCGTGCGACTATTATTTCGGTTTCCGAAGATTTGTCCTCATCAGAGTACCATGTACTTGTGCAGTTGGCAAATTTCCGGGTTTGTTGGTATTCAACCGTCTTTTACCTTGATTGCTTGAGAGTTGTTCGCTTCTCACCCAGTCAGGTCCAAGCCGTTTGAATAGGGGCAGCTGTTGCACCCCAAAATTTGACCAACATTTCTTTACCTAGCTTGTGTTTCATTGCATTCACATTAGCATTATCATTTGCATTTCATTGACATGTATGCAGGAGATCAAGAGGTATGTGTTGCACCCTAAAATTTGACCAACCGGTTCCCGCTCCTGATTTACGTTCCGGCTCTTTTTTGCATTCGCATTCGCGTACCGCGTGCATTACATTTGTAATCATACAGATGATGTCAGAATTACAGCCTGGTTTTCACCTATAGGACGTCTCAGACCGGTTCAGGTAATCGGAGGTTATTTTGGGAAGTCACGCGCTTCCTGGGTGTTTTCGGCTTACGCAGTGATTTTGGAGATTCTTGGTGTTCGGGTTTACTGTTTTGCTTCGATCTGGTCTCGCGCTCTCTTTTATGTTGGTTATTTGCCTTTGTTTGTTTTTTTTAGGATTTAATAGCCTTTTGTAGATTTTAAATAGGCTTTATAGATTTTCTAGAATTTAAATAGACTCTTTTAATGTTTTTATTAGTTTTAATCATTTTTGAATGGTATTTAATATAGATTCTATAGGTTTTAATATAGTTTTTTCTAGAGTTTATTAGAATTAATATAGATTTTTTAACAGTTTTTATATAGATATTAATAGATGTAGGCTTTACTTTTAATGCAGAAATTAAATAAGTATATTTTCCTTTTTAGAATATTAGGATATTTTCCTATTAATAGGTAACAGATTTTAGTACTTGTAGAGTTTAATAGTTTTTTTTTGAATAGCTATTAATAGTTTTTAATCTTTTTAGAATATAATAGTCTAGTTTTGTTAAATAGATATTAAATGGTTTGTTTAGATATACCAGATATTCAATAGCTTAATTGGTTTTCAGAATATTAGAGGTTAATAGTTTTAATTAGAATATTAAATAATTAGGATTAGTCCATTAGATTTTCGTTTTAGTCATTTTCGTTAATGTCATTAACCATTTTCGTTTAACTAGGCTTTTTCATTTAATTAGTCAGCTAGTTATCATTATCATCTCCATTATCACGTTGATCCAGCCATTAATCCAAGTAATTGTCCATTAGTCTCAGTAATAATTGGGCCAGTTATCCATGAATGTCATCAGAAGAGCCCATTCCCCAGGTCCACACGCCAGGTGTATATATGTCAAGCATCACACGTGTATTCACTCTCAAGAGGCCACATCATAATTCCACTCACACTCCACTCACCAGAAATCTTCCACGCGTCCCACTACCACCAGTAACCAGCACACGTGTTGCACATGCAGTAACTCCCCCTCGCCACTTGTCTTCGCCTCACATCTCACCGGAAAGTCCACCGGCCGGCATGCAGCGTACTCCGGCCACCTCCTAAATCCTCCGGCCACCACACCAACGTACTCCGGCAGCCGCAACAACCCGCCGGAGACGGTTTTTACCCAGAATTCACTAATTTCCTCCTTTCTTCTCCGATCGATACCAAGAATCATCACTACGCCTGGAATTTCTTCACGAAAATCATCATCGCCATCGAGTTCTACGATCAGATCTTCATCAATATCACGAGTTTCATATTTTCGGTTCCAAGTTTGCAACTTCTTCAGCTAGGTTACCGGAAAATCATTTAGACCTTCGTCATCTTCATCCACCTTCAACTGAAGATTTCCAGAATCGTCATCTTCATCCGCTTTCGTCAACATAATCTTTCAGCAAGCAGTTTTCTGGATCTTCATCAGAAAGCTTCCTAGATCTCCTCCCGCCTTCAACGAATCTCCAATCTCCTTCAGTCTTTCCAGAAGGCTCCTAGCTCGGTGCGTCAGGAATTCAAAGGGGCATTCTCGCTCATCAGTAGATCTAGGATCTTCAAGAGTCTCCTCAGACGACGTCGTCTTCAGAACACCACCCAGGTTTTTCTCTCTAACTCATTCGCCCTATCTTTGTTGTTTAGCTGGATCGAATGTCAGGGTAGCAAGATGATTTTGAGCCGAGAGTATGAGATGAAGATTTTTCGTGTTTGATAGTTGATTAGGGTGTAGGTTTCGTTCAAGATTCGTGAGGGTTTGAGAAGGATTCAGAGAGAGCTTGAGAGGAATGGCGCGTTAGGGTTAGGGAGTGAACAGTGAATGATTTTTTTGGGGTGAGGGATGGTTTTGTTAGTTGTTTGATGAGGTTAGGGTTTGGATCGGGCTAGGCCCAATATGAAATTGCTATTCGCACCTAGCGTTTTGCTTATTTTTCTTTATATTTTTAATTTTAATTCCAGATTAGCACTGGGCCTAAGCGCATTACTACGCACACCCCCATTTGGGCCCAGTTTGAAAAATAACTGAACATAATTGCTATTGGGCACGCTCCCTTATCCATTTGCTTTTATTTCCTTTTATTTTCTTCATTTTGTACATGTTAGAGAAAAATTCATGAAAAATAGTAGGATTATCCAATTAATTCCCTTCTTTTTTCTATAGGTTTATAGTTCAATTTAGGATTTTATGGTGCAAAAATATTAATTTGATCATGCATTTTCATTTTTATCGCATTTTTGCATTTTAATTGGTCTTGAATATTGATTTGTGATGTGTCTGCCTTGCTGATTTTATTTCTCTCACTTGGTATTGAATCTTGCTTTTCGTTTTTAGTATGTTATACTAGACTGATGCATGCTCCCCATAGGATTTTTGTGGATTTTTTAGAAATTGATTGATGTTGTTTTAGGGTTAGAGAGTAGAGACCTCCTAACTTGCTGGTTAACCCTTGACCATTCACATGTTAGGGATTGTTTAGTAGCCTTAGAAGTTGACTTAGGCTTTGAGATTTGATCTTGGGATCATAGAGACATGTAGGTTTCCCCTAGATTTTTGGTAGATTTTTATAGAGTGTTTTGCTATTTTTGGCTTGAGCTTGAGAATAGGAGAAGTCTTGAGGGCTTCTGACTTTGAAGTTCAACTGTGGTTGAACTTTAGAGATAGTTTCTTTTGGTTTGAGGTCTGTGGTTTCTTCTGGAAGATGGAGGCTAGATTGAAGACCTAGTCTAGGAGCTTGCTCTCTTTCTGTGAGGTTTGAGATCCTGAAGTTTGAGGGAAATTCATGGTACTTTCCTGAGGAAGGCACTATGAATGTCTTTCATTCTTTCTTCTCACCTCTTTCTTAAGTATCCAATGATGTTGGAGCCTTCATGTGAGTTTAGTTTCTCCTGAGGAGGAATGTAAACCGTTCACAGTTGTTGAGCCACATGGGATATGATTCCTAAGTGGAAGCCCCCTAGTATTTTCCAGAGGAAGACACTATGGGTCTGTTCACTTAGTTCCTGTAGTTCATCTAGTCTTTCTTAAGTATCCAATGATATTGGAGCCTTCATGTGAGTTTAGTTTCTCCTGAGGAGGAATGTAAACCGTTCACAGTTGTTGAGCCACATGAGATATGATTCCTAAGTGGAAGCCCCCTAGTATTTTCAAGAGGAAGGCACTATGGTTCTGTTCACTTAGTTCCCTTAGTTCATGTAGGATTTCTTAAATATCCAATGATGTTGGAGCCTTCATGTGAGTTTAGTTTCTCCTGAGGAGGAATGTAAACCGTTCACAGTTGTTGAGCCACATGGGATATGATTCCTGAGTGGAAGCCTCCTAGTACTTTCCTGAGGAAGGCACTATGGTGTCGCTACTGCGAAAATCGGCGCCGGCTGAACAGAAGAGTCGCCACCGTGCGTTATTTATCCCACGGGAGGGAAAGGAAACGCTCAGAGTAAACCTCGCACAACACGGGAAAGGTATGGTCGTCGCAACCAAAACCTGGATTCGGGAGTCGGTTACGCAAGGGGAAGGTATTAGCACCCCTCACGTCCGTCGTACTCGACGGGATCCACGCTTGTTTTCGGGTATGGATTGTTATTCTATCTAAACTATAGGTCAAGGGTTAAAAAGAAAATAAAATGAAAATAAAAATGACTCGGCAAAGTATCGCACTTTATGCCTACGTATTCCCGTCTGGAACGAGAAATCAGAGTCAACGTAGTTCGCCTACCTACGGGAAAGGAGGGGAAGGTTGCTCGCTAGGATATCGCATCCTATGCCTACGTACTTCCACACGGCATGGAAGATCAGAGCAAACGTAGTTCGGGCCACGTACGACACAAGTCTGTCTTGATTGATTTTATTCCTTCTGAAAAAGGTTTTTCTGATTAACAGTCCAAGAGGACAAAAATGACGTTTTGATGAGTTCACATTCTTTTACGAAAGAAGTGTCTTTTATTGTGTTTGAAATCTTTATGTGTTTTTCTGTTTGTTTTTGAGAAAGAAAGAGACAGAACTCTAACCTACGGTTGCGAAGGGAATCAAACTATCCTAATGTTATCATGCATGGGTTAAGACCTAGTGTCTATCATGATCCTCTCTTGCACAGAGAGAAACAGAGATCCTACGGGATAGGCAGAAACAGAAACAATAACAGATATAATAAAGCAGTAAAATGCATGGATGCAACAGCACAAGCGAGGCAAGGGAGTCCCACTCAACCTCGAACCTAGAAAACAATAGGCGAAAGTGAACAGGCTTCACTTTCAACCCAACGGGGTAAACAGCAAACAATACAGTTCAGAAAACCAATCAATACATCAGCAAATGAAATACAGCAAAAGAAACAGCATCAGCAGCTCTGAATCAACAACTGGCTTCAAGCAACCTCCAATAAGCTACAGGCTTCACCAAGCATCAATCTCCATCTTCATGGCCTTCAGACAAGGGCTTTGATCCTCAGTCTTCCATCTGCAATGGCTTTTCTTCAAGCTCAAACCTCCAGGATGAGGGATCAGTTACAAGAGTGAATTGGGTGTTAAGCAATCAGCTGACTACCAAAGGTGGTGAACAGACTGCTTCTGACACAAGAGACATTTTCTCTCAAGAGTTCTATCTCATAGACACCATCACCAAGCCTTCCAAAGGAAGGGGGTGAGTGTCTTAGAGAGACTCTGAATCACAGAGAAGAATGGATGCAGACAAGGCAATCCATGTTTGAGAAACAATCATTCTAATCTAGAGCTCTGCCTAGCTCCTAAACCCTAGTCTCCTCAGCATCTGCTAGCAAGAGACTCCTCCTCAACTCTGACAGTTGATCTTCAATCTTTGACTCTTCAATGGCTTCATCTCCACAAATCTTCAGCTTCCCCAGGGCCCCAGACAAACCCAATACCCAATCAAACAATCCACAATTCCCAGAGGGCACACCACACCAGACAGCAGATATACAGACAGTAATAATATCAGTAGGGGAGTCCTAATTTTTTCTAAGGGATCTAATAGCTACCCATAGCCCATATAGTCCCATAACTAATCTATTCAAACCCTAAGTCCTAAGGGAGAAAATTGAACTTCCTAAGTTGTTACCTAAAAACCCTAGTTTTATTCATGATATTCAAGCATCTATTAATCACCTAAAAGTAACTCCTAAAAATGGGAAATAAAATATTTCTACAAGCTTAACATCTCATCTAAACAATATGAAAAGAATGATCAAAAAATATTAAAGCATGTGAGAGAACAAAAATCATAAAAATAATGCATGAAATGTAACTATTTATTATGCTATTTATTTAGAAAATATGTAAAAAATATGAAATAAAACTAAAAATGAAATTTTATTTTCCTATAATGTTCTAGACATGTTAATGAGAATATGGTAAAAAGAATGGATTAAAAAGCATTTTTTATGAATTTATTATGGATTTTAGAAGATTGGTAAAATAATGAAATGAAATAAGAAAATAAAAAGAAATGAAATGAAGGAGGGGGTGAGAAAAGCAGAAAAGCACGTTCAAAGAATTGGGCCTGATAACATGGGGGGTGTGGATAGCGCTCTGAGCCCAACCCCCCAATTAGTGAAACGCCGCGTTTGGTCTTAGCTCAGCTTTCCCTCACAAACGAAGTTTAAACATCAGCCGTTGGATCCAAAGTCAGTCAACTGGTCAAAAGGTGATCTGAGGGTGAAAATATCATCTTCCTCCTTGGTTCAGGGCTTGGAGGGAACTCCATGGATGAACACTCCACCTGCTTCAAACCCTAACTCCCTCGATTCTCCATGAAACGTCAACATATAAAAATCAAATCCGCTCCAAAACTTACCAGGAATCCAACCATGGTGTCACAACTAACTGAAATCTCCTCTAACCCTAAATCCGATAGCTACCTCCAAGAAAAGATCAAGAACTGATTCTCACTATCTTCAAAATTAAAGGCACAGGCATGTTCCTCTCTTCACCTAGATCATTTCCCCCTAAAGAACTAAGATTATCATTCAATATCGAGGGAGTTCTTGGTCCACACAGAAATGGCACCTCTAACAAAATCATCACCAAATCATCTCTAACTTTCCAGAAAGCTTCCCCTAATGATTTCTAACCGTTCTAACCTACTAATTCTAATCAATTCTACTTAGATTAAGGTGCACGAAGAAATTTACAAACCTGGTGAAATGAGATGCACAGATGGTAGAATTCTTCAAATCAATGCCTGAATTCCTCCAGAATCATTCAGTGATCCATCTTCTAGCTTCTGTATGCAAAAAGGAAGGTTGAAAAGCTCTGAATCTTGGAAATGGATCTGAAGCTGCAAGCTGCCAAACTCAAGGTACAGAACACGATTTGGCCTTGAATTCCCTCTGATTTTGATTGCCACACCTTCAATGATGATGATAGAACTGAACCAGATCAAGAAATTGAACAGAATGGAGAGGAAATGAGAAATTGGAGAATGACTTGCTATGGAGGAACTTGGATTTCAATCTCTCTTTCTGCAGCAATTCTCTCTAACCCCTGCATCTGAGCACACTCCAATCCATATATAGATGATGTTAGAATCATCTAGAACCAACTGGACTCTTCTTATGAGAAATTGAGTTTCTCATGTCATGACTTTTTCATTTCATGCTATGCATAGTTCATTCCAAGTTCTCCTTGTTACAGCCCATGATTATTAATTGAAAATCTCCCCAAATGGTATTTTGAACATGTTGAAAAGCCTTGCAAGCTTGTGTGTTAATCCCTTATGTGAGGTGGATATGTAACTTGAATTATAAGCAATCCATGGCAAGTCCCAAATTATGACCTCAAATCCAAAATCTAATAATGCCAATGATCACAAAATATGTTTTCTAGTCAAAATGATATGTCACTTGCCCCATTTTGATCATGTAGTATAAAATTCCCAAAAATGGACATTTCATGTATTAAATTTATGCCTTTTTTAGGTCATTTCTACAAGCATGAGTTACAAGCATTTCCAAACTTACATGGTCTTCTTTCTTGACTTAAAATCCCATTTGGAGCAAGTTTGATGTTGTAAGTTTTTCCATTTGAGGCCTCCTTGTATGAGTTTTGGGTATAGGTTAAAATGACCTGTAATTCACAAATGCCCAAAATACCCTTTGCTTGTCAAGACCATAAGTTGAGTTCCACACATCATATGAAGGCATGCCATACCATTCTAGAAAGCTAAGACAATGAGGAACAACTCTTATGTTGACCAAGAATTCATTTGAAATCTCCTTGAGGGGCAAAACTAGCTTGGAAGTCAAGTCACTTTCACAGACAAAAATTCAGACACCCCAGATGACCTGTAACTTGTAAGGACCATAACTTGAGTTCTATAAATCTCCTTGAGGTCTTCCACCACTCAAATTAAAGGTCTTGAGATCCTCTACAAGTTTCATGTTGGCCAAGAAGCCATTTGAAGTTAGCATTTTGACTTATCTTGCTTGGAAATTTGACCTAAACTAGGGGATTTTACAGAGAAACCCTAATTTAGTAACTCCTCTTCTCCTTGATTTCTCTTGAATTCTCCTTGTCATATCTCCATATCCTTCTTCATATGTTCAATATTGATCCCCACATCTCTCCAATAGCCTTGAATGCTCTTTTAAACCAGTCAACTGACCTAGGGTTGACCTAGGGTTGACCTAGATGAAACCCTAGTTGACTGTCTTCAACTATAGCTCTTGTGCCTTCATCAATGACTTGTTTTCTTCTCCAAATGACTTTATAAGTCTCTCAAGATGTCTAGATGCTCTCCATACCTTCATTTCACAGCTCACAACCCTCTTGGTGATCCTCAGATACCCTCAGCTAGGAGATGGACTCAAGGCTTGATCTGCTGAACTCTTTGCTTTCAAATTCTTTCCTGATGACTTGAGTGAGATTGAATTGGAATAATAACCTCTTGCTAGGCCTCTGGAGATGAAAATAATGATTGGTCCCCTGTTGAATGACTGGCTATGCTTATGCTATGCAGATGGTTAGTCTATGTACATGACTCTATATGCAAATGCTAGTGACAATGAACCATGAACCACATGAATATGGTTGAGCAAATTTTAGGGTGCAACAGCTGCCCCTATTCAAGCGACTTGGACCCGATTGGATGAAGCCCGGAGCCTTCAGACATTCGCGGTACGAGACGGTTGAATACTAGTGAAACCAGAAATTTGCCAACCGCAGAAATAAACTGCGCTCCTGCTTGAGGAATGACATTCATCAGCTGAATCTGACTGTTACGATAACCCACTGATCTCGCGCGACCGTGCTGGGGATTGTCTTCATCGTTCTGAAGAGGATTCTGTCATAACAGACTGCTTGCTTGTCCACGCTAGGACTCTGTCTGTCGTCGATACGAAGAAATCTCAGCTAGAATTGGTCCACGTTAGGACTCCACTTACTGTCAACCCAGAAAAATCGCAGCAACTCCGCTGGGGATAATTCACCTGCATTTCAATAAGCTGAATCGTCCACGTTAGGAATAAAACTCTTCCACGTTAGGAGTAACACCTGTCCACATTAGGAATCATTTTTCTGCGTCTGTCCACGTCAGGACTAACCCTTTCATCTTTCCACGTCAGGAAACAATCCTCTTTCCGCGTTAGGAAAACTACATCAATCTATCCACGTAAGGACTCCAATACCACTTGCCATGTCCGCGTCAGGACTCCGATCTTTCCACGTAAGGAATACAACCATTTCTGAACTTGTCCACGTCAGGACTCTACTTTTCTTGCATCTGTCCACGTAAGGACCCCAATTTCTCCGCGTAAGGAATAAACTTCTTCTTCCACGTTAGGAATACCTTCTTTGATCTGTCCGCGTCAGGACTAAACTCTCTTTCCACGTCAGGAATAATCCATTTCTTTCCACGTCAGGAATCGATCGATTTTCCACGTAAGGAATAAACTCGTCTTTCCACGTAAGGAAACCACTTTTTCTTCCACGTAAGGAATGCTCTTGATATGCCCACGTAAGGACTCTGATCTTTCCACGTAAGGAATACCAACTTCTTTCTGATTTGTCCGCGTGAGGACTCAACCTTTCCCCGTAAGGAATAAACTCGTCTTTCCACGTAAGGACCATCTTAATCTGTCCACGTAAGGACTTTCTCTTTCCACGTTAGGAATACTGTCATTTCCACATAAGGAAACTTCTTCTGATACGTCCGCGTAAGGACTACATCGTCCACGTTAGGAACCTCCGTCTTTCCACGTTAGGAATGATAATCTCTTTGATCTGTCCGCGTTAGGACACTGATCTCGTCTTGATTTGTCCACGTAAGGACTCCGGCGTCCTCGACTCACTGAGGAAATAAGACTTGTCCACGCTAGGACTCACACGTCTTCGACTTGCTGGGGACATATCCACGTTAGGACTTACACCTTGCCAACAACACGAAGAAGGATAAATTTGTCCACGTCAGGATTCTTGTACCTTGTCATCACAAAGAACTACAAACTTGTCCACGTCAGGACGCACACTTCACCATTACGAATAAAGATATCTGCTGCAAACACATGATCCACGTCAGGACACCAACACGAAGAGTAACCAATCTTTTGTCAACGTCATGACCTCCCTTTCTCCAAATTTCGAGAGACCGAATCTATCCACGTCAGGATTAACACACCTTACCAATCCGGTAAAACAAACCTGTCCACGTTAGGACGCCCACTTCTGAAGAAATCCCGTCATTCTAGGAGTAAATTGTCCACGTCAGGACTTAGTTCTTCAATGATCCTCACCCACAAACTTTTTAGCGCTGACGCGACAGCGACTTTGAGATGAACTCTACTGGGGATGTCTGAAAACCAACTATCGGACACCTGCTTCGAAATTCTGATTCATGCGACTCGTTGATGACAAACGAACTCTGCTTGGGAATAAGGAGATTCTTATCCTGGCCACTCTGGCTGGGGAAAGTCAGATACATTTGCCTGAATGATTCTGCTAGAGGCAAAGAGAGTTTTATCACGATAACTCTGTGGGGAATACCGCCGAAACTGACATTGTCATTGAATATCTCCTGCCGAGACCTTGACTGTTTGGTAATTTATTTGAGCAAGAGCTCTCTCCACCTGGACTACTAGAGTACAGAAACTGCTTCAGCAAAATAAATGCTGGAAGGGTAACGCCGACTCGCCGGGGATGGCCTGATGCTACAAAATTATTCCGGCAAAATAAATGCTGGTAGGATGAAGTCGACCCTGCCGGGAAGTTGGGAACTCAAACCACACGTCTTGTTGAAGTAACCCCCTGCTGGGGAATAATAACTCTGCTGGGGAATAGCAGATGCACCTGGTATGATTGATCTTTCTGCTGGAACATGAACCGATATCACCAGTATTCCTGCCAAAATAAATGACAGGACCCACCATCGACTCTGCGTCGGAGAGCCTTGACCTTCGAATTCCACTGGAAGGAAAGAACATTTACTGAAAAGAGAACTCCGCTGGGGATGACTGGATTCTCTTGGGGAAAATTAACTGACTCCACTGGGGGAGAGTGCATGACCCTGCGGGGGGAAATGAACCTGTCTGAATACAGCCTGACGATCTCGGAATCGCCAAACTCTGCTGAAGACGAGTAACTTCTCTGGAGCACGTCCTTTGGATAAGCTATGGCTAGCTGGGGCATTCTATCCTTCTTCAGGAAGAACATGCATGACCTGCGTGAGGATCAAACCTTTCACTATTGCAATCTTTTGATCACCTTCCTCGTACGGTCATGAAACCTGCAACAACACAAACAAGACACGACAAGCCTATGCAATCAAATCAATTCAGGCTAGTGACGTTACACTCAGTTAGTTCAAAGCTTTAACAATTGTTGGCAAGGGCCAGCGATGTTATACTCATGTTAGTTTCATCAAACTTAGGCGTTTTATCATGCGCAAAACAGTAAAGAACAGGCATCAAGTACTGAATAACACATTTTCATTGATTGGGCCCCTGAATGGGCGGAGTTTTTTTTTGTACACGGGATGTAACTCCTGAAAAGAGGAAGCTACGCAAAGCAAATATACAAGTATGCAAGTATTTACAAGAAGCACAAATATTGACAAATTAAATTTTGTACACATGTCGGCAACTGGATGCAGATGAACACCACGAACTGATCCTCCCATGACTTGTCCGACTCTAATGCTTTCCCGGTATCCGACTTCTGAAGAGGTTGTATCCGATAACTGACTTCTCGAACATATTCTCCCGCACTGATGCTCATTGAATTCGAATTCGGACCGCAGTCATTTGCTTTTCAAATCCCTAACTTTTGCGTGAACCGCCCTTTACGGGTTTTCAGTTCACCGGGATACCCCTTTTTGCCGAAGCCGCCCAGTGTAGGTTTTCAACTTCGCGGGTGTACATTTTTTCAATTTTATCCCTAACTTTTGCCCGAACCTTTCATTCTGTTTTTGGTTCGCCAGGATGCCCCATTTTTGCCTGGACTCTCTTTTTTCTGTCCAGCGGGTCTATTTTAAGCAAAGTATTTTTTAACTGCGTCCGAATTCACAGGTGATGCAAAGTCTTCCCCGTCCATGGTGGACAACAATAAAGCTCCTCCTGAAAAGACCTTACTGACAACGTATGGCCCTTCGTAGTTGGGGGTCCACTTGCCCCTGTGATCTGCTTGCGGGGGGAGAATCCTTTTCAGCACAAGGTCGCCCGTCTGAAAGCTTCGCGGAAGTATCTTCTTGTCGTACGCTTTCTTCATTCGTCTTTGATACAAACGACCGTATGCCAGAGAAGCTAGCCTCTTCTCATCCATCAAACTCAGTTGGTTCAATCTGTTCGTTACCCATTCTGCCTCGTCCAGCTGAACGTCTCGCAATACCCTCAGAGAAGGGATCTCCACCTCCAATGGTAACACCGCTTCCATTCCGTATACCAACGAGAACGGAGTTGCCCCGGTTGATGTGCGTACCGTCGTACGATAACCGTGCAGAGCGAAAGGTAGCATCTCGTGCCAATCCTTATACGTCACCACCATTTTCTGGACGATCTTCTTGATATTCTTATTGGCCGCTTCGACAGCGCCATTCATCTTGGGTCGGTAAGGGGAGGAGTTGTGATGTTCGATCTTGAAATTCTGACAGAGCTCCTTCATCATTTTGTTGTTCAGATTAGAACCATTATCCGTGATTATCCGCTCGGGAATCCCATATCGGCAAATGATATCTCTCTTGATGAATCTAGCCACCACTTGCTTCGTTACATTTGCGTAAGACGCTGCTTCCACCCACTTGGTGAAATAATCGATTGCTACGAGGATGAACCGATGCCCGTTAGAAGCCGTCGGCTCAATCTTTCCAATCATATCGATTCCCCACATTGAGAATGGCCATGGAGATGACATCACATTCAGAGGACTCGGAGGTACATGTATTTTGTCAGCATAAATTTGGCACTTGTGGCACTTTCTTGCAAATTTGAAACAATCAGTTTCCATCGTCAGCCAAAAATAACCTGCCCGCAGCAGTTTTCTCGTCATAGCATGCCCACCAGCATGCGTACCAAAGGCACCTTCGTGAATTTCCTCCATGAGAAGCTTTGCCTCTTTTTCGTCTACACAACGCAACAACACCAAGTCGTGGTTTCTTCTGTATAAGACGCCATCCGGGTTCAAATAGAAATTACCCGCTAATCTCCTGAGAGTCTTCTGATCTTGACTGGATGCCCCAGCCGGATACTCTTTATTCTTCAGGAAATTAAGGATATCAAAATACCACGGTTTGCCATCAGACGCTTCATCAATAGCAAATACATAAGCTGGCCTGTCTAACCGAGAGATAGTGATCTGGGGAGCTTCGTTCCAGAAGTTGACCTTGTACATGGAAGACAAGGTGGCAAGGGCGTCAGCCATTTGATTTTCTGCCCGTGGCACGTGATGCAATTCAACTTTGTCGAAGAAAGGCAACAATCTCCTTGCATAATTCATATAATGTATCAAATTGGGCTGCCGTGTCTCCCATTCCCCTTTGATCTGATTCACCACCAGAGCTGAGTCTCCGTATACGTCTAAATGTTTGATTCGCAAATCAATGGCTTCTTCAAGCCCCATTATACAAGCTTCGTATTCGGCCTCATTGTTGGTAACGGCGAAGGTCAATCGGGCAGTAAACGGGATGTGCGACCCGTGTGGCGTAGTGATAATTGCCCCTATCCCGCTACCGTAAGCATTCACAGCTCCATCAAATATCATCTGCCATTTGGACCCCGGCTCTGGTCCTTCGTCTGGTAACGGCTCTTCGCAATCCTTCATCTTGAGATACATGATATCCTCGTCAGGAAAGTCAAATCTCATCGATTGATACTCTTCAATAGGCTGCTCCGCCAGATATTCAGACAACACACTCCCCTTTATCGCCTTTTGCGAGACGTATTGAATATCATATTCAGTCAAGATCATCTGCCACCGGGCAATTCTACCTGACAACGCCTGCTTTTCGAATATATATTTGATCGGATCCATCTTCGAGATGAGCATGGTTGTATGATTCAGCATGTACTGCCTCAAACGCTTGGCGGCCCAGGCTAGCGCGCAACAAGTTTTCTCCAGCATTGAGTATCGAGATTCGCAGTCTGTAAATTTCTTACTCAGATAATAGATCGCATGCTCTTTTCTCCCCGTCTCGTCGTGTTGACCGAGAACGCAACCCATGCTTCCCTCAAGAACCGTTAAATACATTATCAAGGGTTTCCCTGCCACCGGGGGTATCAAAATAGGAGGCTCCTGCAAGTACTTCTTTATTTTGTCGAACGCCTTTTGACAATTTTCGTTCCATGTCACAGCTTGATCTTTCTTTAGCAACTTGAATAATGGTTCACACGTGGCAGTTAGGTGAGATATGAACCGGGCAATGTAGTTCAATCTCCCCAAAAACCCGCGCACCTCTTTCTCTGTTTTAGGCGTCGGCATTTCTTGAATCGCTTTTATTTTAGCAGGATCGACCTCTATTCCTCTTTCGCTTACTATGAACCCCAGGAGCTTACCCGATCTCACCCCGAAGGTGCATTTGTTAGGGTTCAGCCTCAGCCTGAACTTCCTAAGCCTTTTAAACAACTTCAACAGATTCACCAGATGCTCTTCCTCCGTCTGGGATTTGGCAATCATATCGTCAACATAAACTTCAATCTCTTTATGCATCATGTCATGAAAGAGAGTTGTCATCGCACGCTGATATGTTGCCCCAGCATTTTTCAAACCAAAGGGCATCACTTTATAGCAAAATGTTCCCCAAGGCGTTATGAAAGTAGTCTTCTCCATATCCTCTGGCGCCATTTTAATTTGATTATAGCCTGAAAAGCCATCCATGAAGGAGAATACGGAGTATTGAGCGGTATTATCAACTAATACGTCAATATGAGGAAGTGGAAAATCGTCTTTTGGGCTTGCTTTATTCAAATCTCTGTAATCCACGCACATTCGCACCTTGCCATCTTTCTTTGGCACTGGTACGATGTTGGCAACCCAGGAGGGATACTTCGTCACAGCCAGGAAACCAGCGTCCCACTGTTTCTGAACCTCATCTTTGATCTTCATTGCCATATCTGGGCGAGTCCTGCGAAGTTTTTGTTTGACAGGCGGACAGTCTTCTTTCAGTGGCAGACGATGCACAACCATATCTGTATCGAGCCCTGGCATATCTTGATACGACCAAGCGAATACATCATTATACTCTCGGAGCATTTCAACCAGTTTTCGCTTGATATCACTCTGCAGTGCGGCTCCGATACGAATATTTTTCTCAACCCCTTCCGACCCCAAGTTGATAATCTCGATAACCTCGTCGTGAGGCAGAATGGCTCTTTCCTCTTGCTTCACCAACCAAGACAGTTCTTCCGGAACGTCGCTATCTTCAACAACCTCTTCTTCGGTCTGGAATACCGGGTGCTCGAAGTCGGGACGAGTCATAGGTGGTTCAAGGATGTCATCTGAAAATGTTATCCTGCAAAAGAAAGGGTTAAGTGCTTCAAAATGCGTATAAAGCAGATAACCACATTGCCATTTTATTGAAAAATACAAAACAAGAAAGACAGGGATTACAGTATTTACACATGAAAAACGCCATTTATTTAATGATTAACGAAGCAATGTTTATAACAACACAGCCCTAAGCAAATCCTGATGCCCCGGGCAAGACATCAGATTGTTCAACAATTAATAAAGCAAAGCATTACTGTTTAAAAGTCACAGGAACAAGCTCCTGAATGGACCAGTTGCACAGTCCTTGTTCTGGCGTGCTTGGCTGAATCCAGGCCTCCATATCACAGTCGCTGTCCCCTTCATCGGATTCTGAAGCAGCATTGACAGATTCATGGCATACTCCACTGGCAGAGATGGTGATTGACTTTCTGAAATGAGGGGCCCCCACAGAAGGAGTAGATGACGACGGTCGGTACCCCAGTCCGAACCGGTCCATTTTCACCGGAATGTCCAATACTTTGCCCCAGCCCGTGGCTTCTCCTGCCTTCACTAGCGCTTGAGCCTCTTTATACGAAGAAACAGCTATCTCTGGCGCTTTGCTTGGCCCGGGACTCTTGTCCTTAATGCGCAAACCTTCGAATGCTTGGCATGGCGTCTCGTGGATCTCCCCGTCGACTTCCACATATTTAAACGAAGAAAGATGGCTGACCAGGATGTCTTCTTCTCCGCACACGGTGACTACACTGTCTCCGACCATATACTTTAACTTCTGATGCAGGGTAGACGTGACAGCCCCTGCCCCGTGAATCCAAGGTCTTCCCAGCAAGCAGCTGTACGCAGGCTGTATATCCATGATATAAAACTCCGTTGCAAACACTTCCGGCCCCACTTGCAGAGGCAAGGTAATCGATCCGAAGACTGTTCTCCGCGTGCCGTCAAACGCTCTGACTACCAAATCACTTGGTGTACACAAAATTCCTCGAACATCCAGCTTCATCATAGCCTTCTTAGGCAGCACATTTAAAGACGACCCGGTGTCAACCAATACGTGCGACATTGTCGACCCTCTGCACTCAACAGATACATGTAATGCCATATTATGATCCCTTCCTTTCGGAGTCAAGTCGAAATCCGTAAAGCCCAGACTGTGGCCTGCATTTACGTGTGCCAATACTCCTTCTAGCTGGTTCACGGAGACATCCTGTGGTACAAAAGAAGTGTCCAGGACTTTCAGCAAAGCGTTCCTGTGGGCCTCCGAACACAACAACAATGACAGAATAGATATTTTGGACGGTGTTTGCTGCAGATGCTCCACAATTTTATAATCGCTTTTCCGAATTAAGCGCATGAATTCTTCGACATCCTTAGATGCTGCTTCTTTTTCATTTACTTGAACCGGAACATTCTCCACCGCTTTCCCCTTTCCCTTCGCTAGCCTTTCGGCTTCTACTTCAGGAGATATAAAGATCCTGCCGCTTCTCGTCATGCCTCCCGGGCCAACAACATTATCCACAATCTCCGCTGACTGCTTGTTGACATCGATTTTAATCCCGTCACAATACACCTCTAGCCCATATGACCATGGGACCGCTTTCGTGCTCTCATACGGGATTGGCCCGGCTTTAGTTATAGTAATCGGTGGTCGCTGAGCTGGTGCTGAAATAGTGATCGTCTTCCTAGGAATTGTCACTGTGGCAACATCACTCCGATTATCCACTACTGCCCCTGCCGGCTCATCAGTTGCTGTTCTATCAAACTGCAGTACACCTTCATCAATCAAGGCCTGAATGCCTTTCTTCAGATCCTCACACCCCCCAGACAGGGCCCAACAATCTAAGCAGTACTCATTACAACCCGGGTAAACACCTCCTTGCAACAGTCGGCTTTTTATTTCGCTCAGCGGCGTCTTTAAATCCTCAACATTCATAATCAGATTCAGACCTTCCTCAGTCAGCACGGCATTCGCCCCATGATTAGGCATGGGTTTCTGGACTATATTCGCACCGGTCGTTCCGAAGTTGATAGACTTGTTGTCCAAGAGATCCTGCACAACGTGCTTAAAAGCATGACAACCTTCTATATCATGGCCCGGGGCCCCAGAATGAAACTCGCAGCGCCTATTTGCATCATAGCCGAACGGGGGAGTTCCCGTTATCGGTGCCAAGGTTCTTTTTTCTACCAGATTCAATCCCAACAAGGTCTGCAATAAATCAGCATAGTTAGAGGGAGGCTTCTCGAACACCCTTCTCGGCTTATTACCCTGGAATCTTCTCTGAGCTTGCTGTGCCCCCTGCTGAGGCTGCTGCTGCTGTGGCATTGGCTGCTGCTGAACCGGTTGTTGTTGCTGGATTGGTTGTTGTTGATACGGGATGGTAACACTAGACACTTGCTGCTGCTGACGATATTGATTTCTTCCCCTGCCTCGGCCTCGGCCTCGGCCTCCAAATACAGCACTAGCTTCGCCCTGACGGCGCCCCCCGTAAGCTTTCCTATTACTGCCAGATGCAGTTGATTCATCGACTTGGAACTTTCCTTGCTTGATGTTCCGCTCAATCTTTTCACCCATCAAAATCAGATCTGAAAAACTAGCCAGAGACGTATGAAACAGCATATCATGAAACAGCCCGGTGAATGTGCTGACAAACATATCGTTCATTTCTTTATCTTCCACAGGAGGACGGACCCTGGCAGCCATATCGCGCCACCTTTGCGCGTATTCTTTAAAACTCTCCCCCTTCTTCTGCGAAAGCCCGGCCAACTGGACCCGATTGGGTGCCAGGTCACTGTTATATTTGTAATGGGCTACGAACGCCTCCGCTAATTGCTTCCAAGTCTTGATATCAGTGGGCTCCAACCCCATGTACCACTCTAAGGAAGGACCCGATAGACTATCCTGAAAGAAATGCATGAGCATTCTTTCATCAGTGGAGTATGCAGACATCTTTCTGTAATAAGCTCGCACATGCACTTTCGGGCATGTATCTCCTTTGTACTTATCGAACGCAGGCGCTTTGAACTTGATTGGCACCCTCAGCCCAGGTACCAAGCCCATTGTTGCCATGTCCAGACCCACAGCACTCTGATTTAAGACTCCCTTCATTTGCTCTTCCAGCATTCTAATCTTTTGAGAATCATCCATCGGCCCTTCAAAGCCCCCTCCAGAGAAGGCGTCCTCCTGTTGATCCTCTTGCCACATACCGTTTCCAGCCCCGTATCCATCATACGCATTATTACGTCCAGCTCTGACTTGATTCATCCCTGGAACTCGGCCTCTGTTGCCGTACCCTTGAACACCTCCAACAGGACCTCCAGCCATAAAACCAGCACCGTTTCCGTTTCCAAAACCTCCGTAGCCCTGATTGACCATACCATAACCATCTTGCCCAAAGCCTTGAGCATTAAAGCCATACTTGCCAGTGTTGTCGAATACCTGATCGTTAAATCCGAACCCAGCGTTGACAAAGCCATTGCCTCCGAGATTATCTCCCACATTGACATCACCCAGCCCAGCGTTGTGGACAGCAGTTTCATTTCCAGCTCCGACGTTACCATTTACAGCAGTGGTAGCGTGGTTGACGTTAGCAGCATTCACATTGACGACAGGCGGAGCCACGGGCGTTGGAGTGCCATCTCCATGAGCAGTATCAACCCGGACGGACTGATGATCTTCGTTACCATGACCTGCGTTGCGAGCCAACAGAGGCTGGACCATGGCCTGCAAGTTCTCCTGCCCTTTTGCTATAGCCTCCATGGTTTGCATGAAGAGGGCGAGCTTCTCGCGTACATCCTGCATCTCGTTCTGAATCTGGTCCATGACTTTCCGACAGTTGGATCGTGTAGGATAGCGGTGCGGATGTTGATCTGGAATCCTGTTAAGTACCTGATACAGAGCAAGGGATAAGACACCGTTCATAGATTACCTGTTATGCAAGATGAATATGAATGCAATGCAATGTGTCTGTGCATTAGGGAAGTTCATTCCCCCAGTTCTAGTGCGAAGGTGCCGGTGCAGTGACAGTGCTGACAATAAGAATACCGGAGCTGAATCATAGAAGGCCTCATATATAACAGAGAGAATCAATAAGCCCAGGGTACAATATCACTGAGAGTACAAAGATGGCATGACCTCAACCAACAATCCTGGTGATGGTCAGCACTATGCAAATAAAGCATACAAATAATGGAATGATCAAATCCTCCCAAAAGTCTGGTACTCCTCTATCAACTTTTTGGTCTCCGGATGGCTTGGTCGATCAAGCAGCCCTTCAACAAGCTGATTTCTCCTCTTAAGGACACGGCGTACGTCTTCAGCAGTTTCTTCCCATGTTGCTTCTCCGAAGCAATCTTCTAACTTTCGCTTCTGGGACACTGCTTCATCTCTGGATTTGATTGCCTTGTTCAGTGCATGCTGGACACTATACCGGGTCATCACTTCCTCCTCACACTTCTTGATGCTAGACTTCAACTTCTCCTCGAGGTCGGAAATTTGCTGCTTCAGCTTATCTTCCCTCTTCTTGTTGTTAGTGAGTGTAGCATTCCAAGTCTTATTGCAAGAAGATATCTCTCGGTGTGCTGCGTCGAGCGCTTTCTTTTTGGCTTCCAGCATGTCATGGGAACTTCTGAACTCTTGCCCCAGACGTTCGCGCTTTTTCTTTTCCTCGGTCAACTCAGCTCCTAACCTGTTTACCAGCTCAATCTGTTGTTGGAAAGCATATACGGCTTTGTTCTTCTCGCTGCGTGCCTGGGCTAGCTCTTGCTCTAACCCTTCGTTAATCTTCATCAAGGCTTCTTTCTCCTTCACAACCTGTTCATATGCTTCTCTAGAAACAGTAGTCGGTTCTTCTACCGGAATAGGATCAAGAATTGGTGCATCTGGAAATGGCATCTTCAACTGACTAGCCCTCCCCTGAATCCAAACTCTATAAGGTGCATAGGCCTGACAGTCATTCTTTCCTAACAACGGCTTCCCTTTGCGGTTAATATGCGTCCAAGCATGTCGCAACTTGGCTAATAACTCCCCCTTCACGTCACCGGTGAAGTACAGAGATTCCTGTACTTCTTCCTCTTGAGGTGGACTCTTCAGCGCATATCCGAACTGGCGAATGAATAGAGAAGGGTTGTAATTGATACACCCTTTTCTTCCTATCAATGGCACATTAGGGTAACCAGAACAACTGAAGATGAGCTCCGATCCCAGCAGGTCTCTATCAAACCACTCCATATCTTCCGACGATAGCCTCATCAGACGCTCTGGCCAACCAACTGGAACTGTAGTCTCTGCAGCAGATCCTCTCTTAGGAAGGTGACTCTCAAACCACATACTCAACAAGGGCACACACAGATGAACATTCTTCCCTCTTCCCTTCTCATTCTTGTAGTGCAGTGAATGGTAGAGATCTCCGAGTAAGGTAGGTACAGGATTACCAGCGGCGAACAAGTAGAAAGCATCGAAATCCACAAAATCCGGTATATTGGGGAATAGTATTATGCCATAAATGCACAAGGCCAACACAGCATTGAAAGCAACCCAGCACCCGCTCTTGGCGTACTCTTGGGCTTTGCCAACTAAGAACTGAAATGAGAAGCCTGGAACTCCACGGGAAACAGTAGTCACAAGTTCAGAAGCATCAATATGCAAGGCTTTTGCCAAATCCTCTGGCTTGGGCTTGACGTCATAATGAATGAACGGAACCTGGTTCTGCACGGGCAGCTCAACATACTCAGCGTATTCCTCCAAGGTTGGTCCCATAATAAAGTCAGAGAACGTGAAACACCTCAAAGCAGGGTCGTAGAATTGCATCAAAGCATACAACCCATCTAACTCTACCTCTGTAGGTTTGCACACCAATCTCAATAATCTACCATAACTCATCCGGAAACTCCTACGAACACCCTCATCAGCAAGAGAGATCAACCCCAGTAAAGGAACAATATCAGGCGTAGGCAATTTGTAAGCAACCGTTCTCCTTAAGCTAGTCATGATCAAACACTCAGAAGTCTGGGCACTAGAACTAGGGAAATGCAAATGTACCTGCAGCACAGACACACGTTAGTGAAATGCAAATGATAATGGATATGCAGGGATGCAATGCAAGTAACATTCAACGGGGACCAAAGCTGTAGCTGAATAGCCTAAACCCAATCAAGAAAGGTCTCAGATAGACCATCCAGAAGTCATCAAACCCTGGTCTCAGATAGACCTAAAAATAGAACTCCAACACTGGTCTCTGACAGACCTCAAATCATAACTCACTGGTCTCTGATAGACCTCAAATCACATCCATAATTGGTCTCTGACAGACCTCATAACACACCTCCACTTGGTCTCTGACAGACCTCAGAATAAATCTCCACATGGTCTCTGACAGACCTCAGAATAAATCTCCGCATGGTCTCTGACAGACCTCAGAATAAATCTCCATAAATAACCAAGATCTCTGATCAAGAAATAAACGGTAGTCTGGAGGTCTAGTTACCTGCATAACCCTGAATCCCCTCACAGGTGGGTGGCCCTATAACTGGCACAAGGTACGGCATCCTATGCGGTCGTCGGCGTCACAGACTTTCAGGGTTGATGATACGATTCCCAGAAGGAGTGGCATCATCAATCCCTGAAGAGGCCTCACTCAGCCAACTTCCAAATGATCGGTCCCCAGAGTCGACAATCCAACTAACCAGCAACCCACGCCAACCAAAGGAAGGGGCAGGAGGCCAACCAGAGGAACCTCGTCTGAGTGTAGATTTCATGGGACACCAAAGCAAGCAAAGCAAGCGGGCGCCCACTAATTTCTACTCTAATTCTAGGTGCACTCAAGCCCAGGTCCGGCTTATCTCTCAATATCAGAACACCCGTCACACCCCAAATACAGCAATAATAAACAATATATATAAAGCTGAAAAATACAGGGTTAGAAATATGAAATAACTCCATACAAAATCCTCAACGGGAAAGCAAGCGTTAGGATTGACTCTCTTAAGGGACGTTGGATCCCAAATGCATGAGAACTATCGCAGTCCTTAGCAGCCAGGGGACGTTGGATCCCCAGCAGAGTCGCCAGCTGTCGCTACTGCGAAAATCGGCGCCGGCTGAACAGAAGAGTCGCCACCGTGCGTTATTTATCCCACGGGAGGGAAAGGAAACGCTCAGAGTAAACCTCGCACAACACGGGAAAGGTATGGTCGTCGCAACCAAAACCTGGATTCGGGAGTCGGTTACGCAAGGGGAAGGTATTAGCACCCCTCACGTCCGTCGTACTCGACGGGATCCACGCTTGTTTTCGGGTATGGATTGTTATTCTATCTAAACTATAGGTCAAGGGTTAAAAAGAAAATAAAATGAAAATAAAAATGACTCGGCAAAGTATCGCACTTTATGCCTACGTATTCCCGTCTGGAACGAGAAATCAGAGTCAACGTAGTTCGCCTACCTACGGGAAAGGAGGGGAAGGTTGCTCGCTAGGATATCGCATCCTATGCCTACGTACTTCCACACGGCATGGAAGATCAGAGCAAACGTAGTTCGGGCCACGTACGACACAAGTCTGTCTTGATTGATTTTATTCCTTCTGAAAAAGGTTTTTCTGATTAACAGTCCAAGAGGACAAAAATGACGTTTTGATGAGTTCACATTCTTTTACGAAAGAAGTGTCTTTTATTGTGTTTGAAATCTTTATGTGTTTTTCTGTTTGTTTTTGAGAAAGAAAGAGACAGAACTCTAACCTACGGTTGCGAAGGGAATCAAACTATCCTAATGTTATCATGCATGGGTTAAGACCTAGTGTCTATCATGCTCCTCTCTTGCACAGAGAGAAACAGAGATCCTACGGGATAGGCAGAAACAGAAACAATAACAGATATAATAAAGCAGTAAAATGCATGGATGCAACAGCACAAGCGAGGCAAGGGAGTCCCACTCAACCTCGAACCTAGAAAACAATAGGCGAAAGTGAACAGGCTTCACTTTCAACCCAACGGGGTAAACAGCAAACAATACAGTTCAGAAAACCAATCAATACATCAGCAAATGAAATACAGCAAAAGAAACAGCATCAGCAGCTCTGAATCAACAACTGGCTTCAAGCAACCTCCAATAAGCTACAGGCTTCACCAAGCATCAATCTCCATCTTCATGGCCTTCAGACAAGGGCTTTGATCCTCAGTCTTCCATCTGCAATGGCTTTTCTTCAAGCTCAAACCTCCAGGATGAGGGATCAGTTACAAGAGTGAATTGGGTGTTAAGCAATCAGCTGACTACCAAAGGTGGTGAACAGACTGCTTCTGACACAAGAGACATTTTCTCTCAAGAGTTCTATCTCATAGACACCATCACCAAGCCTTCCAAAGGAAGGGGGTGAGTGTCTTAGAGAGACTCTGAATCACAGAGAAGAATGGATGCAGACAAGGCAATCCATGTTTGAGAAACAATCATTCTAATCTAGAGCTCTGCCTAGCTCCTAAACCCTAGTCTCCTCAGCATCTGCTAGCAAGAGACTCCTCCTCAACTCTGACAGTTGATCTTCAATCTTTGACTCTTCAATGGCTTCATCTCCACAAATCTTCAGCTTCCCCAGGGCCCCAGACAAACCCAATACCCAATCAAACAATCCACAATTCCCAGAGGGCACACCACACCAGACAGCAGATATACAGACAGTAATAATATCAGTAGGGGAGTCCTAATTTTTTCTAAGGGATCTAATAGCTACCCATAGCCCATATAGTCCCATAACTAATCTATTCAAACCCTAAGTCCTAAGGGAGAAAATTGAACTTCCTAAGTTGTTACCTAAAAACCCTAGTTTTATTCATGATATTCAAGCATCTATTAATCACCTAAAAGTAACTCCTAAAAATGGGAAATAAAATATTTCTACAAGCTTAACATCTCATCTAAACAATATGAAAAGAATGATCAAAAAATATTAAAGCATGTGAGAGAACAAAAATCATAAAAATAATGCATGAAATGTAACTATTTATTATGCTATTTATTTAGAAAATATGTAAAAAATATGAAATAAAACTAAAAATGAAATTTTATTTTCCTATAATGTTCTAGACATGTTAATGAGAATATGGTAAAAAGAATGGATTAAAAAGCATTTTTTATGAATTTATTATGGATTTTAGAAGATTGGTAAAATAATGAAATGAAATAAGAAAATAAAAAGAAATGAAATGAAGGAGGGGGTGAGAAAAGCAGAAAAGCACGTTCAAAGAATTGGGCCTGATAACATGGGGGGTGTGGATAGCGCTCTGAGCCCAACCCCCCAATTAGTGAAACGCCGCGTTTGGTCTTAGCTCAGCTTTCCCTCACAAACGAAGTTTAAACATCAGCCGTTGGATCCAAAGTCAGTCAACTGGTCAAAAGGTGATCTGAGGGTGAAAATATCATCTTCCTCCTTGGTTCAGGGCTTGGAGGGAACTCCATGGATGAACACTCCACCTGCTTCAAACCCTAACTCCCTCGATTCTCCATGAAACGTCAACATATAAAAATCAAATCCGCTCCAAAACTTACCAGGAATCCAACCATGGTGTCACAACTAACTGAAATCTCCTCTAACCCTAAATCCGATAGCTACCTCCAAGAAAAGATCAAGAACTGATTCTCACTATCTTCAAAATTAAAGGCACAGGCATGTTCCTCTCTTCACCTAGATCATTTCCCCCTAAAGAACTAAGATTATCATTCAATATCGAGGGAGTTCTTGGTCCACACAGAAATGGCACCTCTAACAAAATCATCACCAAATCATCTCTAACTTTCCAGAAAGCTTCCCCTAATGATTTCTAACCGTTCTAACCTACTAATTCTAATCAATTCTACTTAGATTAAGGTGCACGAAGAAATTTACAAACCTGGTGAAATGAGATGCACAGATGGTAGAATTCTTCAAATCAATGCCTGAATTCCTCCAGAATCATTCAGTGATCCATCTTCTAGCTTCTGTATGCAAAAAGGAAGGTTGAAAAGCTCTGAATCTTGGAAATGGATCTGAAGCTGCAAGCTGCCAAACTCAAGGTACAGAACACGATTTGGCCTTGAATTCCCTCTGATTTTGATTGCCACACCTTCAATGATGATGATAGAACTGAACCAGATCAAGAAATTGAACAGAATGGAGAGGAAATGAGAAATTGGAGAATGACTTGCTATGGAGGAACTTGGATTTCAATCTCTCTTTCTGCAGCAATTCTCTCTAACCCCTGCATCTGAGCACACTCCAATCCATATATAGATGATGTTAGAATCATCTAGAACCAACTGGACTCTTCTTATGAGAAATTGAGTTTCTCATGTCATGACTTTTTCATTTCATGCTATGCATAGTTCATTCCAAGTTCTCCTTGTTACAGCCCATGATTATTAATTGAAAATCTCCCCAAATGGTATTTTGAACATGTTGAAAAGCCTTGCAAGCTTGTGTGTTAATCCCTTATGTGAGGTGGATATGTAACTTGAATTATAAGCAATCCATGGCAAGTCCCAAATTATGACCTCAAATCCAAAATCTAATAATGCCAATGATCACAAAATATGTTTTCTAGTCAAAATGATATGTCACTTGCCCCATTTTGATCATGTAGTATAAAATTCCCAAAAATGGACATTTCATGTATTAAATTTATGCCTTTTTTAGGTCATTTCTACAAGCATGAGTTACAAGCATTTCCAAACTTACATGGTCTTCTTTCTTGACTTAAAATCCCATTTGGAGCAAGTTTGATGTTGTAAGTTTTTCCATTTGAGGCCTCCTTGTATGAGTTTTGGGTATAGGTTAAAATGACCTGTAATTCACAAATGCCCAAAATACCCTTTGCTTGTCAAGACCATAAGTTGAGTTCCACACATCATATGAAGGCATGCCATACCATTCTAGAAAGCTAAGACAATGAGGAACAACTCTTATGTTGACCAAGAATTCATTTGAAATCTCCTTGAGGGGCAAAACTAGCTTGGAAGTCAAGTCACTTTCACAGACAAAAATTCAGACACCCCAGATGACCTGTAACTTGTAAGGACCATAACTTGAGTTCTATAAATCTCCTTGAGGTCTTCCACCACTCAAATTAAAGGTCTTGAGATCCTCTACAAGTTTCATGTTGGCCAAGAAGCCATTTGAAGTTAGCATTTTGACTTATCTTGCTTGGAAATTTGACCTAAACTAGGGGATTTTACAGAGAAACCCTAATTTAGTAACTCCTCTTCTCCTTGATTTCTCTTGAATTCTCCTTGTCATATCTCCATATCCTTCTTCATATGTTCAATATTGATCCCCACATCTCTCCAATAGCCTTGAATGCTCTTTTAAACCAGTCAACTGACCTAGGGTTGACCTAGGGTTGACCTAGATGAAACCCTAGTTGACTGTCTTCAACTATAGCTCTTGTGCCTTCATCAATGACTTGTTTTCTTCTCCAAATGACTTTATAAGTCTCTCAAGATGTCTAGATGCTCTCCATACCTTCATTTCACAGCTCACAACCCTCTTGGTGATCCTCAGATACCCTCAGCTAGGAGATGGACTCAAGGCTTGATCTGCTGAACTCTTTGCTTTCAAATTCTTTCCTGATGACTTGAGTGAGATTGAATTGGAATAATAACCTCTTGCTAGGCCTCTGGAGATGAAAATAATGATTGGTCCCCTGTTGAATGACTGGCTATGCTTATGCTATGCAGATGGTTAGTCTATGTACATGACTCTATATGCAAATGCTAGTGACAATGAACCATGAACCACATGAATATGGTTGAGCAAATTTTAGGGTGCAACATATGGGTCTGTCTACTTAGCTCCCCTTCTTTGGTAAGCTTGTCTTGAAGCTTGAAGAATGGGATTTATTTCTCCCTTTAGGGTTTTGCTTAGGGTAGATTAGGGTTTTGTTTTAGGGTTATTTAGGGTCTTGCTCAGGGTTAGTTTCTTGCTTTTGGATAGGAGTTTGCTAGGCTGGTTAGCCTTCTCTTTGTGTTGATTGACTTGTGTGGTGTTGTGCTGCATTAGACTTAGGGGTTCATATAGATATTTCTGAGATAGGTGCATCTTAGAAATAAGCCTGCTTGTGTGCATGAGAAGTTGAGGTGGTCCTCCTTCTGCTTGATTGTTATTGAGTGGCTTTGCTTGTTGGTATTTGGTAGAGCTGGGCTCCCTTGCCTTTGTGGTTTGTGGCCTTTGTGCCTTGCTTGTTTGGTTGTTGCATTCATGCATATTTCCAGTATGTCTTTACTTTGCAGTGTTTCCTGTTTGCTGTTTAGTGCTTTTGCCATGATCCCTTAGGAGCTCTAACTTCTCTGCTGTGGAGGAGTTATGATAGACATTAGGTTGGTTAACCAGGCATGACAACATTAGGTAGATTCCCCTTTTCAACCATAGTTTTAGGGTGTCTCTTTCCTTTCTCAAAACAACAGAAAAACACTTAATAAAGGATAAAACAAAAGTGAATTCATTTCTTCCGTCAAAAGATTTGAACAAACATCAAAACCTTTTGTCCTCCTGGACTGTGAAAACCCTTGGTTAAGGTGCATTTTCCCATAAAAAACACTTGAACAGCTTGTGTCGTGCGTAGCCCGAACTACGTTTGCTCTGATCTTCCATGCCGTGTGGAAGTACGTAGGCACAGGACGCGATGTCCTGGCGAGCAACCTTACCCCCCGTCTAGACGTAGGTAGTCGAACTACGTTGACTCTGACTTTCCCATTGCACGAGGGAGTACGTAGGCCCAGGACAGCGTATGTTCTGTCGAGTCCTATCCTTTTCTTTTCTTTTCAGACTGACCACTAGCGTAGATAGATAAACACACCCTTTTCCTTATAAACACCAAGCGTGGATCCCGTCGAGTACGACGGACGTGAGGGGTGCTAATACCTTCCCCTTGCGTAACCGACTCCCGAATCCAGGTTTTGGTTGCGACGACCATACCTTTCCCGTTTTTTGCGAGGTTTACTTCGAGCGTTTCCTTTCCCTCGGTTGGGATAAATAATGCACGGTGGCGACTCTTCTGTTCAGCCGGCGCCGATTTTCGCAGTAGCGACAGCTGGCGACTCTGCTGGGGACTATTTAGCATCTAGGGACTTTTCCTATCCCTTATGCTGGGACCGTTTCCCATCCCCTACGCGAGTCAATCCTAGCGCTTGGGTGTTTATCTGTTGGGTGTTGTACATACGTGCTTTACTTTTCCGCACCTTTACCTTTCCGCATTTACTTTCAGCACTATATTTTTGTGATTATTGATGTGGGAGGGGGAGGTTACTATGAGTGGGAAGCCGGACCTGGGCTTGAGTATGCACCTAGACATAGTTGTGGAGAGTAGTAGACGAACCTGTTTGCTGAGCAGACACAGTTCCCTACGAAATCTGCACTCAGACGAGGTTCTCTCCGAGGTGCTCCTTTCCGATCCTGAGGATCTGAGGGGAGTCCAGACGTGAGGATTGTCGACTCTGGGGACCAATCAATTGGAAGTCGGCTAAGTGAGGCCTCTTCATGACTTGATGATGCCACTCCTTCTGGGAATCGTATCGTCACTCATGAAAATCTGTGACGCTGATGACCGCATAGGATGCCGTACCTTTGTCCGTGGATTAGGTCCATGCCTGTGAGGGGGATTGGGTTATTGCAGGAAAACTGGCCTTCAGAAACCTTGATCAGATGGTTTTCTTAGCTCGTTAACAGGTGTGTTGTTTGGATCAGATGGATTTCTTGTCTGAGGTTGATACTATTATCAGATGGTTTTCTCGTCAGAGACAGAGGTTCAGGTGGATTTCTTGCCAGGGTATTGGTATTTTGGGTGTCGGATGATAGCCAGTGTCATGAGGTTCTGATGACTGTGGTGGTTTTCTGTTCTTGACATCACAAAGATGTTCCTCTTCAGGCTACAGCATGGCCTCTGTGTTCATTGATTACATCATCTATCATATTGCATTATTGCATTACCATTTGCATCCAACTAACGTGTGTGTATTGCAGGTACATATTTTCCCTCCCCGTTTCGGTGGTTGTTTCCTAGCAGACATGGAAGCCATGAAGAGAGTGTTACCCTACAGATTCCCGTCTCCAGATATCAGTCTGTTGTCAGAGTTAATTACTATTGCTGGGAAGAAAGTGATGGGAGATTTCAGGAAGACATATGGGAGGATCCTGACTTATGTTTACCAGCCCTCGGCTTATGAGGTCAGCGGTGTTTACACCCTATTGCAGTTTTATGATGCTGAGCTCAGGTGTTTCATATTTCCTGACTTTGTCTTGGCTCCTACCCTGGAGGAGTATTCTGCACTCTTGGATATACCGATTCGCGAGCAGATGCCTTTCTATCACACGGACGCTAAGCCTAATCTGGCTAAGCTTTCTGCTATTCTGTACTTAGGAGGGTCCGAGCTGGCAGGGAAGATGATTTGGAAAGGAGATGTGTGGGGATTTCCGTTGGTTGTTTTGGTAGAGAAATCTCGGGAGTATGCTAAGAAGGGTGGCTGGGTTGTTTTTGATGCCATCTTTGCTGTGTGTGTTTATGGCATTGTATTGTTTCCAAACCAACCTGATTTTGTTGATGCGGATGCTTTCTATATTCTGGCTGCAAAGAACCCAGTTCCTACCTTGCTGGGAGATATTCACCATTCCACCCACTACAAAAATGAAAAACGGCGAGGAAAGAATGTCTCTTGCTATGTACCTCTACTGTGCAGGTGGTTTACTAGTCATATGCCGAAGTCAGGGCCTTTCGTCACCTCTATTGATTCTTTAGGATGGCCTGAGCGCTTGATGGGGTTGACTTCTGAGAATGTGGTGTGGGTTAATGAGGAGGTGTTAGGAGTTGAGGTCATATACAGATGCGAAGGATTCCCTAATGTTCCTTTGATAGGAAGGAGAGGGTGTGTCAATTACAACCCTTCCTTATTAATCAGGCAGTTTGGATATGCACTTCAGGAAGCGCCGAAGCCCGAGGAGATACAGGAATCTCTGTATCTTACTGGGGCAATAGAGGAAGAGATGTTGATCAAGCTTAAGAAAGCATGGAAGAACCTGCATAAGAGAGGAAAGTCTTCATTTAGCAAAGGGGGTACTCGAGTTCTTGGTCCGTATGTGGAATGGATTCGTGAACGAGCTACGAAATTCCTTATGCCTTATCCTGCAGTTCAGCCATTGTATCCTTCTCCGGTGGAGGAGCCCACCACTATAGACATACAGGTATACAAGCAGCTGATGGAAGAGAAAGAAGAGTTAGCAAAGGCTAAAGAAGCTTTAGAGAAAGAGAATGCCCAGCTTCGTCATGAAAAGATTGAAACAGGATATTCTTCCAAGCAACAGGCTGAAACTTTGAAACATTTGAAGACTACTTTATTGGAGTTGACTGAAACCAAGAAGCGTCTGGAGTTAGATGTAGACTCAGTTAGCAGTGTATTGGCTACTAAGAAGCAAGAGCTGGAAAGGGCCTACACAAAGTTAGCTAAATTCAGAGAGCATTGGGACCTTACTATGGCCAAACGCAAAGAACGGGAAGAAGAGCTAAAGATACAGGTTGCTCAGTTGGGAGAGCAGGTTAAAGTGAAGACTGAGGAGCTTGAAGAAGAAGCATGTCGTCGATACGAGGCCGAACGCAAACTGATTGATGCCATGAAGAATCTGGAAGATTGTCAGCGCAGAGCAGACACCAAGAGGCCCAAACCTGAGGATGGTGCCCAGGATAAGGCTTGGGAAGATTTTGTCAGAGATATCCAAGGAACGGTCAAGAAAAGGGATCAGTTGATAGAAGGCTTGACTTATCGACCGGATCACCCAGAGACGAAGAAGCTGGTTGAGGATTTCTGCGACCGTACCCGCACTTGATTTCTTTCTTGTATTCTATGTGTTGAGATCACCACCAGGCATGTTGGTTAGGATCCTCCTTTATCATATCAGTTGTATGGAACGTAGTTGTGTAACGCCTTGACGAGACTGTTATTCCAATAAATATATGAGGGTTTTTCTAAATATTGTCTTTATGGTTTCTCTTGTCTTGCTACCTTGACACTGGAATTGGAGGGGAAATATCCCCAATGCACACATGCACGTTAGCTTTTTTTTTTTGCATTTTGTTTGCATAAATCATATTACATTACAGGTTGGTGATCCATGTTCCTTATCTTTTGTCATCCATATCGCCACGTATTTTCAGGATTGCAGAAAAGCGGGTCCACCGTTACTCTACTAGAACTAATCACAAAAAGATCATGGACAACGTGCAGGGTGAAATGCAATAAATGCGTGACAGGATGGCCATGCTCATGCAAACCATGGAGACCATCGCCAAAGGACAAGAGCAGCTGCAGACTCTGGTTCAACCGTTGGTCGCACGGGCTGAAAACAACGGGACACCGCATGGTGAAAATACTGCTGCTTCTCCCCGAATTGAGAACCGTCAAAGTGCTGATGCTATTCCCGTAACCGGTTTGAATGCTGGAGAAATTGGTCCTGCAGGCGGAGGTGGGAACACCGGTAATATGAATGCCAATACAGATACTGCTGGGGTATTTGTGGGTAATGTCAACCAGGGTTTCAATGGGGGCGCTGAGAATGTCGGAATGAATGGTAATAATGGTAACCAGGGCTTCAATGGTGTGAACATGGGGTATGGCAACATTGTTGGCACCAAGGCTGGGTTTGGTGACTATGGTTATGGTAATCTTGGATATGGAACTGGTGCGTACAACGCTCAAGAGATGGGCAATCTGAGGTACGACCCCAGGTACTTCCAAACGGGTCCGGGCCGTGATGCAGATTATGTTGGATACGATGCAGTACCTCGCTGGGAGGATCGTCAGGAGGATGTGTTCTCTGGTCAGAATGAGGGTTATGAAAGAGCTAGGGATGACAACCATCGAATGAGATTGCTAGAAGAGAAAGTGAACGGATTAGCCAGCCAGAATGCTCTTGGGCTGGATATGTCAAATATGGGGCTGGTCCCAGGGCTGAGGGTCCCGCTGAAATTCAAAGCGCCGTCATTTGATAAGTACAAAGGGGATACATGCCCTAGGGTGCATGTGCGCGCGTTTTACAGGCGTATGTCTGCGTATTCTGAGGATGAAAAGATGCTGATGCACTTCTTCCAAGATAGCCTGTCAGGGCCATCGCTGGAGTGGTACATGAGCTTGGAACCTACTCAGATCAGGAGTTGGAAAGAGCTGGCAGAGGCTTTCGTTCGACATTATCAATATAATAGTGATCTCTCCCCTAACCGAGTCCAGCTGCAGAGCATGTCTCAAAAGTCTAGCGAGAGCTTTAAGGAATACGCCCAGAGATGGCGAGATCTGGCTGCTAGGGTACACCCTCCGATGGTGGAGCGCGAAATGATGGATATGTTCATAGGAACTTTCTCTGGAATGTACTATGACCGGTTGCTCAATTTTTCGATGAGTACCTTCTCTGAGTTGATCTTGATGGGGGAGCGCATTGAAAACGGGGTGAAGATTGGTAAAATTCAAGCGGGTGAGTCCAGTTCCGCAGGAGGTAATAAGAAGACGTTTGGTGGTAAAAGGCAGGGTGATACCAACGCTGTATACAATGCTCGACGGAGGAATAGAGGTCAGAACTGGCATCAGCAGTCGCAGGTTGCAAGCGTAACCATTCCAGGGCCTTCTCAGCAGCAGAAACAACAACCACAGCAGCAAGCTCAGCAGCAGCCAAACAATAATCAGCGCAAATTTCAGAACCCGCGACCGAGGAGAGTATTCGAGGTACCGCCGGTATCATATGCAGAACTTCTTCAAGCTTTGTTGAAATTGCAGCTAGTCGAGAAGAGGACCTTAGCACCACCAACCGGCCAGCCACCAGTCGGGTATGATATTAATGAGCATTGTGACTTCCATTCGGGTGCACCAGGGCACAATATTGAAAATTGCCTAGCTTTCAAGCATAAAGTACAGGATTTGCTTGATAGTACGGCTATTAACTTCGGGAAGGACGGTCCCAATATCACGCAGCAGCCAATGCCCAAGCATGGTGGGGCTGGGGCCAATGCAATCCTGACAGATGATGAGTTGGACTTGGTTTCGGAAGTGAGCAAGCTGAAAACCCCTTTGAGTTACGTAAAGCAGCGCTTGTTGAAAGGAGGTGTCTATCCCGGATGCAGTGAAGAGTGTGCTGACTGTTTGGTTCAACCTGGGGGCTGTGAGAAGTTGAAAAGGGGAGTTCAAGGTTTGGTTGATGAAGGAATCCTGCAGTTTGACAGGTCTGTGGGGCGAGAGAAGTCTGTTAAGACAGAATCTGAAAAAGAGCGCAATGAGGTTGCTACGATCACCATTCCGTTCAAATCAGTGACGATTTCGGCATCATCGAAAAGGCCGACCATTACTATTACCAAGGCTAAACCAATCCCTTATGAGAGCACAAAGGCAGTCCCGTGGAGCTACGGTGCTGAGGTGTATTGCAATGGGGAAAAGATTGACTTGAATGATCCGCCAGCGGGATCCGTAGATAACATAGTGGGAGCGGGTGGTATAACCCAGAGCGGGAGAATTTTCACTTCACCTGAGGTCGAGGCAGAGAGGCTCGCCAGGGGCAAGAACAAAGTTGTTGAGGGGGAACCTTCGGGGAGTAAGGAGAAAGAACCGATAACCAAAGATGTGGAAGAATTCATGAGATTGATTCGCAAAAGTGACTACAAGATCGTAGATCACCTGCAGCAGACCCCGTCAAAGATCTCCATATTATCGCTATTGTTGTGTTCTGAGGCGCATAGAAATGCCCTGTTGAAGGTACTTGAGACATCCTTCGTGCCGCAAGAGATTTCAGTCAATCAGTTGGAGGGAGTTATGGCACATGTTAATGCTGGGCATGGCTTGGGATTCACGAATTTTGACCTAACGCCTAGAGGGCGTGATCACAATAATGCCTTGCACATCTCTATCGAATGCCGGGGCACTGTTTTATCCCATGTGCTAGTAGACACTGGGTCCTCGTTGAATGTGTTACCAAAGAAAGCCCTGTTGAAACTAGATACCCGTGGGTTGTTGTGCACACCTAGTGATTTGGTGGTGAGGGCCTTTGACGGAACAAGGAGGTCGGTATTCAGGTCTGTAACGTTACCCATCCAGGTAGGTCCGGAGGTGTTTGATACAGTGTTTTACATCATGGACATCCAGCCTGCATATAGCTGTTTGATCGGGAGACCTTGGATTCATGCCGCTGGGGCAGTAACTTCTACGCTCCATCAGAAGCTGAAGTATATGGTTGAGGGGAGTATTGTGACGGTGTGTGGCGAAGAGGATATCCTAGTCAGTCATTTGTCTTCCTTCAAATACGTGGAGGTAGATGGAGAGATTCATGAAACGCTGTGTCAGGCGTTCGAAGGGGTGAAGGTTAAAGAAGAAGCTCCGGTGAAGAGTGAAGGGCAAGAGGTGGCCGTCTCCTCATATAAAGAAGCCAAGGCGTTGGTGCAAGCGGGAGAGACTCAGAAGTGGGGGCAGGTTCTGGACATACCAGTGAAGCAAGATAGGTATGGCTTGGGGTACCGCCCATCCCCCTCACAAAGTGCGCCTAAGTACAAGGGACCTGTGGTGTTCACGCCCGGAGGGGTTAGCTTTGAAAGGATTAATGCCGTGTCTGATACGGAGGAAGTGGATAGCGACTGCGACATGGACGCATGGATTCGACCCAGCACGCCGGGGCAAAGCCTATGCAACTGGTCCATCCAGGACGTCATCCAAGTCACCAAACAGTAATGCGTTGTTTTTTCAATCATTGTATGATCACGTGCCTTGCCCGGGGCATCGTTGACCTCGTCTTAGGGCCTAACTGTTTACCTGTATGTTTGTATGATCAATAAATGACGACGTTTTTTACATTCAAATGTTGTGATCCTTTTCTTTTTGTTTTTATTTTTCAATAAAATGGCAGCGTGGTTATGTATTTTGCTTGTATATCATTTTGAAGCACTTAACCGTTTCCCTCGCAGGATTCATGAATTTTCAGATGACATCGACCAAAGACTTCCTATGACTCGTTTAGACTTCGAGCATCCGATCTTCCAAGCTGAGGAGGAGATTGTTGAGGATAGTGACTTATCAGAAGAGCTGAGTCGGTTGTTGAAGCAAGAGGAGAGAGTCATTCTGCCTCACCAGGAAGAGATCGATATTGTCAATTTAGGGTCTGAAGAATGCGTCAGGAATATCCGTATAGGGGCCGCGTTGCAGGTTGACATCAAGCAAGAGCTTATTGAGATGCTGTGCGAATACAGCGATATATTTGCTTGGTCCTACGAGGACATGCCGGGTTTGGATACCGATATGGTTGTTCATCGTCTGCCGTTGAGGGAAGATTGCCCGCCTGTGAAGCAGAAACTCAGAAGGACTCGTCCTGACATGGCTGTAAAGATAAAGGAAGAAGTGCAGAAGCAATGAGATGCTGGATTCCTGGCTGTCACCACCTATCCCACTTGGGTCGCTAATATCGTGCCTGTGCCAAAGAAAGATGGCAAGGTTCGAATGTGTGTTGATTATAGGGATCTAAACAAAGCGAGCCCGAAAGATGATTTCCCGCTGCCGCATATTGATGTGTTAGTTGACAACACAACTCAGTTTTCGGTATTCTCTTTCATGGATGGATTTTCGGGGTACAACCAAATCAAAATGGCTCCGGAGGATATGGAAAAAACGACCTTTATCACCCCGTGGGGAACCTTCTGTTATAAGGTGATGCCCTTTGGTTTGAAAAATGTTGGGGCAACGTACCAGCGGGCTATGACAATGCTCTTTCACGACATGATGCACAAAGAGATTGAGGTGTATGTCGATGACATGATTGCCAAGTCTCAAACAGAAGAAGAACATCTGGTTAATCTGCTGAAGTTGTTCAAGAGGCTGAGGAAGTTCAGGCTGAGGCTGAACCCTAACAAGTGTACCTTCGGAGTGAGATCCGGGAAGCTACTGGGGTTCATTGTGAGCAAGAAAGGAATCGAGGTCGATCCGGAAAAAATAAAAGCAATACAAGAGATTCCAGCACCGAGAACAGAAAAAGAAGTCCGTGGATTCTTAGGAAGATTGAACTACATTGCCAGGTTCATCTCTCACCTAACAACCACGTGTGAACCATTGTTCAAACTATTAAAGAAAGATCAAGCGGTGGTCTGGAACGACAATTGCCAAAGAGCATTTGAAAAGATAAAAGAATACTTGCAGGAACCTCCGGTGTTAATACCCCCAGTAGCGGGACGACCACTGATTATGTATCTGACGGTTCTTGAGAACAATATGGGTTGTGTTCTCGGTCAACATGACGAGACAGGAAGGAAAGAGCATGCAATTTACTACTTGAGTAAAAAGTTCACGGATTGTGAATCTCGATACTCTATGCTCGAAAAGACGTGTTGTGCATTGGCGTGGGCTGCCAAACGTCTAAGACAGTACATGCTGAACCATACAACCATGCTGATATCGAAGATGGATCCGATCAAGTATGTGTTTGAAAAGCAAGCGCTCTCTGGAAGGATTGCTAGATGGCAAATGGTATTGACAGAATACGATATCCAGTATGTTTCCCAGAAGGCCATTAAGGGAAGTGTTCTGTCCGAATATCTTGCCGAACAGCCGACTGAGGATTATCAGCCTATGAAGTTTGAGTTTCCTGATGAGGACATAATGTACTTGAAGGCTAAAGATTGTGATGAGCCGTTGCCTGATGAGGGTCCTGAGCGGAGTTCCCAGTGGCAATTTATTTTTGATGGGGCTGTCAATTCGTACGGTAGTGGAATTGGGGCAATCATTACAACCCCCCACGGGTCGCACATCCCGTTTACAGCCAGATTGACTTTTCCAGTGACGAATAACGAAGTCGAGTACGAAGCTTGTATTATGGGGTTAGAGGAGGTTGTCGATCTGAGGATCAAGAATCTGGACGTATATGGGGATTCAGCATTGGTGGTGAATCAGATTAAGGGAGAGTGGGAGACACGCCAACCTAATCTGGTACCGTACATGAATTACGCGAGAAGGTTGTTACCTTTCTTTGATAAAGTGGAGTTTCATCATGTACCTCGGGCGGAGAATCAAATGGCAGACGCCCTTGCAACATTATCCTCGATGTATAAGGTCAACTATTAGAATGAGGCTCCCAGGATTGTCATATCTCGTCTTGATAGGCCGGCCTTTGTGTTTGCAATTGACGAAGCATTTGACGGTAAACCTTGGTATTTCGACATACAGAATTTCCTGAAGAACAAGGAATATCCGGCTGGGGCATCCGGTCGTGATCAGAAGACTCTAAGGAGATTAGCAGGCAACTTCTATCTGAATCCCGACGGCGTTCTGTATAGAAGGAACCACGATTTGGTACTCCTCCGGTGTGTAGACGAGAAGGAAGCCAATTTACTCATGGAAGAGGTCCATGAAGGAACTTTTGGTACACATGCTGGTGGGCATGCTATGACCCGAAAGTTGTTGCGGGCGGGGTATTATTGGTTAACGATGGAAATGGACTGTTTCAAGTTCTCCAAGCGGTGTCACAAGTGCCAGATCTATGCTGATAAGATCCATGTGCCACCTAGTCCACTGAATGTTATGGCTTCTCCGTGGCCTTTCTCCATGTGGGGAATTGATATGATTGGCAAGATCGAGCCTACTGCTTCTAATGGGCATCGCTTCATCCTGGTTGTGATTGATTACTTTACCAAGTGGGTAGAAGCAACATCTTATGCCAATGTTACGAAACAGGTGGTGGCCAGATTTATCAAGAGGGATATAATTTGCAGATACGGTATTCCTGAACGGATCATTACTGATAATGGTTCGAACCTGAATAATAAGATGATGAAGGATCTTTGTCGAGAGTTTAAGATCGAGCATCATAATTCATCTCCGTACAGACCCAAGATGAATGGCGCTGTTGAAGCGGCCAACAAGAACATAAAGAAGATTGTTCAGAAGATGGTGGTAACGTATAAGGATTGGCATGAGATGTTGCTGTTTGCTTTGCACGGTTATCGCACGACGGTGCGTACATCAACCGGGGCAACTCCATTCTCACTGGTGTATGGCATGGAGGCAGTCCTGCCATTGGAGGTTGAGATACCATCTTTGAGGGTTTTGCTTGATGTTCAGCTTGATGAGGCAGAATGGGTGAGAAATAGACTGAATCAACTGAGCTTGATAGACGAGAAGAGACTGGCATCAATTGCACATGGTAGGCTGTATCAGAGTCGGATGAAGAAAGCGTTTGACAAGAAGATTCGACCTCGAAGCTTTCAGACGGGTGACCTTGTGCTGAAGAAGATTCTCCCACCACAATCGGATCACAGGGGCAAATGGACTCCCAATTATGAAGGTCCATACGTCTTGAGAAAGGTCTTCTCCGGAGGAGCCTTATTGTTATCCACCATGGATGGTGAAGACTTTTTGTCCCCTGTGAACTCGGACGCAGTCAAAAAATACTTTGCTTAAAAATTGACCCGCTGGACAGTAAAAAGAGAGTCCAGGCAAAAACGGGGCATCCTGGTGAACCAAAAACAGAATAAAAGGTTCGGGCAAAAGTTAGGGATAAAATGAAAAAATGTACACCCGCGAAGTTGAAAACCTACACTGGGCGGCTTCGGCAAAAAGGGGTATCCCGGTGAATTGAAAACCCGCAAAGGGCGATTCACGCAAAAGTTAGGGATTTGAGAAGCAAATGACTGCGGTCCAAGTTTGATTGCTTAGTGGTTTGAGAGCATCCGGGGGTCAACTATCCAAAACAATCTCTTCCGAAGACAGAGATCAGGAAAGCGTCAGAGTCCGGCGAGTCATAGAAGGATCAGCTCATGGTGTTCGTCTGTAACACGTTGCCGACATGTGTACAAATTTTATTCTGTATCTTTGTACATTCCTGCATTTTGTTTATGTGTGACTACCTCTTTTCAGGAGTTGCATCTGATGTACAAATCTTGCCTATTTTTAGGCCGTTATCAATAAAGTGTGTTATTCAGTATAGTGTGTGTGACTTTGGGTTTAATTTTTACAGTCTTGTTTGTAGAGAACGCCGATGTTTTTGATAAACTTACATGTGTGTAAACAGGCGGGCCTCGGCCGATGATTGTTAAAATCGGAAACTACCTGAATGGTTGTCATGGGTGATTACCAAGATGTTTCTTTTTGCATAGATTGTCTTGTGTTTGCTTGTTGACTTTTGCAGGTATTCAAAAGCTCGCAAAGTTCCCCGCCAGAGTCCATGGCAGGCTAGTACCCTCTCCAGGGGATGAATGCTGTGTCTTTCCCCAGTAAAGTCGCCCCAGGCAAAATTGAATGTTGTCTCCCCAGGAGAGTGGAGATTGCGTCAAAGGAAAAGGTCAATGTATCTTCAGTAGTTCAGAATTGGCTTATTAAGCAGAGCAGAGTCCTCCCCAGCAAGGGTCGAGACGGATATGATTAACTTCCCCAAAGAGTTTCTTGTGTAGTGCGAATCAGAGCACACCGGTCAATCCCCAGCTCAGTGATAGCAGGATGAATTATCCCCACAGGGCGTAATCAGAGTGTTGATGCCTTTTGAAAGCAGTTTCCAGGATTGCTTTTCTCTTTCCCCAACAGGTTGATCCTTCCTCGTCAGGACGATCATTTTCAGCAGAGTTTGAAGTTATGAGTTTGTGAGCTACTTTCCCAGCAGGATAGTTATCCCCAACGGAGTTAGTTCATCCTTCCAACATTTATTTTGTTGGAAGCGTATCGGTAGTATTCCGGTTATCCCCAGCGGATCCAGTTTGTCTTCAGCATTTATTTTGCTGAAGTAACTCTTTGCATAAGCATGCATCATAAGCACTTGCATTTTACACAAATACGTAGCATTTCCATGCAGTATGGAAGCATTACGGCATTATCAAACATGTGCATTTGGAAACGTAAGCAGGATTGATTACCCGTCCAGCTTCAGGTGTATTTTCTCTGTCGATAAGTGAGATCGTGGTTCACGGAGATGTGCATATGTTTGGTTTGCGACACAGGACGCGCAGTGATCGTGTTTCCTCCTGTCAAGAGAGTTGTGGCGCAGGGCACGCAGTGATCGTGGTCATCGGTATGTTGTGGGGACTTGTGGTAGAGTATGCAGTGATCGTATTCATCCAGTATGTTTTATTGGTGACACAGAGTATGCAGTGATCGTGTTCCTCCTGTCAAGAGGATTGTGGTGTAAAGTACGCAGTGATCGTGTTTCCTCCTGTCAAGAGGGTGGTTGCGCAAGGCACGCAGTGATCGTGTTCATCTTGTTATGGGGATTACGTGGGGGGCCAGACACGCAGTAGTCGTGTTCGTCATGTCATATTCCCCTAGCAGAGTTTGCTTGGTCAAGCACCTTTTTCCCCCCAGCTGAGTCTTTCTCAGGATGCTGTGGTGTCAGCGTTGGAAGATGGTAATGCAGATTTTTGGGTGGTTACCCGTAGTTTCCCCAACAGGGTATTCGTCAACGAGTTGCTTGGTTAAGTTCCTTGTATTTTCCAACAAAGTTATTCTCGTCAAGGTGCTTGGTTAAGTTCCCAATTTCCCCAGCGGAGTGTTTTCAGGATACCTATTGCCAGAATAGGTATTTGACGGTCGTCGTCAGAATTGTCCTCTCAGAGTTGCTTGGTTAAGTTTCTTGTGTCCCTGCAGGGCTGCTCGTTCAGGTACGAACGGAAGGTTGGTAAGTGAAATCAACATTTTCTCGCTGTTTAGCGTTTGCTCGTTCAGGTATGAACGGAAGGTTGGTAAGTGAAATCAACATTTTCTCGCTGTTTAGCGTTTGCTCGTTTCTTCAGGATACGAAAGGTTGATAAGTGAAATCAGCATTGTCTCGCTTGGATAAGCGTTTGCTCGTTTCTTCGGATGCGAAAAGTTGATAAGAGAGATCAACAATTTCTCGCTGGTTAGTGTATGCTCACTTCTTCGGAATGGGATGGTCTATGGACAATATCAGATTATTTCATAAACAGGTTGATAGATAGGTGCTTAGTTGTCGCTGTGGCAACGAAAATCAGTTCCCTGGTTAATTCTCCCCAAGCAGTGGTGTGCGCAATTTATTTTTGCGGTTGGCAAATTTTCGGGTTTATTGGTATTCAATCGTCTCGTACCTCGATTATCTGAAGGTCGTTCGCTCTTCATCCAGTCGGGTCAAAGCCGATTGAATAGGGGCAGCTGTTGCACCCTAAAATTTGACCAACCGGTTCCCGCTCCTGATTTACGTTCCGGCTCTTTTTTGCATTCGCATTCGCGTACCGCGTGCATTACATTTTTAATCATACAGATGATGTCAGAATTATAGCCTGGTTTTCACCTATAGGACGTCTCAGACTGGTTCAGGTAATCGGAGGTTATTTTGGGAAGTCACGCGCTTCCTGGGTGTTTTCGGCTTACGCAGTGATTTTGGAGATTCATGGTGTCCGGGTTTACTGTTTTGCTTTGATCTGGTCTCGCGCTCTCTTTTATGTTGGTTATTTGCCTTTGTTTGTTTTTTTAGGATTTAATAGCCTTTTGTAGATTTTAAATAGGCTTTATAGATTTTCTAGAATTTAAATAGACTCTTTTAATGTTTTTATTAGTTTTAATCATTTTTGAATGGGATTTAATATAGATTCTATAGGTTTTAATATAGTTTTTTCTAGAGTTTATTAGAATTAATATAGATTTTTTAACAGTTTTTATATAGATATTAATAGATGTAGGCTTTACTTTTAATGCAGAAATTAAATAAGTATATTTTCCTTTTTAGAATATTAGGATATTTTCCTATTAATAGGTAACAGATTTTAGTACTTGTAGAGTTTAATAGTTTTTTTTTTGAATAGCTATTAATAGTTTTTAATCTTTTTAGAATATAATAGTCTAGTTTTGTTAAATAGATATTAAATGGTTTGTTTAGATATACCAGATATTCAATAGCTTAATTGGTTTTCAGAATATTAGAGGTTAATAGTTTTAATTAGAATATTAAATAATTAGGATTAGTCCATTAGATTTTTGTTTTAGTCATTTTCGTTAATGTCATTAACCATTTTCGTTTAACTAGGCTTTTTCATTTAATTAGTCAGCTAGTTATCATTATCATCTCCATTATCACGTTGATCCAGCCATTAATCCAAGTAATTGTCCATTAGTCTCAATAATAATTGGGCCAGTTATCCATGAATGTCATCAGAAGAGCCCATTCCCCAGGTCCACACGCCAGGTGTATATATGTCAAGCATCACACGTGTATTCACTCTCAAGAGGCCACATCATAATTCCACTCACACTCCACTCACCAGAAATCTTCCACGCGTCCCACTACCACCAGTAATCAGCACACGTGTTGCATATGCAGTAACTCCCCCTCGCCACTTGTCTTCGCCTCACATCTCACCAGAAAGTCCACCGGCCGGCATGCAACGTACTCCGGCCACCTCCTAAATCCTCCGGCCACCACACCAACGTACTCCGGCAGCCGCAACAACCCTCCGGAGACGGTTTTTACCCAGAATTCACTAATTTCCTCCTTTCTTCTCCGATCGATACCAAGAATCATCACTACGCCTGGAATTTCTTCACGAAAATCATCATCGCCATCAAGTTCTACGATCAGATCTTCATCAATATCACGAGTTTCATATTTTCGGTTCCAAGTTTGCAACTTCTTCAGCTAGGTTACCGGAAAATCATTTAGACCTTCGTCATCTTCATCCACCTTCAACTGAAGATTTCCAGAATCGTCATCTTCATCCGCTTTCGTCAACATAATCTTTCAGCAAGCAGTTTTCTGGATCTTCATCAGAAAGCTTCCTAGATCTCCTCCCGCCTTCAACGAATCTCCAATCTCCTTCAGTCTTTCCAGAAGGCTCCTAGCTCGGTGCGTCAGGAATTCAAAGGGGCATTCTCGCTCATCAGTAGATCTAGGATCTTCAAGAGTCTCCTCAGACGACGTCGTCTTCACAGCACCACCCAGGTTTTTCTCTCTAACTCATTCGCCCTATCTTTGTTGTTTAGCTGGATCGAATGTCAGGGTAGCAAGATGATTTTGAGCCGAGAGTATGAGATGAAGATTTTTCGTGTTTGATAGTTGATTAGGGTGTAGGTTTCGTTCAAGATTCGTGAGGGTTTGAGAAGGATTCAGAGAGAGCTTGAGAGGAATGGCGCGTTAGGGTTAGGGAGTGAACAGTGAACGATTTTTTTGGGGTGAGGGATGGCTTTGTTAGTTGTTTGATGGGGTTAGGGTTTGGATCGGGCTAGGCCCAATATGAAATTGCTATTCGCACCTAGCGTTTTGCTTATTTTTCTTTATATTTTTAATTTTAATTCCAGATTAGCACTGGGCCTAAGCGCATTACTACGCACACCCCCATTTGGGCCCAGTTTGAAAAATAACTGAACATAATTGCTATTGGGCACGCTCCCTTATCCATTTGCTTTTATTTCCTTTTATTTTCTTCATTTTGTACATGTTAGAGAAAAATTCATGAAAAATAGTAGGATTATCCAATTAATTCCCTTCTTTTTTTCTATAGGTTCATAGTTCAATTTAGGATTTTATGGTGCAAAAATATTAATTTGATCATGCATTTTCATTTTTATCGCATTTTTTACATTTTAATTGGTCTTGAATATTGATTTGTGATGTGTCTGCCTTGCTGATTTTATTCCTCTCACTTGGTATTTAATCTTGCTTTTCTTTTTTAGTATGTTATACTAGACTGATGCATGCTCCCCATAGGATTTTTGTGGATTTTTTAGAAATTGATTGATGTGGTTTTAGGGTTAGAGAGTAGAGACCTCCTAACTTGCTGGTTAACCCTTGACCATTCACATGTTAGGGATTGTCTAGTAGCCTTAGAAGTTGACTTAGGCTTTGAGATTTGATCTTGGGATCATAGAGACATGTAGGTTTCCCCTAGATTTTTGGTAGATTTTTATAGAGTGTTTTGCTATTTTTGGCTTGAGCTTGAGAATAGGAGAAGTCTTGAGGGCTTCTGACTTTGAAGTTCAACTGTGGTTGAACTTTAGAGATAGTTTCTTTTGGTTTGAGGGTCTGTGGTTTCTTCTGGAAGATGGAGGCTGGATTGAAGACCTAGTCTAGGAGCTTGCTCTCTTTCTGTGAGGTTTGAGATCCTGAAGTTTGAGGGAAATTCATGGTACTTTCCTGAGGAAGGCACTATGAATGTCTTTCATTCTTTCTTCTCACCTCTTTCTTAAGTATCCAATGATGTTGGAGCCTTCATGTGAGTTTAGTTTCTCCTGAGGAGGAATGTAAACCGTTCACAGTTGTTGAGCCACATGGGATATGATTCCTAAGTGGAAGCCCCCTAGTATTTTCCAGAGGAAGACACTATGGGTCTGTTCACTTAGTTCCTGTAGTTCATCTAGTCTTTCTTAAGTATCCAATGATGTTGGAGTCTTCATGTGAGTTTAGTTTCTCCTGAGGAGGAATGTAAACTGTTCACAGTTGTTGAGCCACATGGGATATGATTCCTAAGTGGAAGCCCCCTAGTATTTTCCAGAGGAAGGCACTATGGGTCTGTTCACTTAGTTCCCTTAGATCATGTAGGATTTCTTAAATATCCAATGATGTTGGAGCCTTCATGTGAGTTTAGTTTCTCCTGAGGAGGAATGTAAACCGTTCACAGTTGTTGAGCCACATGGGATATGATTCCTGAGTGGAAGCCTCCTAGTACTTTCCTGAGGAAGGCACTATGGGTCTGTCTACTTAGCTCCCCTTCTTTGGTAAGCTTGTCTTGAAGCTTGAAGAATGGGATTGATTTCTCCCTTTAGGGTTTTGCTTAGGGTAGATTAGGGTTTTGTTTTAGGGTTATTTAGGGTCTTGCTCAGGGTTAGTTTCTTGCTTTTGGATAGGAGTTTGCCAGGCTGGTTAGCCTTCTCTTTGTGTTGATTGACTTGTGTGGTGTTGTGCTGCATTAGACTTAGGGGTTCATATAGATATTTCTGAGATAGGTGCATCTTAGAAATAAGCCTGCTTGTGTGCATGAGAAGTTGAGGTGGTCCTCCTTCTGCTTGATTGTTATTGAGTGGCTTTGCTTGTTGGTATTTGGTAGAGCTGGGCTCCCTTGCCTTTGTGGTTTGTGGCCTTTGTGCCTTGCTTGTTTGGTTGTTGCATTCATGCATATTTCCAGTATGTCTTTACTTTGCAGTGTTTCCTGTTTGCTGTTTAGTGCTTTTGTCATGACCCCTTAGGAGCTCTAACTTCTCTGCTGTGGAGGAGTTATGATAGACATTAGGTTGGTTAACCAGGCATGACAACATTAGGTAGATTCCCCTTTTCAACCATAGTTTTAGGGTGTCTCTTTCCTTTCTCAAAACAACAGAAAAAACACTTAATAAAGGATAAAACAAAAGTGAATTCATTTCTTTCGTCAAAAGATTTGAACAAACATCAAAACCTTTTGTCCTCCTGGACTGTGAAAACCCTTGGTTAAGGTGCATTTTCCCATAAAAAACACTTGAACAGCTTGTGTCGTGCGTAGCCCGAACTACGTTTGCTCTGATCTTCCATGCCGTGTGGAAGTACGTAGGCACAGGACGCGATGTCCTGGCGAGCAACCTTACCCCCCGTCTAGACGTAGGTAGTCGAACTACGTTGACTTTGACATTCCCATTGCACGAGGGAGTACGTAGGCCCAGGACAACGTATGTTCTGTCGAGTCCTATCCTTTTCTTTTCTTTTCAGACTGACCACTAGCGTAGATAGATAAACACACCCTATTCCTTATAAACACCAAGCGTGGATCCCGTCGATTACGACAGACGTGAGGGGTGCTAATACCTTCCCCTTGCGTAACCGACTCCCGAATCCAGGTTTTGGTTGCGACGACCATACCTTTCCCGTTTTTTGCAAGGTTTACTTCGAGCGTTTCCTTTCCCTCCGTTGGGATAAATAACGCACGGTGGCGACTCTTCTGTTCAGCCGGCGCCGATTTTCGGAGTAGCGACAGTATGATTACCAATCAAGAGCTACACAAGACTATGAAGCTAGCTAAGGAGGTTATTCAAGTGTTCAAGGGTTGACATCCTTGTCAGAGAAGTTAAAAGAGCCTCAGAGAGAGTGGTTGAGACCAAGAGGGTGTGTCTCCTAACTTGAGAGTTGTGGAAAGTCCTCAGATGATTCTGAAGCCATGAAGTTAGACTTGAGGCCTTAAGAGAGCCTATGAGAAGTGTTGAAGATCACTTTGAGGCCTAGACAGGTCATTGTGCAAGATTAAGAAGGCTCAGCCATGAGTGGTGCAGCTAGGGTTTGACTGGGTCAACCCTAAGTCAACTGAAGACTTGGAGGAAGTTGAGACCTAATCCAAGAGCCATGTGATCATGGATTGATGCATTGAGATGCTATAAGGATGATTCCAAGGTTAACTCATCATGATTGAATAGTTTGAGAAGTTTCAAGCTAGGGTTTCTAAGGCTTGACAGTGTAAAATCCCCTAGTTTGACCCCTATCTTCAAGGCAGTTTAGCTCAAGATGTGATTGTCATCTCATCTTACCCGCAACATGAATGTTGTAGAGCTTGAGCTTAGATTTAATTTTAGTTCTAGAAGTCCTTGATAGGATTTGTAGAACTCAAGTTATGACTTTGACAAGTTACAGGTCATCTGAGATATGTGAATTTGGGGGCTTGATAGTTGTCCAACTTGCATGGAACTTTTGACCTATAAGGATGATTCCTATGAACATTTTGTAAACATGAATGTTGTTCCTTATCCTCTTAGCTTTCTAGAGAGTACTATAAGTCCTTGATAGGATTTGTATAACTCAAGTTATGGCTTTGACAAGTCAAGGGCATTTTGGTCATTTGGAGATTACAGGTCATTTCAAGCATAAGGCCATAACTCCTATTTCCAAGCTCCAAATGGATTTTTGTTCAACATGAAAGTTGTTCAAAATGATGTTTTTAGCTTGTCTAAACATCAAGTGTCCATTGATATGGGTTATACCAAGCATTGGTTGAAGAAACTTCACATGAAAGCCATTTTAATGAATCAAAATGAGAAAATTCAAAATAAATGAGATTAACATGTTTCCAAGTCAAATTTGTGGTCATTTTGAATGGAATTAATGTTTTAGAAAGATTGGCATTGCCACATTTTGGATTTGAGGTCCATAACATAGTTATTTGGATGGTTACTTCACAATTAAGAAACATATCATATGCACTCCATATGTTAAAACCAAAGGAAGAAAACCATTACATCACACTCCTTAATGATTAAGTGAATGGTTTGGATTGAGTTTAGAGCATGAGTAAGGCTTGAAGGCACACTTTCATGTTGAAATTTGGAAGGAAAGGTGAACATCCAAAATCCATAATTGGGCCTAGTTTGGGCTAGATATCCATTTGAACACACTATAAATATGAATTAGAATTGATTTGGAAGTTTCTGGAGCAGAATTCTGTTGAGAATCCATTGATGTGAAGTGAAGAAAAAGCTTGAAAATTGGAAATGCGTTTTGGAGAATCAAGAGGTTGCAGTAAGAACTGAGCATCAAGAATTGTCCACCATTACTCCTTGAAGGATTCTGCATAGTTTGAGAGAGAATTGAGGCGCACAACCACTACAATCCAAGCTTCAAGGTTGGTTCTAAGTTCTTGAAATATCTATATGATTATGCACTTTTAATCCATTAGAAGCATGTGGTTAGGTTCCCCTTAACATGTAGATGAATTCTGGTTAGTTAATTTAATGGTTAGAGACAAGTTAGGGTTCCTTCTATTTTCGGTTGAGATCTTGTTTTTACGAACCATGCATTTTCAGCATAAACTAGTGGCATGATTAGGTTCCTGAGGAAATTCTGGTCAAGATTCATGTAGACATCGTGACCAATGGTTGAGTGTAGAAGGATCTAAGGTTGCACAGGGGTGGTCGGAAAAGCCACCGGTGATTTGGGCTTGCGCGCGTGAGTTGCAGGTTTGAAACGAGGAAGACACAATCCTCACCATTCGTTCGCGTGGAGAAGTTGACTTGGTCTGTGGATCCCAGGGCTCACGTTGAGCCACGCGTCCCTCCCCTTAAACGCACTGTTTCGTTTAGTGACCTGAGAGGCTTCGCTGTGTGGACCAAAGAGGGTTGAGTTCGAACCTTGGCGTGTAACGTTTCTGATTTTGTGAATTGAGAACTGGAGCGTTGGGCTTAGATTACATTTGATATCAGCACCCCCCAGCGAGCCCAATCCATGAATTGAACTGATTGTGTTTACTATCTGCACCGTGCATTTATCTTTTTCTTTTAATTTTCTTTATTTTTTTCATTTTATACATGGTTATTGATTAATTCATAATAAATTGAAAAATAAGTCAATTGATCCCATTCTTTTTGCATTGTATTCATGATTGAATCTAGTATTTTTTAGATAAAAAATATTTTTATTTCATGCATTTTCTGATTTTAGGGGAATTTTCACATTTTAATTGATATTAAAATAGTTATGTTTGATACTTGATTTTGTGGAATTTTGTGTGATCATGTGATGATGATTTTGATCCTGATTTTTTGTGAGTTGTTAGCATAGATATGCATGCTACCCATAGAAATTTCTCACATTTTTGTGATGAACCTAGGTGGTAGTTTAGGTTGAAACCTTTAAAAGCTCCATTTTTAGGGTTCATGATTGATACCTTTGGATTTAGGACTTAATTTTAGGACTTAATAGATGATTTAGTCCCTGGTTTTTGTATGAGGCATTCTTAATTGAATTAGGATCCCTTAGAAATTTTTGTAGAAATTTATAAGATAGTTTGCTATTTTTGATTGATTTTAGTTTAGGTGCTAGTTTTAGATGATTCTAAGGCACTAACTCAACTAGATTAACTTCTTTAGTTCCCTTAGATTAGGGTTTTGCTTTGGTTTTTCTTGGATGATGATGAAAACAAGTTGAAGATGCATTGGATTGCTTGAAGAGGCTTGGATTTGAAGATCTTCCCTTCTTTTGGGGTAGTTTTGATTAGGTTAAGATTAGGGTTTTGTAGGCAGAGCTTCTAGATAGTTCTCTTCCTTCATAAACATGGAATATGTTGATCAATTCCATTCTTCCCTGTGATGTAAGGTCCCTTGTAAAGGCCTCATACCTCCTTTGGTAGGATTTGTGGCTCTTTGCAAATTGGTAGAACCTTTGAGGGTCCCTTTCTCTGATGACAGGATGCTTAGTGGTGACCTTTGGCCTTCACTCTGCTACCAATCATCCAAACTCTGCTCTTGATAGATGAATCTTTCTCCCTTGTTAGAGGATGGAGTTCCTTGCTTGAAGAAGATTGGAGGATGGAGTTGATACTTCCATGTGATTGAAGATTACTCTGAGAAGCTGAAGCTTGTAGATGAAGAGGAACTAGTTGATACTGGTAAAGCAAAGAGAGCTGAAGCAAGAAGAACAAGTTGACACTTGTAAAGAAGATCCAATTGAGATTGAGTGAAGAGCTGAGGCTTGAAGAATAAAGGATAAGTTGACACTTACATTGATGCATTGAGAGCCTGAGGGAATCAAGTTGATACTTGTAGGTAGGAGTAAAGCCTGAAGGTGGGATTTACTGTAAAGCTGAAGCTTGAGGAAAAGAGAATAAGTTGATACTTATGTTTGATGGGTTGAAACCTTGGAGAAGCAAGTTGATACTTGTCATGGAAGATGATAGCCTTGAAGGGTGATTGAAGTCTGAAGACTGGATTGCTGTCAGAAGAGCTGAAGCTTGAAATTGAAGGAGGGGTTGATTTGCTTTTCTTTCTTGTCTGTTTTCTTTTCTGTATTGATGTGACTTGTTTGATTTGCTTGATGCATTAGAATAAGTTCATATTTAGATTGATTAAGCTAGGAGCATGATTGCACTAGAGGTTGATTTGCTCCCTCTGCTTGTATTGTTACTGTATGGCTTTGCTTGCGGGTATTCGTTAGAGCCCAGCTCCCTTGCCCATGTGGTTTATTTTGCTTGATTGCAGTTATTATTGTGTTGCTTGATAGCATGCTTTATTTTATTTCTTCTGTATGATTGCAGTTATTCATATCTGGCTTGAGGTTGAGATGCGCTTGTGGAGGCTGATGCCCCACACACATTTCCTCCCTCACTTGCATTGCATGCATTTTACAGTCGTTTACTGTATATCTGTTTACTGCTTAAGCTGATGCTTTATCTGTTTCTGTTTATCATTGACATGATCCCCTAGGAATCTCACTTCCTTTGATAAGGAAGTGATGATAGAACTTTAGGTTGAAACCTATGCATGACAATTTCTAGGAGTTCCCTGTTTCTAACTTCAACTATAGGATGAATCCTTGGCATGACAACAGTAGGACTTGACAGTCTCCCCTTAGTTGTCCCTCTCTCTTCTCATCTCAAAACAACTTAAGATACAGTAATCATGAATGATTTCTTTCGTACGTTACGAGCCTTAAGCTATCTGAGAAAGGATTGTTGGAGAGTTTCTTTTCAACAGTCTGGATGTTTAGTATGGTACCCTTTGGGTGACATACGACGCATTCACTCTCAGGTCATAGTCTTTAGTGCGATTGAAATTGCAAACACAATAAAAAACAGTTCTTTCGTAAAAGACAGAAAACAAACTTCAAACCTTTTTGCCCCGTGGGCCCGTAATTCAAAGGAGAGCTTTTCTGAAGAAAAGAGTGTCGTTAATTCCCAGTTCTACCGCAAACAGGCATTGACCCTAACTGCTGGAACTGTTTGTTAACCCTACTCGATAAAACAGATGAATCTGAATCCTCGTAAGCTGTATTATCCCGAACTACGTAAGCTCTGATCTCTCATATCTGTTGAGAGTACGTAGGCACAATACTGACGTATTGGCGAGCCACCTTCCCCCATAACCCGTAGTTAGCCGAACTACGTTGACTCTGATTTCTCATTCTCTGATGAGAATACGTAGGCATAAAGTGCGACGCTTTGCCGAGTCATTTTCTTTTATTTTTTAAGCCAGCCATGATAGGTAGATAGATAAAACCAACCCGTCCAGTAAACACAACAAGCGTGGATCCCATCGAGTACGATGGACGTAAGGGGTGCTAATACCTTCCCCTTGCATAACCGACTCCCGAACCCAGACAACGGTTGCGATGACCTTGTCTTATACCTTTTCGTCAGGATTTTCCGATCGTTTCCTTTCCCTCTCTAAGGGATAAATAACGAAAGGTGGCGACTCTTCTGTTTTGCCGGCACCTTATTTTCGCGGAAGCGACACTCGCTACCTCCTTCGCCTAGAGAACTCGCTAGCGAAGGCAGTGAGAAGCTATTAGAAGTATTCGCTACTACTCGCTGGATTCATTCGCCTGGCAAACCCTCGCCACTAGCCTTCACCCAGCGAACTTGCCAGCGAAGACTGGATTTGGCTACTGACTTGGTTCGCTGACCACTCGCTAGGCTTCGCCTGGCGAAGCTTCGCTGCCACTCGCCTGGCGAACCTGCGAACTCAGAAATCCCTAACTGTTCAAAAATTCTGAAACTCACCGAATCCAACCGATTCTATTCCAACTCGTCTCAGCAACATCACCCAACATCCCTCGACTTAAACTTTACCACTTATTCTCATTTTCAACCATTAAAAACTCGATTCTACCGATTAAATCAAATCCAACCTAGAAATGGAAAGTGTAGAAAACTACCAAACAATCCACACAACACATACATAATCATACATATGGATAGAATAATAAAGTTTCACACCCTTACCCGATTAATCGAAAGCTTAGATGTTGGTTCTTGATGATTCTAGGTTTTGCTCTTCTTCCTCCTCTTTCTCTTCTCTTTCTCTTGTTCTTTCTCTCTAACTCTCTTTTCTTTCCTTCTTTCTATTTTCCTCTCTATTTCCTCTTATACTTTCCCCTTCAATTCTATTTCTATCCAAAAAGACCAAAATACCCTCCAGTCTAATTTTACCCGAAACTCTCCGAAACGGTAAAATATTAAAACATACTATATTAACACATCAAATTCACAATTTAAAACAATTATTACTCAATTTAAATAGCACACTCAATAAAATGAAATAATCGAAATCGGGGCGTTACAACTCTCCCCCACTTTAGAAATTTTTGTCCTCGAAAATATTACCTGATTCAAACAAGTCCGAATACGACTCTCGCATCCCACTCTCCAATTCCCAAGTCATATTGCCTTCAGAAATGCCTCCCCACGCTACCTTCACAAGCACAATATCCTTGCCTCTAAGTTTCTTAACTTCTCGATCCAAAATCCTCACTGGTATAACTTCTACCGTAAGGTTATCTCTCACCTCAACCTCATCCATAGGAACAACATGTGACGGATCTGGAACATACTTCTGAAGTTGTGAAACATGGAACATATCATGCAAATTCGAAAGATTCGGAGGCAACGCCACACGATAAGCCACAACACCCACTTGTGCAGTAATCTGATAAGGACCAATGAAACGAGAATTCAACTTCTTTGACTTCAAAGCACGACCCACGCCCGTAGCTGGTGTAACTCTCAAAAAAACATGGTCGCCTTCTTGAAATTCAAGATCTTTCCTTCTCTTGTCATGGTAGCTCTTTTGTCTATTCTGAGAAGCCTTCATCTTCTCCCGAATAAACTTCACTTTCTCCGTAGTTTGTTGTACCAACTCCGGACCAACTACCGACCTCTCACCGGTTTCATGCCAACACAAAGGTGTTCGACATCTCCGGCCATACAAAGCCTCAAATGGCACCATACCAATACTTGCATGAAAACTATTATTATAGGTGAACTTAATCAATGCCAAATAACTATCCTATGCACCACCTTGTTCTAGCACACAAGCACGCAACAAGTCTTCCAATGATTGAATTATTCTCTCGGTTTGACCATCCGTCTGAGGATGATACGCCGAGCTCAATCTCAACTTAGAACCCAAAGCACCTTGTAAACTTTCCCAAAATCTTGATGTAAATCTAGGATCTCTATCCGACACAATACTCTTAGGAACCCCATGCAACTTCACAATCACGTGAACACAAATCTCGGCTAACTTTTCCAAAGGATAACTAATATCAATCGGAACAAAGTGAGCAGATTTAGTAAGCCTATCAACAATTACCCAAATAGCATTATGACCTCTTTGCGTATTCGGCAATCCCGTAACAAAATCCATGGATATACTATCCCACTTCCATTCCGAAATGTCTAACGGTTGCATCAATCCACTAGGCTTCTGATGCTCCACCTTAGACTTCTGACAAGCCAAGCACGAATACACAAAACGAGCAACATCCCACTTTAACCCGAACCACCAAAAGACCTTCTTCAAATCTTGATACATCTTATTCGCACCCGGATTAATACTTAAGTTGCTTCGGTGTACTTCTTCCAATATCATCTTTTTCAATTCTGAATCTTCGGGAATACAAATACGACCACGAAATCTCAAAACTCCAAAATCATCAACCTTGTAATCCTCTCTCTCATTCATCATCAAATCAACAAACTTCAAATCTAACTTTTGCTTTTCACAAACGGTCGCAAGAAAATCATTCGTAACATGTAGCATACCAAGTTTCACACTTACCGGCGTCATTTCACAAACCAAACTCAAGTCTCTAAAATCTTCCAAAAGTTCCCATTCTTTCACCATCAACGCGGACATATGTAATAACTTCCTACTTAAGGCATCGACCACCACATTCGCCTTACCTGGATGGTAATTCAAACCAAACTCATAATCTTTCAAAAGTTCTAGCCATCTCCTTTGCCTCATATTCAATTCTCTTTGATCAAATAAGTACTTCAAGCTCTTGTGATCACTAAAGACTTCAAATCTTGCCCCATAAAGATAATGTCTCCAAATTTCCAAAACAAACACCACGGCCGCTAATTCCAAGTCATGGGTAGGATAATTCTTTTCATGCACTCTCAATTTCCTCGAAGCATAAGCCACAACTTTTCCATCTTGCATCAAAACACCACCCAAACCTGTCAATGACGCATCACAATACACCACAAAAGGATCCGTAGGATTCGGCAAAATCAAAATCGGCGTCGTCATCAACCGTCTCTTAAGTTCCGTGAAACTCTCTTCACAATGAATATCCCAAACAAAAGCTTTTCCTTTACAAGTTAACTGTGTCAAAGGAAGTGCCAACTTCGAAAATCCCTCAATGAACCTCCGATAATAACCCGCCAATCCTAAAAAGCTTCGGATTTCCGTAACCGACTTAGGAGTCTCCCATTGCCTCACTGCATCAATCTTGGATGGATCAACACTAATTCC